>VDFB02353493.1:421324247-421643965 GCA_007258455.2 Sequoia sempervirens
ATGAGAACCCAAAAATGGTTAGTTTTTCTAAGTTCTAACAATCCAAAAACTGTTATCTTTTTTTGTTTATAAATTAAAATTAAAAAATGTGGCTAATATTCCAATAAAAAACATAAATGATTAGAGTTACATCAGATGAACAATGAATTTACGAGGAACCTCTAAGCCTTTTATCCGAGAGACATAAGAATTGACATCTTTCTGCTCTTGGCTTTAATATGCCTAGTCAAATCAGGATAGAGATTTTTTAATCCTCCTTATGAGTGTGGAACCATTTTCACTAAAAGTTACCTTGTATATTGTCATCTGAAAGAAATATCAAATAAATGGATGACAGTTTTATTTTAGGCTACATTATGCAATTTTTCATAACTAAAGTAGGGAGTTACACAGTCAACAGAGAAGCCTAGCTGGAATAAGACTGCAATAAAATATCATTGCCACAGAGTTCAAAATGCATGCTTATTCTCTGAAATACAATCTAAAAAACTGGGAAAATCCAAATAGTCCAAATTAGATGCTTTAAAGAAAATCCAAATAGTCCAAATTAGATGCTCTTTAAAGGAGTGAATTGAAAGTATTCTAGAGTTGGTATGCAATAGTTTAAGGGCTCATGAAAAATAAGTAGATAAACAATTTTGATGCCCAGATAAATTCTAATTTATCATAAATGCCTGTAAAATAAGTGAAACTTTAAAAGTTGAAATAAGTTCTTGAGTTACCTGGGTGGCAACTAAACTACCATGCAACTTTGTTGCACACAGCACAAATTTATTGCTTTCAGTGGCAACAGCTGTCATGTTTGTGTATGCATTTTTCCTTTTCTTTTGTTGTAGAACAATTCTAAACACATTTCTCATGTTATGGTCAATGTGTCCGGAAAAATATTGTGAGGTTCAAAGATGCATAACTTTTATATAAATGGACAAAAAATGAATCACAAGGCGCTCAAATCTTGGACCTGAGCATGGTACTGCATACCTTTTTCCCTTGCTGGATCTTAACGTACAAAAAGCAAGGTTTGATCCATAAACTGGTATTGATATTCCATGCACTAGTCATTGAGGACAAACATGACTGAAATTATTCTAAGCACAAATGAATTCAGGAAAATGCAAGAACTGGCAAGAGAAAACATCACAAGATTTGAACATGGATATACCCTAGAGAAACCCATGCATGGAAGAAAATTCAAGCAAATGTGAGCTACTACTCATTTAAAGCCTCACTTGGGTGGCAACTTACAAGTCTGAGCCTCTTGGGATTTGTACAGGCAAGAACCTAATCTGATTCGGTCTCTCTATGATCTCTATAACACTCTCCCTGAAATGATAATTGATATTCAATATTTGTTATTCTATATTTACAAAAGGAGAGGAATACTCCTTATATAGAAAATTGCAAGACAATGTTTCTAAAAAGAAACAATTGTTAACTGAAGCAAACTAAAGCTGAAAACTAAAAGATGCTAAAACAAACTAAAGCGTAAACAAAAGTTACTAAAAGCTAACTAAGTTAACTAAAAGTAAACTATCAACTAACTAAAGCTAAGATGACCATTAAATATTACAATTAATACTTTAATACCCTCCCTTAATGGTCATCCTACATGCAATGTCCCTTGTCTCGGTTTGCCCTAAAATTTGTCTATTGGTCACAAGTTCTACCAACTAGGGTTAGGGTTTTCTCCTTATCAAATGAATAGCTCTTTGATTGAAACCTGCAAACACCACGTGAACAATATTTCCACATATGCACATATACATCTGTTAGCATTAGTTTATGGCATCACATTTATAAACTTATTATTAATGCAACTATTATGAATTAGGAGTAACATGGGTGGGTCCGCCCAAAGTCATTTGCCTAGCCTAAGAGGTTGTATACCGCAACTCTCCCTGTTGGCAACTTGTACCTGCTTTCCCCAACCATGTCACCCCCAAAAGACACTTTGCCTGCAGGTGGAAGCGGGAGGAGCTCACAAACGGTTTCGGCACTCCACTCATCCATGGCCCATCCTTGCCTTAGGATTGGACGGATCTTAAGTGGGACCTCCACTCATCCATGGCCCATCCTTGCCTTAGGATTGGGCGGATCTTAAGTGGGATCTCTAGGGACACATCGCTTCCTCAGGCCCTTTCCCACAAGTAGGGTTTCAAGCAGATTTAACATTCAGATTTATCCTTAGACATACATATGCAATTTGTGCTGTACTTATTATGGTCATGCATAAAGAATAGTATTTCATTCTATGCCTAAGTGACAGTCAGTAATGCTTCAGATTTAGTTTGATGAAATAATAATTGCTAGTTTAGGCAATAACAGCAAGTCAGTATTCGACAAGTTCTTCTCTATTTAGTCAATGCACAAACATAATGAACCCGTGGTGTGTGTATAATCTGATGTTAGGGAGTGATAAGAACCTATGGTGCATGATGCGATGAAGAGTAATCATTAGGAGTTAACCATTTATTGCAATCGTTGTTATAAAGAATAACTGTTGCAGCTATATAAATCAGATGCTAATAATAATAATGAGCCAATGCAAATGCAGCAGATTGCTATGTTAAGAAATCGAATAATACAGATGCACAAATCGCTGTCATGAGAAAGACCAATTAATGTAGCATGTAATAGACCAGAGGCATATTGAGTGGTAGGAATACACCTCTTAATAGTCACTTAATGATCCAATATCCTCTTCTACCGATGTCTCTCTTTTCCTCCATGAATGATTTCCCATCCATATCTATACGTGTGAAAGGTCGTAGCCTTTTGTTCTAGCCATATCGTTTTGTTTGGAGGCACCCTATCACTCCCTTAATGGTAGCGATTATATTTAAAAGACAATTAACATATGTTAATGTTGTCTTAACATTATCGATTTTAATCATTTCTTTAATGTTGTGTTGCAGGGTTCGTACCCACAGGCCTCAAACCTGGTCCGGGTACGAACCTGGTACGGGTTCGCTTGTGGGTACGTTCTGGGCATGCACCTTGTGCGTACCCAACGCGAACCTAGCCCAATGGTGCGCGGACCCAGGGGTACCAGCCACGTACCCGGGTGTACCTGGGAGAACCCACGACCCAACACTTAAAAAGTGGGCCCAAAGTTAAATAAAAAACAATTTTTTTATTATTATTTTGCCTCTTAACCCTAAAACAACCCAATATGAGGCCTTTCAATACTAAAACGGCAAACCCAAAGGGCTGGGCACGCACCCTGTGTGTACCTAGCCCAATGGTGCGCGGACCTGAGGGTACCAGTCGCGTACCCGGGCGTACCTGGGAGAACCCACGACCCAACACTTAAAAAGTGGGCCCAAAGTTAAATAAAAAACAATTTTTTTATTATTATTTTTCCTCTTAACCCTAAAACAACCCAATATGAGGCCTTTCAACACTAAAACATTTCATTTTTACCTCTCATTTTGCTCTCACCATATTTTCTCTCCATCTTAGCATTTTGAAGGGAGGTGATTGTATTCGAAGGAGATCGATTGTGGAGTGGCAAATAGCTTCTACAAAGGAGATTTAAGTGTTTAAGGTATGCATTTAAACCCTATTCTTTAATCTTTTGATGAATTTTTTCAAGTTTCTTAGTTTTTGATGGATTTTTTCGAGTTTGTGAGGAAGTTTTTCAAGTATATATATTTTTTTTCATTTTTTTTATAGATTGCAACAATGGCTAGTAGTCAAAGTTCAGTGGGTGGGGAGGGAAGCCAAAAGTTCAAAATTGATAAAGGATCTCCTTTATGGAGGCATACCACAAGAATTTCACAAATTACTGGAGGTGGGGGTTTTGTTTGGAAGTGTAATTTTTGCAATGTACAATATAAGAGCTCCTATTACCGAGTGAAACTTTATTTTATGGGCCTTGGTGGTAAAGGAATTAATATGTGTGAGGGCCCAAATAAGAAGGGGTTGTCTAGTGTACAAATAGCAACATTTATAAAAGAACAAGAAGATGCTAACAAATTGGTTGCAAGAGGAAAACAAAGTGCAAGTGGTCATAGTTCCAAAAAGAAAAATACAAGTACAACATTACCCACTCAAACAAGCAATTTCTAGACATCCCTTCTTGTCTATAAATTCTACGTATAAAGAAGATGAAGAACCACAAATCACCAATTCGCAGAGAGGTCCATTGAGAAGGCATTTAAAATGGAGGCAAGATATTGTTGTGGTTGGCGTAACAACTAACACCTCTGGAGTACAAGTTGTTATGAACAGCCTATGCACACTACGCAATGAGTGCTCTTCGAATTATTGAGGGGAAGCTCCCTCGATATTCTTTGACAAATATGCTTTGTAAAGAAAAATAAGCTAAAACTACTTCCTGTCTTTTTGTTTCAGCTGCTAGAGGCACAAGACTTTCTTGAAAGAACTTTTACGCTGCAGCTGAGTTTTCTCTGGTTTTGCAAATCAACTAAACTACAACTTATATCTATCCAATCTCCTCAGGAAAACAGAGCAAGAGGAAACGGAGCAAGGTTTCACTATCTGACGATAAGTGGGTTTAGACTCTCTACTTGAGGGCAAGGTGGCACAACTATCATCTCAATCTAAACCAACTTATTGGGCACAACAGATTTAAGAATTCACTAAGACGATCTTATGGAACCGTGTGTGGCATAACACTCGACCGAAACAGCAAAGTCTTCACGAAACAGCCTTTATCTTTATAATCTCACGAAACCCTATGTGGCATAACCTTTGATTATATCGATAAAGATTCACAAAACAGATTTATCGCTGCAACTTCTCGAAACCCTGTGTGGCATAACGAACGATCACAATGATAAATAAACACAAAACAGCCTTATCACCTCAATCTCTTGGAACCCTATGTGGCATAGCAATTGACTTCAATGATAAAGATGCTTAAACAGATTTATCTAAACTATGGAAGAATTCAACATCACAATCTTTTGGAACCCTATGTGGCATAACAATCAATTGCAATAGTGAAGACACATGAACAAATATGAAAAAGAGCAATATTGAGGGCAAGGTAGGCGCAGCATATATTCCTCTCTCAAGCAAAAGTTATTTACAAATGAGCGTAAGCTCTTATTTATATACATCAAGGTGTAGGGAACCCTAAAATCACCTTGTGTTATCTATAGTTCCTGCAATGCATGCAAGCAATGCGCCCAACCCTAATTAAGCAAACTATACAGTTAACTGGGCAACTACGCTCAGTTTAACTGAAACATCTAATCTAAAAATGGACAATTGTCCGAGCATGCACGTCCTTATTAAAACAAGTTAACTGGAAGACTATCATCAGTTAACGAAAACCCTAAATACAACTCCAAGTGAACAAGGCGATTCTCAGAATAGGTATGCATGTGATGACAACCCCGAGTTAACTGAAAAGGGTAACATCCAGTTTAACTCGTGTGTGTGAAGTCTATTCTGAGAAGTGGGAACTCAAGTTCACTATGTGTGATCTCGGTAATCAACCCTCAATGAGATTGTTAATCGTGTCATCGTCCGGAAATGGCGAGACTCACTTAAGAATGCTATGCCCATGCAAAGATGTCCTCACTAGCCGTGATATGACCTAAGTTCCCTTCGCCTCCTCGTTGTTTCATCAGTGTTGACATGACCTGTTTGTGCAATCTACAGCCAATCGCTTCCCACCGAAAATGATATGAATGAGTGCCTCGAGTTCCATCAACATCTCAGAAGCTCCACGTAGGCACCACCTCAATTCGGGAGCCTACCGTAAGCGTAGATACAAGAGTCTCCACAAAACCGGAGGTGTAACTAGTGACGCGGCTCTCTACTCTCACCAACTCGATGCTAAATTGTCTTCTATCTTCGGCCTTAAAACCAACTGCAGTCTCCCAAGAGTAGATAGCCTCTCTGTCTTCTGCATCCGTGGCTGTGTCGTAAGCCAAACTCAGGTGAGCAATCAAAATTTCATCCCTGGGTTTGTTAATGGCCATATCCCGTTCCTCATCCTGAAGACGAATACGGAGCTCTCGTGCATTGTACCGCAACTGATATAACTCTGTAAGCATAGTACGGCCTCTAGCAACGAAATCTTCCTCCCATTCCTCCAAACGCTTGCCATATGCAACTAAATGATTGAGCTGACTTTGCTCTGCTGGTGGCTCAAGCATCGGTGGGAGTGTGTTAATGGCTTCCGGTCTGTGCACAAGACTAGAAATGTACTCCATCAAGCTGTCCTACCAGTTTTGGAGGGTCATTATCCTCCGCCCCTAGCACTGCCCTGGCACTATCTCAGTGCACCAGTGAAGATCAACCCGAAGTCCGGGCGTGGTGTCAGCACTCAAAGGATCAGATAACTTCAAAATCCCCGAGACTCTAAATCCAGCGTTTTCCTCAAGGGAGGTACAGCTAGCCTTATAACAACCCTCCATGTTTATTTCTCTCTACGTGAACCATGTTCTTAACTCTCTTATTTGGCGCATCTTGATAAATGTCATCGAAATCAGAATGATTGAGAACATAAGATGGCTGCCTCCTCTTCCTTCCTAGCTGAGTCTCGATCCAAGATGAATCTCTGCTAATGCTACTAGAAGGGTCTGCACTAGCGACAGGAGGTACTGATGAGAGTGAGTGTGTAGAAGACCCACTGCGAGGCGGAGAGTCCAAGTCCAATTCAATGTGAATTGGGACCGGTGATGGCTCTGAAACTAATGTAGGAGCTTGAGGCTGAACCTCAGGTACTGGCGGGCTCTGAGCTGATCTCTGAACTGGCTCTGTGATAAGCGGCTGTCTGTCAGGCTCTGAATGTGAAACAGTGGCAAGCGCCTTGCCCTTTAAATTGTTTGACGCTTGTAATTTCTTAGGAGGGTTACTCCTCTTCTTCTTGTTAGGTTTTGACGAAGAAGGTAGCGTAGGATTCACCACTACTGGCGGCTCTGCTCTGGGCATGCTTACTCTTCTTGTCTTCTTGCTGTCGAGGTAAAGTATACTGTTCTGGATGACTCTACTAGACCTCTCCTTGACCGCTGCATATTCTTTGGCGTACCAATCTACTACTGGCAACGGTTGTGTGTCGACCTGTTCTCTGAAAAACTGAGGAAGAACCTCTCCTCATCATCCGACAAACCTCCCACATCCTCACAAGAAACAGAACTGTGAGAGAGAGAAGCGCTTAATACGTCGCTAACTCAAGTCAGCCCTCGGAAGTACCGCCCAAGAATCCTCCATAGAAGGCTCAGGATATGTGCCTCCAACAGGCGAAATTTATAATGACCTCAAAGGTCATAAGCATCGCGTTTCGAAGGTACTTACATGATATCTTCAAGTTCCTGCCACTCGGGCGATCTTTGCATCAATTGCCACTTGCACCAATACATTCCAAACTGAAAAGGAAAGTTGAGTGATGGTCTCGTGCCTCATGGGCGTGAAGATTTATGAACATCATGGACTTACAAATTCTCGGAAAGATTGTTTTATCCGGAAGGATAACGTGGAAGCATAGCCGATTTCCCCGTGAAGCCATATACCGGGATGTAGGTGTATGTTGGGAAACTGTATAAACCAATCTGCCCATCCATCCATCTGCCCTAGCAAATCACGATAATGCAACATGCAACCCCGTCCAAGCCACCGTAAGTCAAGAAAGCCCCGTGAACACGCTTTGAAATGACGCTCAGCTCCGCGAACTCAAGCTGATCATAATAATCGAGAAACCTTTCCAACAGTTGAGAATGCCTACTTGTTGTCCCTGAACGACCCCGAAGGTTGCATCAAGTACACGAGATATGAACATGAGCAACTAAGAAACCCGTAATCTCGTAGGTGGAGAATGTCGCTTCGGCGAAGGATGCCTACCATACGCTCCTGCCTTAAATGATGCACTAATACGTAATACATCCAAGGCTGGAAAACATTTGCATGTGCTTGACCCGAGACACGATTCAAGAGTGTGATTAGAATCGCGTACTCATCCTTATACTCACCATGACCCACATTGTTTGGCAATCTGTTCTTCGCTTGTTTTAACCATCTTTCTGCCATTTTCTTCTGACATTTGTCCACATCAGCATCGAACGCTTGTGCACACTGCTCCATAGAAACAACTAGGCTGTTTGGATTTTGAGGAATGCCAAAACTCCTCTCGATATCCACAGGTTTGAGACTGCAAATGACCCGACCGTCAACTGACGCTATCTCACGAGTAGTCGGATTGTAATGCTTAATGCCATCACAAACTCCGCATGCTGAACGGAGATAGGTATGAAGCGCTCTAGTAAAACCGTGACGCTCAATATTCAATGATCAACCTCTCGGGATTTTAATCAATTTTAGTATCACCGCAATACTTTGTGAAGATCTCGTTTCAACCAACCTCGCTGGAAATCAGCGAGCAAGGACGTTTTGGTCCTCGTATTCTAGCCGAGGAACTGCATTTTGAAAAACTCACTGCTGATCGCGGAACCGCTATGTTCTCACAAGATTTCGGAATTCAAAAATATTCAGCTAGAGTTAAAAAAATAGCCTTCAAGAATTATTTTCTGTGCCGTAAAAAAACTGGAAGATATGGGTTTTGTCCAGAAAAGGATTCTAAGACAACCCAGAAGGTCAGATTTGCGAAAATTCAACTTCTACTCGATTGTACAAAGATTTTCACTTGAGAAAATTAGCAATTCGAGAATGAATGTTCTGAAGCTAAAATTCGTGAAAAATCAAGCGCACAAATTCAACTCGAGGAAATTATACGGAAACGATCCAGATACTGAGACTTGCCAAATTCGCCAATTTCAGGAACATGCACAATGTATATTATGAGAAATCTGAGATTTAAAGGATGCAAAAGACGTTTTTTGATGTCTTCTTCTATGAAAATCGCCCAAGATTTCTTTGAATTACTGATAATTGTGAACTTGAATCTGCAAAAAGATATGTTAGATGAAATCGCCCCTGTGAATTGATGAAGATTTCACCTCTGAACTGGAAGAATTCGCTTTGGAATTGAAAACCACGAATTGCTCCTCTTGAAATTTGCGCCTTTTTAATGAAAGAAATTCGATTTCCCTTGAAGAAAATACGAATTTGTATGAATTTGAGGTTTCGCCTTTTGATTGTTAAATACGCCTTTGAAATTCAATTCGCCTTTGAAACCTCTGAAGAACTGCGAATTGTTTTGGAAAATTGAATATGCCTTTGAAATTTGCGAATTGCCTTGAAGATGTGCGCCACTTAGCTCTTCTGAAGAAATACGAATTTTCTTTGAATTTTGCTTTGAATTTATAAAATTCGATTTTTCCTTTGAAGATAATGAATTTGCCTTAGAAAAATACGATTTCCACTTAAGATTAATTGCTCTTGAGAAAATCGAACTCTCTTTGAAAGCTTTGTGAAGAATAATGAAGATGGCGCCACATATAAATAATAATAAATTCGCACCACTTAGCAACTGCAAGAATTCATAAACCCTAACCAGAATAGAAAGCCTCTGATTGGTTGCCTTTCAGTTCGACTGCCACTGTCTGAAGTTCAATTTTGAAAATAATAATAAAATAATTATTATCATGTAATGGCGCCAAAAATAGAAACACCATCTAAAAATAGACATATTCTGAACTTCACTTGACAAACTGGTTGAAGCTCTGAGATTCATCGTCATGCTTCCACGACTTCGAAAAGTCATCACATGAGCAAATTGGCGTCCATTTGCTCAAGATACTTCATTTTTAATTAAATCCCTATTTTATAGCTGACAGCACTGTCGCGACTGGCCAACTTTTACACTGGTTTCCGGATGACCGGGTGATGCTGAGACTGATCCGAGATAATCAACGGAAAGCCTACTGAACAAGGAAGAAATGTCTGTTGGGAGACACAACTGCAAAATCCATCGTTTAACTCCTTGAAAAATTAGGCGCACCTGATTAAATTGCTTTACGGGTTCCAGACTTAGCCATTTTCCTAAACTGCCATCTGATGCTTCAAACGGCTGCTGACGGTGAACGGTGAACCCTGCTGATACGAGATGAAGCTCACGGCATGACTGGAGATATTCTGCATTCAATGACTGCTCACATGACAGCTAAAAGCTGTGTTAAGGGCCTCAAAAAGAAAAGCGCCCCTGGCTCAAGGTTGCACTTTGGACATTTCAACGAAAATCAAACGTCGTCAAAACACCCTACTTTGACAGTTGATATCTGGAGCTGGGATGACCCGATTCAGGCATTATCTGCTTTAACGGACAGCCAGGAGGGCTCTTAAGAGAAGTCACTGGAGGTATCGAGGCAAGAAAACTGCTTCTAAGACCTTAAATTCTCCAGTGCGTATTTTTAATATGTTTACCGCTCCCAGACTTAGCCATTTTCTGAACGTTTTCGGACATCTTTACCTTGTAATATGACACCAAAGACCTCGCACGCACGAGCGACTGCCAAATGCTGAAGGCTGACGGCCATGCTCGTTTGAAAGATAACTTAATTAGCCATTAGTCGTAGCACTTCAACGCGAACGGGTTTGTCCGACAGCCCTCAAGGCTAGGCTCTTTAAGACCATGAAAATACACCAAAACCATTGGTTCCGCCCGAAAATTACGTTAGAGAATCTCCGCCAGCACGCACTCACCGTGAACGCCGGATCATTGTCGAATGATGCGCTATGGAGCTAGGCTTATACCATCATGTCGTAAAGACTCACCGCACTCGTATCCGAGGGGTCCTTAAGCCAGCGCTCGCTTGTACTTGCACCGCATAAACGGAGTAGCTCAAAAACATGAAAACTCCATTTAAGTCGTTTCTGGACGCTCACCAACTCTCGGAGGAGCCTGATGACTATGCTTGATATCCACGGATAGCGCATCTAGCCGCGGAACAAATTGAATGCCGCAACTAAACTCCGACAAGATTTACCTTGTCGGGCGCCTCAGCAGAGGCTTTTGCCCGAAAAGAGCAAAATTTCCATCTCCTAAAATTTAGGGATTTTACCTTCGCCGCCAATAACCGAGCCGTGGAGTCTTAACGCCGGATAGCTCACCTGACAGCCGTGCTGATTCTCAAGAGATTGGATCAGATAAGCGAGCACTTCGACAAGATCTTGACCTCCAAAAACTGGGCTCGAGTATACTTGCACTTTGAGGCTTTTCCTCCAAAAATCTCCATGATTTGATCAATGAAACTCGCCTCGGATCATAAAAACGACCGTCTGCAATATGAAATGCCGTCGTGAGATGCTCCTCCATCGTGAAAATCTTCATTTTGAGTCTCTGCTTCAGGTTTGACCAATATAACTGACATTTGACTGACAAACTATTGACAAAAACTCCATGCTTGACATTGCCCAAAACGGTATTTCTCAACATTTTAGCGAGGTTTAGACTTTAAAATACAAAATGCCTTAATGAAGCAAAAAATTTGGTTTGGGTACAACATATTTAATAAAAATTGCATGTTGCCTCTATGTCAATGGTCTTCCATTCAACTTGGTGAGATCACCATATTGGCGGGACATGGTGTCAGCAATAAATAGTGCACCTCTTGGTTTCACAAGTTCTGGGTATGAAAAGGTGCATACCACCTTATTGCAAAAAGAGAAGAAATCTATAGAGGGCCAACTAAAACCAATTAGAGATTCTTGGGTTGAAACAGGTGTATCTATTGTTTCCGATGGATGGAAAGATTGCAAAAACCGTCCATTGATCAATGTTATTGCAGTGTCCCCAAGGGGGCAATGTTTTTGAGGGTGGTTGACTGTGAAGGGGAAGTGAAAGATGCAGAGTTCATTTCCAAGATTCTCATTGACTCCATAGAGATGGTGGGTAATGAAAATGTTGTCCAAGTAATTACGAACAATGCAAAAGTTTGCAGGGCTGCAGGTGCTTTGGTAGAGGCTAGATATGAGCACATCTTTTGGACACCATGCACTGTACACTCCCTCAATTTGGTGATGCAAGCAATTGGCAACCAAATAGAGTGGGTGAAAGAAATATACCAGGAGGCCGAGGAGATCTAGATGTTTGTGACAAACCACCATATGTCACAAGCAATTTTCAGAACTTATTCAAGATTGGAATTGTTGAAGGTAAATTTAATTTATTTAGTTTCATTTATGTCATGTTTAATTTATTTTTTTGCATTATTTACGTATTTTAAATGTGTTATTAACTTACTATTAACATCTTCTTAGGTTGCTGAGACCCGTTTTGCATCTCACACAATTGTTCTGAGATGACTTGTGAAGGTGAAAGAGGCATTGAGTCAAATGGTTATTAGCAACCAATGGGGTATATGGAAGCAATCAAATTCAGAGAGGGCCCAAAAGGTCAAGGCAATAATCTTGGTTGATGATTGGTGGGATCGTGTGAATTATTTATTGGAGTTCACCAAACCTATCATGTCTATGCTTCGGTTTGTTGATACAGATGAACCATGCTTGGGGGATGTCTATGATAGCATGGACACGATGTTGGAGAAAATAAAAATAGAAATACAAAAGAGAGAGAATGATCTTGAAGACACCTTTTACAAAAGGGTGGAAGCAATCGTTCTTCATCGTTGAAACAAGATGACAACTCCATTGCACCTCCTTGCATATGCCCTATCTCCGAGGTACTATACCATTGAAGTACTTTTTATCCTAGGGAGAATACCGCCATATAGAGATTTTGAAGTTGCTAATGGGTATAAGAGGGCATTTAGTAGAATCTTCAGTGATCCAAAAGTGCAAACAAATGTTATGAGAGAATTTGGATTGTTTATCTCAGGAAAAAATCATACCCCTTCTGTTGTTAGAGACCAATACAAAATGGATGCTATTACATGGTGGTACCTCCATGGTCAAGATTAGATGTACCTCCAACCTCTTGCAATCAAGATCCTCTCACAAGTAAGTTTTTTTTTTTTTGCCACTTGTATTGTAAAATTTAACACTTAACATTCTTGAATTTATCTTGCATTTTTTATTTTTAATTTTGTTGGTTTTCTCTCTAGGTTGCAAGCTCTTCTGCTGTTGAGCGGAATTGGAGTACATACTCCTTTATCCACTCAGTGAAGCGTAACTGGTTGGCTGCAAAAAGAGCTGAAGACTTGGTGTATATTCATTCCAATTTGTGTCTTCTGTCACGTAAGGATCCTCAATACAAGGGCAGCGAGGCTTTGGGATGTAGCACCCGAGTCTGCTGACTTGGATGCAACCATTCAGGATCTTGCTAGAGCCACTATAGATGATGTGGGTGATATTGATGACATATCACATGGTGTTGGATCCGCTTTGGGTTCAAATGATGATGATTTTGAAGTTCAAACCGCTCAAAATCCAAGTCACGATGATTTTGACAATCCTTTTGATGATTGATGAACACTTGAACAATGAACATTGAATCATGTTTCAATGTTTCATGAACTACATTTTGTAATTCAGTAATTTTATTTGAATATTTTTCAACTATCAATTGGCATTTAATATTTATCTTTGGCATTTGGCATTGATCAATGATCAAGTATCATACTATGAAATGATTTAGACTTTTAGTTTTACAATTCTGTATATTTCTCTTATTTTTTTGTATATATAATACATATATATATTTATAATATGTATATATATATACACACACACACGTACCCATATGTACCCAAACCCCTAAAAAATTTTTGCCCGTACCCACGTACCAGGTTCTCGTACCCGAACCCGTCCCCGAACCCATCCTCGAACCTGAACCGGTAACTTAGCTTTAATGCATTCATTTAGGATAGTGAATGTGATCTCCACTTCAATTGGTGCAATCATGGGTTTGTGAGGGGACATGACACTACAAACATACACTAAGTCTACCCATATTCTGATGGTATTTTGGTCATCAAAATGCATAGAATGCAGACTCCTGCTCAGTATACTCTGCCACTTGAGCACTTTGCTGACTCTTCCTGGTTGTACTTCCCATCAGCCAACCGCTTGGTTGGACTTCTCATCAGCCAACAACTTTTTGCGATACTTTTGAATATGACCAATCTTCCCACAGTAATGGCAAGTAATAGACTTCTTGGAGCTCTCCTTTGAATTGCCTCATCGTTTTTGCTGAGTGGACTTGCCTTTGCCAATATCTTTGGCAGTAAATGTTTGCTCAACAGTGGACGACTCATTGCTGCTCCCAAACTTCTTCCTCCACTTATCCTGCTGCAAGAGCTTGTTGCACGACTCATCAAGCTTCAAATCAACATTGGTGGATGTAATGTTGAGAGTTGCAATGAAGTGCTTGTAGGAACGTGGAAATTTTTTCAACGTGATCACCATCATATCCTCCTCTTCCATCTTACGACCAATGGCCTCTAGTTGATCGTGAATATCTTTGATTTTCATCAAGTGCTCCTGTAAAGACACTTGGTCATCCATCATAATGTGTAAGAACCCTTACTAGTTCTGCTCCGAAAACTCAGTTTTGACATTTTGACATTTCGTCAAATGGTTGGTATGCAATGTTTGAGTTCTGATTTTCTGAGTGTCTATGTGCTTTTTGATGTTTGTTAGAATGTTATTTCAATGCCAAAAGCACATACAATTGCATAGAAATGATAAGGGATGTTAACAAATGTTTATACAGGGATCCCACATGTAAAATTGCTTCTTATTGAATAGAAATCAGGTCTGCTGTGCAAGTTATGAGACTGTAACAGCACTAGAAAACCCAATACAAATGAAATGCCAATAACATACCCAAATAATAAATACATCTAATTGCATGTCAGGAACTTAACACAGCAATTCTGGAAACGTGCTTGCAGCAGCCTGGTGCCCTCTATCTTGCACGCCTAGCACTGAGATCAATGTTCTCGACCAATGTTTGTATGCAAACTGAATCCCTTGACCTGGCCGCTCCCACTAGCGAAGAAAGCACACATTAAACAAAGGCGTTTCAGCTCCAAAGAAACACGCCCAGCACATTGTCTTGTATGACCCCCATCAGTGGTGATGATCAGCTTCCTCTAATACCCATGTGGCTGTGTATTAGGATGCTTAGCAGCAATAAATCACTCACAGCAGATATGCCCTCAGATCACAAACAAAATACTCTTTAAGCCCTTGAATAAACTCTTCAAAATCTACTAATGAAATCCCTACGTGCCATAGAAGAGATGCACAACCAGTAATAAAATGTTCTCCAATATTGATTCTTCAAACTTCTGATTTGCTGAGAATAATCTTCAAAACCCTTGAACAATCTTTGACGACAGTCTCTTCCTGATTTGTATAAACTCCATTGCTGCTCAATCGTGACCTTCGTATGAAGCCACCAACACAATCAAAGAGAGGCTACGTTTCTCCAAGATTGAATTTATTGCGAAACCCTAGGTTTCTTCCTCAAAGCCAAAGCTTCTTTAGAAAAGAAAAATGTTGAATGATTCCAGAATGAATGATAAGAGCTTGGGTTGATGCTTTATATACTTTTTTCCAAGAAGAGGTCGATCCTCTAGAAGGCTCTTTCAATCATTTAAAAATGATATTTAAATGTGCACTTTATAACTTTAATAAATGTTTGATAAATGGGTGCTCAAATAATAATAATATTTAATGTACTTTAAGTGACCTTTTTGAGGGTCATGGCCCCATTGGACATAAAGTTATAATATAACTTTATAGTTGCACTTTATAAATAATTATTAATAAAATAATCACTTTATTAATAATTAAAATAATATAACTCCACAAATAATCAATATTTCTCAATTCCGTCTGAACCTGGGAGTTAACCATTGTATCCACTATGCATTCAATTGCCTTACTAAAAATAGTAAGGGTCCCTCTCTAACATCCACTGACTTACTATAAATAGTAAGTCCCCCAAAACGGAACCAAAAACCTCTGAATATCAATGCCTTAGAACAAATGAAGGATCTAGAGAGATAAACACTTACAATTGCCACTTGAAGAGCTCCATAATGCCCAAACTGGACCCTCAATCCACCACACTAGCCTACGAGGGTCAAAATGATAGGCTAATCCTTTGAACTTTGATGCTCACGAAAATGGGGACATTACATAATGGAAAAGAACATATTCTTCAGGAAGAAAGCTTTGCCCTTGTTTGAGGTCTCATGAAGATCTTTCAAAATGCTTTCAGATCTCAGCAATAGACTTACCAGATGGTATTTTTGGTAACATCTCATCGGTGATAGACAATTTTAGAAGCATATGCCTCCCTATTATCTCCATCATACTTGTCTTGATCCTTCCCCGTAGCTGCGGGACAAATTTTTGTACCTAGAACAAGCACATCCAGACACCGATACTCAAAGATGGTAAGCATCCTTTGCTTCCATGTGTTATAATCTTTCCATTGAATCTTTGCATACTTTCCAACATGATGTTGCTCAAAGATACCATCCCTCCCGTTTTCCAAAAGCCTGAAAAGCGAGGTAAAGTTTGTGATCAGTTGGCACAAAACACTAGACAATTAGCTGGCACAACTCACGATTTTTAAAAAATTGTCTAAAACAAAGGCTTAGAAACAACAAGATTTTTCAGAAAAACCTTCAAAAACTTTGAAAAAGCAAGATTTTTTTAGAAAAAAATTTCAAAAACTTTTGAAACAACAAAATTTTTGTAGAATTTTTTTTCAAAAACTCTTCAAATCTTCTTCAAAAAACACGTTGCAAATTTTTCAGGAAAAAATTTCGAAAAATCCTTGCAGGAATCTTCAAAAACCAACGATCTCAAGTTGCACTAGTCAAAAAATAGAAAACCCATCACACAAAAAAATGTTGAAAATCTTCACAAAGCTGCAAACCTAATTTCAAAAAATTTCGTCAAAGGAGAGCAAAAGATCGCGTAAGGATGCCAGAATCCTAGCCGATATAAAAAAACTCCCAAAATACAACAGATATGCCTAGAAGTTAGAACATACCCCCAAATTGAAATCAGGTCACCCATGAATTTTTAAGAAAATTTCCCAAAAAACAGGCACGAATCCTCCAAACAAATCTAACAAAAAATTGCGAAAATATGTAGAAACGAACACAAACCCGCTCTTAGAAATTGTTGACGCCTTGACACAAAAGAAAAAATACAATCTTCACATTAGATGCGACCATGAATAGGTTGTGTGCTCAGAAATGGGAAAGTCGTAGGTAGAAGAACCCACGAATAGAAGACCAGATGCATGGCAGAAAAATGCCCTTCATGTGTTTTTTCAAAATGCGATTTTACAAAACGCGAATTTTAGTAGACAAAAGCCCACAAAAAAAAGCCCAACTATTTGCTTGTAGAACAACATGAACCAACTTAGAATCGCGCAAAAATGGAGGCTGGAAAGGACGCGATTTTACTTTGTTGAAAACTACAATTTTCCTCTAACAAACCTGTGAAAATCTTCTTCAAAAATCCGTGATTTCTTGCAAAAGAAACCCTCAACTCTGTTTGAAAATAAACCCTTTAAAAATTCAACCTCAAAAACCCTCGAAATTTTTTGTAGAATGGTCCTTGATTTTTCCAGATGAAAAAACCCTTCGATTTTTGAAAAATTGTTTCACCAAAAATTCTTCACAATTTTCTTTTATTTTTTATTTTAAAAAATGTCGGCTAAAAAGACTTTACGAATTTTTATAAAAAATCTGTCAAAAATCTTCCGGAATAATTTTTTTAATTTTTCGGGTTAACTGTTAACATTCGATTTAGAAAAAAAACCGAGCAAAAACATTAAGAAATTTTAACAATTCTTGGTCAAAAAGGGAATTTTGCTAGCCTTCAACCACCTCAAGATAAGAGTCGTGGTATTTGGAGTATTAAACTCAGTGACTATTGCTGTGGTGGAACACCGTTGGCCCAAAGCTGTGGTGGAAGAAGAATTAACTAGAAGGAAGAACAAGAGGATGAAGCAAAATGTCAAGTGGATGGGAAAATGGGGGATCAACATGGAAGAGTGTCCAAGCACAAAATTCAAGATGAAAAGGTATGTAAAAGAGAGTCAAAAACACCATGTGGTTGAAGCAACTTGGCCGGGAAAGTGAACACTATGTTTTGCATTTTAACCCTACTTGTGATCACGAACAAAAATTCTACATAGGGGCAGATATAAAGTGGAAGGCTAAAATGCTAATAGCTCAGTTGAGAACTAGTTCACACCGTTTGAGATGCAAAACGGGAAAATGGAAAATACCCAAAGAGGGGTGGTCATATAGAATTTGTTGTTTTTGCTCTTCGGGTTTAGTGGAGACAGAGTGGCACTACGTTATGGAGTGCAAAGCTTATGAGGACATCCGGTATTGTTACTCAGATTTGTTAAAAGTCAAATCTTTAGTGGCTTTGTTTGGAGAGGAAAAGATTGATAAAACAACAAGTTACCTGACCAAAATTCACAGCAGAAGAAACAAAATCAGCAAAGAGATTGAAAACAACAGTAGGTAGTTTGGTGCAGTGGTTTTGTTGTGTTGGCAAAGGAAGTTTTCCGGTTTCATCTCTTGGGTCCCATAGATTGGTTGGTGTCGTGGACGTAATTAAAATCATTCATTCATTCATTGCATACCTAGGCGATTTGGAAAAAGACGGGAAAGGAGGAACATTTGGTGGCTTCAAAATTTGGAGCACTTTTTCATTTTGATAACACTCACAAATTGATAGAAAATCACCTATGGAATGATCAACTTGAGAGGAGACATAAGGGAGTTGAAGAATCTTCTCATCCAGATTTTCAGGTGATCAAAACAGCAATGGAAGTAATGAAATCAGATTACTTAAATCTACTTTCAGATTGTGATCACCACCTTGACCTTGCTGCAATCTATTCTGAAGCATTGAAAAGAAAGGAGGAAGAAGTGGATAATCTCTTTTCTGAGCTTATGAAGACTAGGGAAGAATTGGAAGTCACTCAAGTAGCACTTCAAGAAGCTAAAAATCAGAGGGAGCATTGTGTGGAGTTGAATCTAGTTCATTCTACATCAATACAATCAGAAAATCAGCCTCTTGTAGCAGCCCTTACAAATGGACAACAAACACATAAGGAGACATGCTCATGTGAAGTTGGTGATAGCTACCATGAGATAAACACCCCATCCGAATTTGCTAAGGAGTGTGTTGCTGATCTCAAATCAGCGTTGGAAGACAAGGGGGAATACCCTATTGGTAATGCAAATCAGTTTCAGCAGATTGCACCTCTTGGTGTAGTTCTCGAGAGCATGTACCTTGAGGGCAAGGCGGTTGCTCAAGCCTTGAGCCAATTTGATAAGATTGAAAAATTCATTGAGTATCTCATACAACACCGGCCTAAGGATGGAGTTTCATTAACAAGCCTACAAACCATTAGGCATGCACTAGGAAGGGTTAAAGCAGATTTCTTACAGTTACTTCCAGATAGAGATCATACCTTCATGCTTGTTGGGCAGCAATATAGAGCTAAACAGGGTGAACCATACGATGTTGTGACTAGTAAATCTGATAGTGATGATACAATATCTAGTAATACCAGTAGCTCCACTATCATTGATGTTATTAATGAAGTTAACACAAGGATAGAGCATGAGTATGCCTTTGTTGGGTTTGGTATACCACCTGCACTTAATGACGCAAATCCTACATTTCATGCTTCACATTGTGAGTCTCTAGATACATATGGTCAGATATGGAGTCCTACAGTTGGTTCAGTACCTTCGTCGGAATCGGTTGATGCAGTCCTTTGTGATTACACAATGCGGTTTGCATACTTTTTTACTTTCAACCCACTTGTTGATAACTTGATGTTACGTTTAACGCATAAAAGTGGGATGAAGGGTTGGTATGAGATTCCTCCTTTTATGGAAGGAACCAAATCCTACAGGTTTTCCAGTTTGCCTCTCCAAGATGGTTTATATGTGGAGATACAGGATAGAGAGGCAGTGTTGTGTCAGTTGGGTATTCTTCCTGTAGCCAATTTAGAGCAGCAGGATTCTTCAAATTTAGGAGATGATGGATGGCCATTTTGCTTATGGGATCCAGGTGGAGCATTCCCATGGATAGTTATGTTTCAAGGAGTTGATAGCAACTTGAGGATACTCCCTTTGGTGGACTTATGCAGGCATGCTTACCCAGACACTCTTGGGGCGTACTCTAACCCACAAACTTGGGATCCAATAATTTTCATGAGTGATGGCATATCTTCCAGGGTACAAAAGCATGACAATGTGGTTGAAATTAGTTATATCAGAGTGGTGCAGCGGACTGGCAGAGCAAAATTACAAAGACTGATTTGGGATCCAAGTTGTTTTTATAAATGCAATTCCATTAGAGAATGCATTCATGATCAAATCCAATGATATTGATGAACAAAAAGAAGCTTAGGAGTAGGTGGTTAGGCTTGAAGACGACATGATTACAATTGGAAAAATAAAAAAAGCCCCATCAAGTTGATGATCGAAAAGTTTTGTTGATTCTCTCTTGCAACGAGTGCTAAGTGACATGAAAAACATGAAGAGACAAATTCATCAAAATGTCCTTGTTCAATAATACCAAGGGCACCATCTTAGGAATTTTGGTTCCTTAAATAGGAATGTTAGATTCATGTTACCTCCTCCACTCGCAAGGCTGGCTTTGGAGGCATCATCTAAAGACAACTTGAATAATTTTTGCTCTTTCCACAAGATAGGGGATTACAATGTTATAAATTGCTCAGAAATGATTCACATGATGCAACTCATTTCTCATTTTGAAGCAAATCATCAAAGGTTTTTGCATAACCTTCAATATCTTTGAGATGAGCTTGATGGTGACTCTATGTTAAGATTTTTCAATATGACCCTTTGTGCTAAAATTGTACATACACTTAATAACTACAAGTGTTTGTGGGGTTGAAGAGCTGAGAAAGAACTTGTGGTCAAAAAGAGGAGAGATAATGAAGGAAATCCCTGGAAGGATCTACCATTGGTGTCTTGTGTTAGCACCTAGAAATTTCCTTCATTTCTAGTGCTTACCTTTCCTCAAATTGACTACAGAACCTTGTTCCGAGCCCTGTGGCAACCAGTTGGCCCTAAACTTTTGGCACTAAATTTTTTTCAATCTAGGGCTTGTCATGAAAATCCAGTTGGTAGAAAGTTTATTTAATTCATCATGAATATGCAAACCTGATTTTGTGGCTCCTAGACGAGTTTTGAGGCAAAATCTAATGTGTCGCCATTTTGGAGCGGGTTCAAAGGGTATCGTAAAAAGTTTTAGATAGATCAATTCTGGTGATTGCCTAGGTATTATTTTGTCCTCAAATGCCTACATCTCCATTTTCATGATCATCAGAGGAGTTTCGAGACCTGAATTGGAAATTTTTTAAATGCCTTGCCAGATGGCCTAGTTTACAAAGGAAGTACAAAAAATCAGTTTTCTGTGCAATTTTTGGCAATTACACAATGATCTAAACAATTAATGATGGCCTTTTGCAAATTTTTGCGGCCTCCAAAAGGGGGATCATTTTGGTCGTTTAGCTTGCTGGATAATTAAAAATTGCCAACTTTGCAAATATTTAAAACATTTTAAATGTTTTAAATGCTGGGAGGACATAAATATTTGTTTTAAACAAGTTTAAATGTTCTCCAAAATGGACAAAGGCACGTGAATATTGTTTGGTGAAATAATTAAAGGTTTTGTGCACATGTTATTTCTCAAAGCCTAGTGCATAGCGCATTTTATAAGGGGCAGACCATAGTCAAAATGGTGCTAGGCTTCTCCTATGTGCTGAGTGTTTTATTGGTTTCCTCTTCAAACTTGCTTTCGATCACGTGAGAATGAAGGTTTCATTAAATGCTTTAATCCCAGTGCACATGTTATAGCCAATGGATATTTGCAAGGGGAAGTTATGGGTGAAAATGCGGTGGCTTATGGTTTTGCGCTGGGTATTTTATTGGCTCATGTCAGCCATCATCTGGATGGAATTCTTAGGCACCTACTTTTTCCCTTATTCATGTGAGCAGCATGGTTTAAGTTTTTGTTCTTGTCTGCACATTCTGGCGCCATTATTGGGGCTGTTTAGCCTTGTTTTTAACCTGCAATAATTTGTAAACTGCGTAAAATCAAAGGATGCTCACGTGCTTAGCCTTTGAGGCATGTTTTGTGGATGCTTGCAGTAGTGAAAGCTCTATTTTAACCTTTCAAATTTTTCTTACAACCAAGTCTAACGCCCGGGCATCATTCTGAGCAATGTTTGGCATAGTTTTAAGCTGCCAGTGGTACCAAAAGAACCCCACATAGCTGAAAACGCTCAACAATCCATTATCACGACCCAACAACATTTCTAAGCACCTCTGCAACTTTTCTCATGCTTGGGCAGTGTTTTGGCTATATTTTATGATTTTTTAAAGTGTTGGGGCAATTAAAAATGACCCAGAAATGAGTTCTCACACCTTGCAAATATTTCTATGGTGTTTTGAGGGGTTTTAGGTACCAGACAATGTTTAAAATGTCCCAATAGTAGCAAAAACGACCTGCAACTATCTTTGAATCTTGATGCAATTGTCAAGAGCGTTGAGCATGGAGAACAATGGTCTGTAGGTAGAATGTGCATTCAGATGGTTGTAGGATAATTGTTTGACAAAATGCCAAGTTTGATCACAGAGGAAACAAAGTATTCTTAGGAGTCCAATGGGTTAAATCCAATGTCAAAAGCATGTTTTAATTACCAATATATGGGTAATCTGCCCAGGGTTAATATTTTTCACTTGCAAAGTGAACTACAGATGGTAAAAGTGTTTTTACACTCAGGTTAAAATTGTGCACAGGAATGCAAAGCAGATTGGAGCAAATCAAATTTCAGTTATTAGGTGGAGGCAAAGTGGAGAATTATAAAGATGCTGAGGCATATTCTGTTGCCAGTCAGTTGTAGATCTGAGGATTCACATTATGCCAAGTGTCAAGTGGCTAGTGAATCTGGGTTTTTCTCTGTTCTTTATATTGTCTTTTTTGTTTCATTTGTAAAGGTTCTGAAAATTTTGGAAACAGCAAAGCCCAAAGGATATGCCTGTAGTTAGGAGAAATTGTAGAGGGGAAATAGGTTAAATTTGTAATAGGTGTAGTACATAGCTGTTAGTCATTTCATCATAGTAATGTTGTAACCTGATCTGTTGTATATATGAATACATACTGCAATGTACTTGTCTCCAACTTTGGCATATAATGCTCTTTGCAGGAAATAATCAAGGGTTATCAAATTCTTCAATACATATTTGATGTAATGAGTTTTTCTTTTGGTTTGCTATCTGTTTAAGGAACAGTGTAAATGCTTGCCCAAGAATAACAAGAGTGTTATTATTTCAAATGGATTGTTAAGTAGAATTATGTTGCAGGCTCATGAGGATCTCACTGTCACAAGGTGATAAGTGTTTAAGCAGATCATCAGGTTATGTGATCTGAATTCAACAGGGAATTCTAATGACAATACTAGGTAAGCGAAAACCTGCAAGTATTGTAGACAAATGGATAATTGCATGACTCATAACGAAAGAACTTTTTGCATCCAAAAGTCCCATTAACTTATCAAAAAATGAGTTTTATAAATCAATCTGGAATTCCAACAGTCTCCAGAATCCAACAAATTCAAAATGAAGAGTTTTCCAGAATAAAAACAAATACAAAATTACAAAATTTCAAAAAACTTGTAAAATTAGGTAACCCAACTTGGCGGGGTCTTAACTTGCTGCCTGCTGGTCGGATTGACGACTTCTTTACCTCACACAAACATCAACAATCTTATCACTAACCAATGGAGTGGTGGTTTCAGGATTCAAATCTTTAGCATGAATTGTATCAACAACTTTTGAAGTGTCCAATAGAGGTGGAAAATATGGACAAAATAGTTCAACATTGAACATTGGATGAATCCCCAAAAATGGTGGAATATTTAATTCAAAAGCATTCTCTCCAACTGCTTGAGAATAGTGTATGGTCCATACCGCAGAGGACGGAGTTTCTTATGTGGTCCTTGAAGTCTCTCCTTTGGAAGATGTAGCCAAACCTTATCGACCACCTGAAAATGGTGTGGTGTATGATGCTGATCATGATGCTCCTTGTATTTCTGTTTGACTTGTTGCACTATCTCATGAACTTTCTTTTGGAGATGACGAATTTTCTCAACAAACTTGGAAGCTTTATCTACCTCCTTTTCTCCATGTGACGATGGCTCAGTTTTAGTGTTTGGAAGAGAAATGTCCAAAGGAGCTAAAGGTTTATACCCCAAACAGCCCTCAAATGGACTGTGTCTAGTAGTACCATGTATGGCCCGATTGTAGCTATGCTGAACATATGGAAGACTCTTATCCCAGCAATGAGTATGATGAGAATGGTATATATGAAGGATGTGGACAATCAGGCGATTAACTACCTCAGTTTGACCATCCGTCTGTAGATGGAATGCTATAGACTTTGTGAGCTTGGTATCCATCATCACCCAAAGTGTTGACCAAAACTTTCCAACAAATCTGCTATCTCTATCAGAAATGATGCTCTGTGGCAATGCAAAGTGAACCCAAACATGGGTGAAGAACAACTTGGTAGTATCCTTTGCGGAGATCCCTTTCTTGTAGGCTACCATAATGGCCAATTTGGAAAACCTATCCACTACAACATAAATGTGGCCATGACCACGCTTAGTAGTAGGTAAATCGGACATAAAATCCATGGAGACAAATTGCCAAGGTCTATCCGGAGTAGGAAGTGGCATATACAATCTGCTTTTCCGATTTGCAGGTTTTGCAATAGCACAGGCAATACATGATTGAATATAGGAAATGACATCATTCTACATCTTGGGCCAATAAAAATACCTTCGAAGCACAGCAAGAGTTTTGGCAATGCCAAAATGTCTTGCAGTGTGACTATAATGTGCTTCCCGTATCGTCTTTGCCCTCTCTTTTGCAGTAACACATATATGACCCATATAACAAAGGATACCATCTTGCATATGAAAATCAAAAACTTGCTTACCTTGTGTCAATTGAGTGTAGACATCAGAGAAATCATCATCGGTGGCATATAGATCAGGCCAACTTGTTGTTTCATGCCCATAGGAGTCGAGACCATGAGTAGTGCCTGAATTGGAGGTCTACTCAAACAATTTGCAACTTTGTTACTGCTGCCCTTTTTGTGACGAATATTGATGTGAAATTGTTGCAAGTATGCAAACCATCTCTGGTGTCTATCAACCTTTTGTTTGCAAAAATTGCAAGGGTTTATGATCTGTATGGATGATAGTCTCTTTGCCTAGTATGTAATGCTTCCATTGTTTGTAGGCTTGCACAATTGCTTACATTTCTTTGTCATATGTGGGATGCCGCCAAACTGTATCAGAAAATGTTTCACTATGATAGACCACCAGATGACCATGCTGCATGAGAATTGCTCCCAGGGCATAATCAGATGCATCCGTTTCAATCTCAAAAGGTTGCTGCAGATCTGGAAGTGCCAAGACTGGTGCTGAGCATAGCCTCTTCTTCAACTCCTCAAAAGCGTGTTGCTGCACCTTTGCCCAAACAAACTTTGCCTTGGATCCACCCCAGAGTACTTGATTAATAGGCCACACCAAATGAGAGAAGCCAAGTACAAACCTCCGATAGAAATTTGCTAATCCCAAGAAGCTACGAAGTTTTGTGACATTCCTAGGAGAAGGCCAAGCCTTGATGACCTCAATCTTTGCAGGATCAACATGAACACCTCTACCGTCCACAATGTATCCCAAATATTGGATGCTCTCCAATCCAAAAGAACAGTTTTCTCTGTTATCATAGAGTTTGTGTTGCTACAATGTTGAAAGTACCTGTTCAACATGTAGATGTTCGTCCCATGTCTTATTGAAGATGAGAATATCATCTAAATAGACCACCATGAAGGAGTCAGTGAAAGGTCTGAGAATATCATTCATCAACCTCATGAAAGTGGCAGGGGCATTTGTCAACCTAAAAGGCATCACTAGCCATTCAAATAACCCTTCTTTGGACTTGAAGGCAGTCTTCCACACATCTGCAGGATCAATTGGCACTTGATGATATCAAGATTTCAAATAAATTTTCGTAAAGAACTTCGCCCCACGTAGTTGGTCCAGAATTCGAGGAATTGGACATCTTTTCTTCATGATCTTGTTAAAGGCATGATAATCAGTACATAGTCTCCATGTGTCGTCTTTCTTTCTGGCCAAAACAATCGGACTGCCACAAGGGGATGCACTTGGTTGGATATGGCCTTTCTAAATTAGTTCCTCAATTTTCCGTTTGATCTCATTGTTTTCCAATACTGATCTCTTGTACAATGGCGCATTGGGTAAGGGTGTCCCTGGAATGATATCAATTGAATGCTTCACCTGACAGTGTAGTGGAACTCCTTGTATGAAGTGAAGATATTCTGGTATTTTGCAAACATTGTGTCCATTTGTTTTCGTTGAACAAAGGTGGTTGCTGCTACAGTATTACTGTTACCTATGACTTTCTTCTTTCTTCTGGTCGTATCATTAGTAGTACAAAAACTCTAGTATGGGCAATCAAATGTCTACATTGCTTTGCACTAATTAAAGAAGCAGATTTTGTACGACTTACCTTAAGAATTCGATACTTCCGTTCACCCACCTTGACAATAACACTGCGTGGCCTTGATTCATATACACCATGGTGTTGATACATATATGGCTGTCCCAGCAACACATCACATACGTCCAAGGGTGCTACATCGCAGATGACTTCATCTTTGAATGGTTTGATGGAATAAGATAAGCAAACACTGTTTGTTTACTTGTATATCCCTTCCTTGACTCACCCAGCCCATGGAGTATGGTTGCAGGTGAGGTATAGTCTTCAGATTTAATCTCTTTACGGCTCGGCAGAGATTAGATTCTTCTGATTTCCATTATCCACTAAGAAGTGTAGAGCCTTGCCATTCACCCACATTTGTGAATGAAATAGACATTCCTCATCTTCCCAGTGTATGATTTTTGCAGTGGCAACAGTGGCATATGGATCTGCTTCAATAATTGTTTCCCCACTTTGCTGTTCAAAGGGGTCTGTGGGCAACATGTCAACCTTTTGCTCAGCTTCATATGTTTCTGTCATCAAAGTTTTTGCAGCCTTGCAATCCTTCATATCATGCTGAGAACTTTTGTGAATATCACACCACACACCTGAATCCTTATTTGTTTTTTTCAATCCTGTGTTCCATAATGGTGATTGAGAAGAGGACTTGATGGTGGTAGCTTGTTTCCTTGTGTAATGTCCCTTTTCGGTTGGTGAATAATCTTGAAGAGATTTTCTAATCTTTTAATTCTCGAGATTAGAAATAAATTAAATTATAAGGGAATATGGGAATTATTAAGTGGATAATTATATTAAAGCTAAAAGCTATAGTCAGTGACTTTATTTAATTATTCATTTTATTCATAAAGGCAGGGCCACTTTAAATAATAAACTCTTTGCTAGGTGATTCAACATAGTGGGCAATAAATCAAATTTAGCCTAAGTCTCTTATTCTCAATTAAGAGCGTTTATTTGATATGGGAAAAAGATAAAAAGACGTTTGGTTTTTCCAAATAGAAATGAGCTCTCTTCAAGGAAATCGACGGATTTTTGTGAAGACAGGATTGGAAACTTTGAAATGATTAAGAGGCACAATTGGAAGGAAGGAGGCATTCAGAAAATTCATTTATCTTTTTATCCTTTATCAAGCTACATTGAAGATGCTGAACAGGACGCAACCCCTGTATTGGATGGACGAAAACCCAAGTCCATATGTTGATTTTCTCTTTGGGAGTGAGTGTAATGTCTGTGCATGATTAAGGCACAAGAGTTAGGAAATCTATCCCAGGCGTTTGAAATCATTCTGTGCTGAATTCGGGGAAGTATAAAACCAATAAAGCAAAGTTGCTGCACTCTGTATGAAGGATGTGGCTTGACCATTGAAGAACTGACCCTTCTGAGCTACGCTGTTGTTTGGAGGCTGTTTATGCTTGGCCAGCAGTTGGGAGAGAAACAGGAATAATCAAACGTGGTTCTTGGAGGAGTTCTGGTGCACCATCAGAAAAGCTATGTTTCAGACCAGCGTTCTTCCTCAGGTTCAATGATTGTTTCTGCTCTTTGTTAATTTCTGCAATTCTGAGTAAGATATCACTGTTGGAAATTGAACTGGGCAGTGGGAATGAACTCCATAGCTTCTTTGTAGTGTTCTAAGACGGGCCTCTAAATGTGTGCTAGTAGCAGAAAAATAAATTGCATTTGAATTCAGAAATTTTCTATTAAATGTACATGCATTTCCTTTGATTAAGTTGTTGCTGTTCAAGTTTTTTATGTGCAACTTAGTATAATAAACATCTATCAAAACTGAAAATTGGCAAAGAGAAAATTTTTCTTCAAACTTTTAGAAAGATTATTTCACCCTGGGGTTTTGCTGCTACTTTCACCCTTGGATTTATTATTTACAAAGTAATCTTTCTTTCCCTTTGAATTTCTCTTTGATTTTCGTGGCATATTTATAAGCAGTACCCAATGTTTCAATGTTTAGAAAGGACATCTCTATTTGAATGTATCTATGCAGCCCACTCCGGTATTTCAACACTCGATGCTTCTCTGAATCGTGGATGTCACGTTTCGCTGATAAAGCATGGAACTTATTGGTGTAATCCTGCACTGTTTGGTCTTTCTTTTGTTGAAGCAGTTGCCACTCCATATATTTTTCCTCATATGCATCTTCAGGATAATACTCTTCTGTGATGAATTCCACAAACCCCCTCCATGTAGGTTCTTCCTCTATTATAGAATCGTTCCTTCATGAGGTAAGTTTACCTTCCCACGCTAGTTTCACATGAGCTTCAGCTTTGAGGAGAGCAAATGTTATCTTCTTGGCACTGGAAAAGTTATTCATAGAGAAGTATCTATCCAACTTGGTTAACCAGTCGTCCACAACGTCTGCATCAATTTTTCGTTAAAAATTTGGAATATCAAAATTCACCTGCACTTTGAATGGAGTGTGGCTGCTGAATGGTTTATGGTCTACGTTTGATTGCTGGGTATCTTGAAGGATTCAAGAGAATTGGATCATCGTTTCTTCCCTCTGTTTGTTCAGGGCTTCTTCCACCATGGTTTTGATAGGGTTTGATGTTTTTGGTTCTGATATCTTTGGTTGGTTGCATCTCGAAGGGAGGAGGCGGATGGATTATGTGTCTCCAATCCCCACCTTCAATAACCAGAGCGTGTGTGATGTGACATAAAGGAGCGTACCTGCTCTGGTACCAATGATTTGGATTCAACAGGGAATTAGAATTACAGTACTAGGTAAGTGAAAACTTGCAAGTATTGTAGACAAATGGATAACTGCATAACTCGTAACAAAAGAGCTGTTTGCATCTAGAAGTCCCATTAACTTATCGAAGAATGAGTTTTATACATCAATTTGGAATTCCAACAATCTATAGAATCCAACAAATTTGAAATGAAGAGTTTTCCAGAATAAAAACAAAAACAAAATTACAAAATTTCAAAAAAACTTGTAAAATTAGGTACCCCAACTTGGCAGGGTCCTAACTTGTTGCCTGCTGGTCGGATTGACGACTTCTTTACCTCGTTGGAAAGGTCTCCAAGAGGACTAATTTCAGTCTCTTAAGATCAATGCTCCACTATTCATCTCAAGTGATCAACGAAAGTTTCAAACCCAAATTTTGCTCTGAAGACCTTTGAAAATGTGATTTACTAGAACCTAGAAATTTTTTAAAAAATTCAAAAAAATTGGATTGCCGGTTTTTCATAGTTCTATCACCTTTGGACTGCCCTGGAACATCCTTGGACTTCTCTAGATCATTATGTTTTGGTGTTGTGATGTAAAAGTGCAGGCTATTGTGACTCTGTAGCCCAAGGCAGGCACTGGTCTTTCTTTTGCAATCTCCTCTTCCAAAATTGTTCCAAAATTGGTAGATCTTTTGAAAAATGAACATTTTTTTTAAGTTTAATTTATTAGGGTTTCTTTTTCTTCATGGAGTTTAAGGAATATAGGGGATATGCTTGGTATTTTTTCATTTATCACTCCTCTAGGTATTTGAGATAAAGACATGTCCATGTAAGTTATTGGTTTGCAATACTATTCAAAGTATAAGGGATTATGCTTGAGTTTGATGAAGTTTTAAATATCCTTTATTCATATATATGTGAACTTACCATTCATCCACATTTTAAGGGTCTGTAGCTTTGTTTGTAAGAGGGATTTATTGTTCTCTATGACCTATAATAGGATTACCCTCTTGAGTCATGTGGAGCTCAAAATGCAGAAGGCTGGGTTTAGCGTCGTTCGTTGGCTTTTCTTGTCCTCTGTTTGATTATAGGGCAAATCTTTGTCTTACTCCTTTGTTCCCTTGGTTTAGGCATTGTATGTTCTCTTAGAATTGAGGGTTGCTAGAAAAAGAACCAACATCTTGTTATAAATGATGATGATGAATCTTGTAGGCTTGTTCAATTTTCAAGATGAAGAAGACAATCTTCTAAGTTGGACATTGAAAGGATTGGACAAGTATATCATATGTTCTACTTTTTTGAGGAAGCAAAGTTTCCCAAGCATCTGTTTCCATTGAGTGAGAGGACAAGAATCGTGCCATGAATGAAGAGGCATCAAATGAATTATTTTCTTCATTTGAAATATTATTTGAAGAACCTATGCAAGAGAAGGAACTGAGGAAAAAATACAGCTGCATGAAGAACAATTTCCCCTCTTTGAGGATGGTTCAACCATAGTTTGCAAACTCTGACTTGACTTAGACTTGGCAAATAAAAAATTTCTGACTTGGTGAAACTCAGCAACTAAAAACACTTAAATTTTTGAAAAAAAAGCATAAATTTTATTCAAAGTGCAGGTACAAAATGTATCAAATGAGTTTGGTTGAGGTTTGGGGGCAACCTTCAAAGAACAATAATAAAAATCTCTAAAACCATAGTTTGAAATCTTGAATTGTGGATCTCAGTGAATTTTTTATGAAGGCTTCTGTAATGTCCCTAAAATTACTTGTGTAATTTGGAGGGAAAATGATAACGGTGTTTTTAAAACGCCAAGCCTTCATTTAAAACTATATTAAATAAATAACAATAAATAATAATTAAATATTAAATAATAAATTTAAATTATTAAAAATAACATTTAAATTTAAATGAATTGTTTAACTCTTTGGCCGACTCATTTTGGGGAGGCGCTGAAATAATTTCTTCTCCTTGGCCGACTTGTTTGAGGCTTGAGTATTTATGCTGGATCATTTGGCTTTGTTGGACATCTGGAAATCCCGCATTGAGTGGAGTGTAGCTTTAGGCTAATAGGGACGTAGTCTCTTGTCGGTCAACCAGGTGGGACGACACCCCCATGCTGGTACAATTCGTGAGACCCAGTCAGTTCATCTCTTCTGTGCTTTCACCTGAGTATCGAGGACAGTGGCCATTCAACTTGGCAATCATCTGGTAGCTCGTCATAGTAAGAAGAATTGACTAGGCAGAACATTGCATTCACGGGAATCATTTGTTATAGATGGAATTACAAAAGTCATATTCATGAAAGGTGCCGGCGAATATTGTTGCTTCTGGATATCATGGGACTTCATATCTCTAGGTCAAGATTGCAGCTCTTCTTCATTGACTTGCCAAGCACTTTACTCCATCACGCGATCGGGCATTCTACAGGGATGCGTTCTATATGCTTCTTTCCATGTGGGATCAAACGCCTCTGTACGGGGATATTTGTTCATTCGTTTGAAATGAGAGTATCACTATATGACATTTGTTGATATTCTAATGTTGTTATATGATGAAGGTTATTTCCGTCTGTCATTTTCCAGTGTTCCTATTATTTTATAAGCACCGGTAGTTATTTGCTGTAAGCCGTTAGCATTCTGTGTTTCAGTTATTTGGTTGCTTAGTTTTTGTGAAGTTGAAAGTCTCGAATCCTTCAATTTTGTATAATTAATTGATCCCTATAATTTGAAATCATACTGCAATCTTGAGTCTTTGTGTTTAGAATTTGGTGAAAAATTGGGTTCGACTTCTTATAGCTTCAAGGATGCAAGATAGCATAGTTGAATTTCCAACTCAAATGGAGGGGTTGCTATTTCTCTCAACTTGTAAATTGTTTCAACTAGCTAGTTTGTTCCCTCTTGTTCGCAGGTAGGTAGGTGTTATCATTTCTCGTATTTCTTTTATTTTAATGTGAATGCTTTTGTTGTTTTTGTCTAGGTTAGGGTAGCCATAAGTTTGGGTGTTAGGAAATAGGCTTGACTTTATTCCCTAGAGATAAACATTCATCAAATTTAATACTAGAGATTCTGAAGTTTCCCATTACCCAAGCATGTCTCAGGGTCCCTAGAAAGAACCAATTGTTGCACCTCTATGTAACTCAATGTTCGTACTTGCCAATTGTTGCACCCCTACGAAACTCAATGTTCATACTTGTTAATTGTCAGGATTGATTGTCAATTTGTGTTAACTCAATTCAATTTTTAGCCTTAGTAGTTTGCAAGGTGGTTAAATCATAGTCTTTGTTTTTCAACTAAAGACTTTCAGTGGTTGATGGAGGTTATAGCTATTCTACATGAAATAATGATGAGGCTTGAAGGTTGTCAATGGCATCGGTGAAGGAGTACGGCAATGGCTGAGTCATAGAAGGCACACCATTTGCTATCATTCGCTTGGCAAAGACACCCGTGACATGCGCTCAATAGGTTCAAACACTTTGAAATTTCTGCCTAAGATCAAGTTGGCTCAAGTGCATAATTTCTCTGCCTTGGCTCAAGTGACAAAATTTTCCACTTTGAGATAAGGGAAGGATAGCAATAAGTGATGCAAACTCCTCCTAGGCACACATTTGTGATGGTTCAACCATCTATAATTTCTGCCCAACCTTGTAAAGCTTGTTTAAGTGGACAATATCTTTGCCATGGCACGAGTAACACTAGTTTTGTTTGAGTCATGAAAATTGGCAACATGAGGTAAAAAATCAGCTTGACATAAGTGAGGGTCACAAGAGTGGACAAATATTATAATCAATTTGAAAAGTGGCGTGAGTGAATTATTTCCACCCAAGTTTATAAACATGGCAAAGACACCATAAAAATTTGCTTTGGTTCAAGTGAGGAGCTTTTCCACCCACTAACATTATTAACTTGAGAAATGTGACTTAGTTGTACATTTGATAGGTTTTACCATCCAAAATTTCTGCCCAAGTTTAAAAAGTTGGCAAAAGTGGAGTGAAATTTGACAAAGGGTGATAAATCTAACTTGGGGCACATTTATAGTGGTTTAGCCACACCAAAACTCCAACCAAATTCAGAAGTGGTTCATACTTCCAACCAAACTCAGAAGTGGCTCAAGTCGACAAAATCTCCACCCAAGTAAATAAAGATGTCAAATATAACTTAGTGCACTTTATGAGTGTCTTTGCCACATGAAATCTCTGCCCTTGATGAAAAAAGGTGGCACCACACTTGGACCAATTAGCCGTGAAAGCAAAAAGCAAAGATTAAAGAATTAAAAATTCAAGGTTTTTTCCTCGACACAAGTTAAGATTTAGCATCTTTTCAAAGTCTTTTTGATTGTGTTATATTTTTGGACAGAGGAGTGTATTATTTAGGTCATTCCTTTTCTTTTAATTGTTTAGATTAGATTTGCTTTAAACCTTTTTTTTTCCAGCTTTTAATCAATTTTTATGTATTTCACTTTAAAGCTTGCTTTTTGGGAATTAAAATAAGATTATTGTGAAGTATAAATAAGTGCCACATGCACATGAATTGAGGAGAATGATAGTTGATGCCATGTTTATGTTGTAAAAACTGTTGTTCAGCTAATTTACCCGTGTTTGTAATTCCTTTGATTAAATGAAACTAAGTAACTTTGTCAAGGTTTGTATGATGCCATTTATTCACTAAGTAGTAGCTTTGTATGTGACACTGATTTATTTTCTGGAATTGTGTGTTTTTTTAGTAATTATTCCTTTGAATCTTGTTTGCATTGTATAATTGGGTTTTTGTTAAGCCAGCCTAAATGTTTGATTTGTGTATTTAGATTAGTAGTTTCTTTCTTTCAATATTTGGAAATATTAACAATCTGATGCATGCATCCAAGGCAATAACATAGGCACATAATAATTTTTATCCCTCCCTCAGTGAATCTTGTAGAGTTTGTATATCCTTATTGTCTATTGTTTATAGTGTAGGGAGTTTAGCTTAGGTTTAGGTTAGTTTAAATCTTAGGGAGCTTCCCCTCCTAATTTGAAGAGAGGTTTTAGCTCACACACTATTCCATTTTGTGTTGTCTTGCAAAAGATAAATTAAAATACTAACATCTACCATGCTGAAATTCCAAATGCAGTTCTCTATATTTGAGCATTGAACATAATCTTGAATAGATATGGTTCCTTGACCTTGCAGGATGGCTTTGATAGGGTGAAGTTCTCCATCAATTCAAGGATTACCATTCGAGCCATTCTCTCAAAAATCTCACTATTTGACCATTATCCACTTTCCAAGTGATGCCTTTTTGCATGTTGATGAATCTTTGGTTTATATGTTTGGCTATTGTCGATGAACTTTTTCACCATTGTATGTTTGTTGGGAGATCTTTGTCCATAATTTAGTGTTTGTGTTTGAATATTTGGGCCCAAGAGATGTTGATGCTGCTCTAAGATTCAATATTTGGACCTTCAACTCCACAAATGTGCATCCAATTTTAATTAAGAGAATGGTATAGGATACATGCTTTGGTTTTTAAAGTCATAGGTTATAAATTGTTTCTGAATTTGTGCAAGTTGTCTCCACCTTTTGTGGGAAATGGTACAAGTGCAGAGTTGCTAACCATAGAGGTGGTCAAGATCACTGAGCTATTTAAGATGATCTTCTTTTCCATACCATATTGAATGACTTTTTATTTATTTTCAAGATTGCAATGAGCTGTATAAGCACTGCAACACCTTTTTTCAACATTATGGTTCTTATTTGCCTTAAAATTGAAGTCAATTTCAATATACGTTTAGGATGAAACTTTTTGAAAGGTTGTTTGATATCAATTGTGGGTATATCAAATGTCCGAAAGCTAGGGTTCAAAATTATTATCTTTTTGTAAATTAAATTAAAAACTAAAAATGGAATGTAATAGGTATTATGTAATAGTTTCTTCTACTTTTTTTTTTCTCATGAGGACTTATTCCCCATATAGAGCATGAGAGAGTTACATTAAGCCTAACTCCTTTGGGCAGTAACACGTTTCCTCTAAGGGAATTGTTGTACCCTAAATTAAAATTTTTGCTACATTAGGATTTTGAAGAAATTGTAAAAGTCTTGTCAAAAACTATCAAAAAGGTTGGAAAATGGGATTTTGCATGTCACGCATGTTGGTCAAAAGCTCAAAATTTGCAAAATCTGCCGATCTGGGTTTGCTCAAAGTGACCTTACCTACAAAACCTAGATCTTTGTTTTCGGCCCTAAATTTTAGGAAATTTTCTAAAAATAGACTTTTTCTGGGTTCCTTCTCAAATGGATGTTGGCAAAATTTTCTAAAAATATAAAATTTGGCTTTCAGGGTTCAAATTGATTTTGATTGGTTGAAAATACTTCCTCATCAGGCTGGTCTAGGCAGAATCGTCAAAAGATCAGTTTATCTCTGGTGGGTCTATTTTTCTTTTTCAGAAGCTAAAATAGGAGCTTTGAGGTCATCAATGGAGGTTGGTTAGCTACCAAGTGTCAGATTCAAGGTCTCAAGCACTGCACATATTAGATAACGGCGAAAGATGTTTGTGAAACGGAGAACGAAGGAAGTTGGAAAATCTTGAAAATGGAGAAATTTGACTGACACTGGAGATGGTAGGCGCCCCTGTCCAGTCAAGGCGCCTAGCTGACTTTGCCTTAGGATATTTTTTAGTCTCCACTGTGAAGTGAATGCAGCATTTTCCGAGCACGAAGCAGGGAAGGTGAGGAACGAAAGAGAAAGTTGAAAAAATTGAAAATAAATTCTAAGACTGGCTCATAAAGGCGCCCCTGCTAGGTAGGGGCGCCCATCTTTCCAAGGCCTCAGAAGATGAAATTAGGGTTTGTACATCCAAGACATTTTTGCTCAAAATCCTTCTGGCTTCGTAGTAAATCTATGAGCAGGCCCATCGGATCAATTAGTCAACCATAATCTCAGATCAAACAGAGAAGTTTCATCAAAGCAGCAAATTGAAAATCATGAAAATCATCAAAAATATTCTCTTTGGCCAGTAAAGGTGCCCTAGCTAGCCAGGGGTGCCTAGGGTTTTGGAGGGTCAGATTCAGCTGTTAGGGTTTGCTAGATCAATCATTGTCTTCAGAATTTTGCAAGCTTTCCCGTGGATGTCTTAGCCAGTTCATTAGATTCTTTAGTCACTCGCAGTTTTAGATCAAATGGAGGACAAGGCATGGAAGGTCAAAATTGAAAGTTGGAATTCACTAAAAAGTGACTAAGTTTGAAGAGTTTGGGCGCCCCAGGTAGCCAGGGGCGACCAAGATTTTGAGGGCACAGAAGGTGGTTTAAGGGTTAGCAGTCTTTAGAACATTCCTTCAGTTTCTAGTAGGCTCTCCAATGAATTCAACGGTGAGCTCAAAATATTTGCCAATCATTAGATATTGCAGATCGAACAAACAAAGAAAATGAAGAGAAGAAATGAAAAACACAGAAAAAAATTTAACTTTGGCAAGGTTGGGCGCCCCAAGTAGCCATGGACACCTAAGAATTCAAGACACCAAATGAAGTTTTCAGGGCAAGTTACCTCTAGGAAGATCTTCTCCAGTTTCAACAAGCTGTCCAACGAATCCAACATCTAGTTCATCAGAGCTCCTGAGCAGTCGGAATTGTGAGTTCATCTGAAGATAAAAAAAAAAACTGAAAATTGAAGAACATCAGAAAATAGATCCAAGTCTGGAGGACTTGGGCGCCCCAGCTAGCCAAGGGCGCCCAAGATTTTGAGGGTTCAGATGATGTTTTTAGCAGATGCTGCGTCCAAAACAATCATCTCTGATTTGATTAGGATTTGCAATGGGTCAATCAGTCAGTTCACTGGATTCATTTGGCCTACGGAATGAAGATCAAACTAAGGTCAAAATGAAGCAAAAAGCTGAATAAAGGCGCCCAAGTTTCAATGCCTTAGTGAATTTTCCAAATTTTATCATTCAACATTCAAACGGTGTCTACGTTCGATGTTTTTGGCTCAGGATTCGCTTTAAAGATTTAAGCTGGAGAATAAAGCGTTTTCATCCTCAAAACCTATTTAAGAAGGCTTTTGGCATTCATTATTCACTTTTTGCAGGTTAACATGCAGAGGAGGAAACGTACTATTTTCTTTACATCAAGATTTGGAGGCCAAAATGTGGTGCTTTTTCAAAGTTATTCATATTTTCATGATCAGGTTGCTCAGAGGCTCGCTTTTTCATGCTTCAAATTTCTAGGGCATCATTTTTCATAAGAAGGGGGACATCTTTTTCAATTTCCATCGATCTGGGTCAGCTCGGTTTTTGATTCTCTACAACTTTGGAAAATTTTATAATTTTCAAGAACTTGCTTTTTCACGCTTTTTCGGGAAATCATCAATTTTTCCAAAATTTGATCAATTGGGTTTCTCTGAAACATGATTCCACACAATACCCAGCTCTCAGCGTTTTTTGGGAAAATCCTAAAATTTTAGGGTTTCTGCTTTTTCAATCAGCCATCAACATTTTTCAGAATTGAATGATCTGGGTCTCTTCACAACAAGATTGTTCACAAAACCCATATCTCAAATTATTTATGGAGAAATCTGCTTTTTAAAGAAGAAAAATCAGCAAGCTATTTTTAGCTTTTGTCCAAAACTTGTCCGAGCATAGTCAAGTTTACAGTCAAAAGTTGAGTTTTTTAGCTTGCAATATTCTCCCATGGAATTTAGAACCAAGCAGCAGATGGGTTGAACAATGTTGAGAAGTGCTTTTCAATACCACCATGGACAAAAAACATTATCATCTCAGTCGAAGAACATGTAAAGGTGTGGTATGAGCAAAAGGACAAGTATTGGAAAAGAGTTGTACAATACTCTTCCCTTGAAAAATTAAGAGAAGTGTCCGAAGTATAAAAGTTACAGAAGAAACAGAGGAATGTCAGAAGGTAAAAAGATATGTTGAAGCAAGATGATATATTTATAAATCGTCATCACTCCAGTTGCAGAGCCACCAAAATTAGCAAGATTTGATAAAGCAGCTGAAGATGTCAAAGATTTTCTAAGTTCGATTGTAGAAGGTGAAGAAATCCTGTAAAGCGGAATATTGCCTTAGATAGTATCAATGTTCCTAACAATGAGGCAACTACTAGCTTTTTGGTGGATATACTTTTCCAAAATACCAATGGATGAGTTATCTTATCAGGACAACAAAGATCTCCAAAGATAGATTTAAAGCAACAATTAACCTGATGCTTTTCCCGAGTTTTCTTGCTATTCTTGTCTCATGCTTATCTATTCTTCATGCGAGAGAAAAGAATCAAGTTGTAATAGTTTGGAACTTTCCCTGTTTTTTGCTTTCAGTAGGTTGTTAGATAGTTATCTTGTTTTAGTTTTAGAAATAAAGCTTGCATGTTGGCAAGTCTTGTTGTAAAAGCAAGGAGAGTTTAGGGTTCCCTACTCCTCACTTGTGTATAAATAAGGGCAGCCTTGCCCATTTTTCTTTAACCGTTATTGTGAAGTAAATTGCTGAGCCTACTTTGCCCGCAAGTTGTTATTCAATGTTTGTTCACTTAGTGTAAGAGCAAGCTTGCATTCTTGCCTTTAGTTGCAAGATATTGTTCAGGTTATGTGTAATTTTTGTCAAGTGTATTCTGGTCGATCGCTAAACTGTATGCCTGTTATTGCTACAATCTTGCTGTCTCAGAAGTGTAATTGTTATTTGAAATTTGAGAAAGGAAATCTTATGCCTACTTTGCTGCTTTGATCTACTGTCTCAAATTTTGTTTTATGTGTTTCACTTATATAATCTTTATTTCATCTTGCATCTAAAAGTACGAGTCTTAAGGTGTGCGTTGGGAGTGAGTTTATGTGAGTTTTGTGTTAAAGAATCATTCCTTGTTTACTTCTAACTCTGAAGCTTTGAGTTTATTTGAGTTGTTAGAAGCTTCATTAGAGTAGGCCTAGTTGTAGTTGAAGTTCTAAAAGAGAAAACCTCAGCTACGATGCTAGAGTTTTATAACCTTGTGCGCTTAGCTGAGAGCAAAAAGATTGGCAAATAGTTTAGTTTACTTTCTTTAAGCATCATCAGTGAAGAGGGAGCTTCCCCTCCTAATTTGAAGAGCAGTTAATCTATGCATAGATGTCCATTTCTAATCCGCATTCCAAAGGTGCGAATTGAAATGCCAACAGGAATATTGGAGTTTGTAGCTCCTTTCAAATGTTTCCACCATACACATAGGAAGTTGGGGCACATGGTATGAGAGAGTTATTGAGTAATCCCTACCTCTTCTCTTTTTATATAGAGTTCAATAGGTCTTTTATTCTAAGGCTAAGACCAATCTTCTTCCTTTTAAACTCTTTTGTGTCTCTTTGGTTCTCTTCTCTTGAAGATTGCAAGTTGTGAGATTGTTGAAGGTGTGACAACTTTCAGTACATGTGGGTTCTCATCTGTAATGGTCTCCCTACTCCAACTTGGTGTCTCAAGGTTTTAAAAATATGCCTTTTTAAGATAACTACTGCTTTTATTGAACAATGCATATTTTCATTATGATGCAATATCTTAGCAGTTTATTGTGGAATGCTCTTTTCAAGGGTGCCATTGTGACATGCAACTAAAGGAATAGGGAAATTCGTTGATCTGATTATTTATTAAATTAAATTTTATTACTGTTAATGGTAAGTTTAATAGTTCTGACAGAAGTTCAAGAACTTAAAACTGATTGTGGAGGTCATAAATTATTTTAACAAGATGCACAAAGAGGATAATTGTAAGCCACAACTCTTGTCCTCTAAGAACTGCTAATTTATCTTGTAAATTGCAAAGAGGGCAGCCTTGTTTGACTCCAATGTTGCAGATAATATTTTCTGATTGCCAATTGTTGTGTTTTTGCATAGCAATCACTTTCTCAAGAAGTTGGATGTTTCCATCCTAGAGATCATGATGGACATCTGTTTCTTTCAATGTTTTTACCTAATAGTGTATTTGAATTATGGTGTAAGTAGCATGCACCCACTTTCTCAAAAAGTTTAATATTTCCATCCTTGAGAGCATGATGGACATTTTTCTCTTCCAGTCTTTTCACCTAATAGTGTAATTGAATTATAGTATAATTGCATTGCATCCTACTAGTTGAAACAAAGTTCATTTGTTCCGTATCTCTATGCATGTGTACAAAAGGAGGTGCTTCAACAATGGCATTAGAGCCTAGTAAAAATCCTTTTTTACCAACCAACGAATGTAGTTATCTTAAGATCGGAGTATCTTGTGATCCTACTGTTGTAAGTTATATATGCTAAGCCCATCAGTTTTTATTGCACTTTGATCTAAGTGTAAGCTATTCTTGATAATGATCCAACACTCAACTGGGAAAACTGCACCTTCAGTCTTCCAATTTAGATCAGTTTTAAATGTAGAAGATGATTCACATTGATATAAATATTACCATATTGGGAACATAATTCTACATGTTTCTTGTGCAAGTCTCTTTGGAAAAGATTTCCACTGTTGCTTTATTATCACATCAACTTATGCTTTTCTACAAATTACACTCCACTGCTTGTAAGTTATAGAGATTGATATGTACAGAGAATGGACATTTTTATATTTATCACAAAGGAGCAAGATGTTTTCTTTGAAGACATCTTGTTGAAGTATAAACTTATATTAATGCATATATTTATATTTATAATTGGCAAATGTGATGAACCTTTCTTGTTATTTATTTTGATTAATGTCAATGCATAATGGAATCTATTATGCATGGATCACTAAGCCCTAGGCATGGCAGGGTGATAATTGAAGATACTAGAGGATATGCTCTTATGGAAAGGAGTAGTCATTTCTATTTTTATGCAATGAAGGAGTAGATTAAATTCTTTTCATCTGTTGAATTTGGATTTTATGCAAAGCATTGTACATTGAATATTGTTCAAAATAATTCCTAGAGATGCTGGTTTTACTTGACCAGTGTATACAATTTTCATATTACGGGTGGCAGGTTGTCGGTTGCCTAGTTGAACATAATGATAAGGTGCTGCTTTGCAAGCGGAAGATTCAACCATCTTATGGCCTTTGGTATGATACTTTGTGAACACTATTATTTAAGTATTAGAGGTAGGAGTAAATTTGCTATATATTGAATCTCAAACCAAATCTGAGGATACTGGATATGCATGTGCATAAGATGATGTACTTGTCCTTAGTGGTGTTTGGTGGACCAAAGAATTTTATAGCATTTTACCGAATATGGACGAGCCTTTATAAGTTGCCAAACTATACACAAATGCCATCTTACACTCAAACAAGTAATAATACGCTTTGGCTTCTGGAAACATTGGAAGGCATTTTATATGCTCTAAATAGGCATTTGAATTGATTTGTAAACAAACTTATTACTGTTTATTATAATCCAATACATTGGTGGATGTGCAAATTGAGGAGTCCTTACCATTAGATAAAGTGGTTATCCTTGCATAAAATTTGTTTACTTTTAACAAGTACCTTGTGAAAAATAATTCTTTTCTTCTAATTTTTTAAAGTTTCATAAAATGCATATTGAGGGGTTGTATTGTTTTTGTGAACCAGTTTTAATTTTCAATTAGTCATTGTCACAATTTTATGAACAAAATGGACTGAGATGCATTGGATTTCCAATTGATACGTGATACAGATTCCTCTTCTCATCTGGATGACAAATATTCAGCTCCCCCCCCTTAAATTTCACCAAGGAGCCATATGAGCAGGATGAGCGATGATTTTACCCTTTAATGCATTAGAATTTGTTCTTCATTCATAAGTGTGCACTGTCCTCTTCTGACATATTAAACCAACAACATAATGCTTATTTCCCTAAAGATGATCTCCAAGGCTTAATGAAGCCTTAATTAATCATTGAAAGCAATAAATCATTCATTTGTGCATCATTTCTTCATCTATGTTTAGGGTACAGTTTATAGTACATACAACTATAGAAACACAAATTGAAAAGAAAAAAAGATGGATGCAAATGTGTAGTCTTTATGAAATCAAAAGATGTCCATGGAGACAGCAATGCCTTTTTGGATTCAAAATCTGTTTTGAATCATTGCAAGTTTCTCTCCTCTAAATTGCACAATACTGCAACAACATGCACAAAAAATGAGAAATGTAAATTAGAAAGGTTTATAACGATCTCATATACAATTTGCCTCCCTTATAGGGCACTTTGCTATAGTTTAGAAGTCTTATTGTGCTGTGTGCCTTAGACCTCCAAAGATGCCCAGTACCCTATAAAAAAGTATTCTTATCCAATGGAATGCAGCTTGCATTGATTACTTCTTTCAAGGCTTTCCATCCTTTCAAAGGGGACTCCTTAGCATTTTATGACATCTTTCAACTTTTTCAACATTGTGATCCACTATTACCAATTGAGCTAAATTTTGGCTCAATATGCCCTTATGCTTTATTTGAGGCTGTAATGTTTTTTCCATTTTGATGGTAAAAATGTGGCTATTTTTGTCTTTTAAAATCACATTTTTGAATGTCAAGAAAAATAACTGTAAATGATATGCCCATTACAGCAACTTGGTGTTTCCAGTGTAAACAATCAAATAGCAATTGCTGCCCACTATCATGACTAATTGAGCTAAATGTGGGCTCATACTTTGTTTGAGGCTGTAATTTTTTTTCCTACGTTAATGGTAAAAATAATGCTATTCTTCTCCTTTAAATTTGCATCATTGAATGTAAGGCAGAATAATTGTTAATGATATGCTCATTTCAGGAACTTGATGTTCCATTATTTAAAATCAAATAATTTCCAACAATTCATATTTGTAAATTGCCTGATATTGGACTGTTACAGGACCCTTCCAGCAGGCTTTCTGGAAGTGGGGGAATCCGCAGCAGGAGGAGCAGCTAGAGAAACAATGGAAGAAGCATGTGCAGAAGTTGAAATTGTCTCGCCATTTGCTCAACTAGACATTCCCTTTATTGGACAAGTGAGGAAGCTCCCATGTATACAGTTATTAAGTGTTGCATACTATATATTTTTATACACCTTATTGTTTTTTACCTCTTCTTTATTGGCCAAAACCTTTCTGTTGTGTTTCTTATGCAGCACAGAGCTATGTTATTTTTCGGGCCCAATTCAAGATACCTTACTTTTCTCCAGGTCCAGAATCCTTAGAATGCGCATTGTTCAGCTTGGATGAAATACCATTTGACTCCTTGGCATTTTCGTCTGTATATGTGACATTGAAAATGGTGAGTATGTTTAAATATTTCTGCCTTATATGTGACATTGACATTTTTCTGGCTGCATTATATGCAAATACTGGGTATGGAAAGGGCATAGAATTATGGTAGGGATATATATACACACACACACACACCAGGAGTTTGCATTGGCCCTGCATTATTTCAGCTGCATTAAGAAGTGGAGCACGTCCAGCAGGGCTTGAACCTAGGTCATGATTATGACATTTGCTCTTGCTTACCACCAGACCATGGGCCACTGTAGGGCTAGGATATTGATGTTAGACAGCAATGCCAATATTTATATGCATGCAGTGCGAAAGAACCAATTGCAATAAGAGGCTTGAATATCTTTATAATTAATAAAACATATTGGAAGAAATGCTTGCAACTTTTAAATATATGGTAAGGAGTATTTTGGTAAAAGAAAACATGTTTGACTAGGTTCATCAAGTTTTAGCTAGGCGTGTAAAGGAGCAAGTTCAGATGTTGAAATTTTTAAATCCGGTTATTTTGAAACATAAAATTGAAAAGGAGGTGTGCTACATGGTTTTTAAACTCATATGAAACTAGTTTTTAATGTAATTTTAATAGTAGGCTACTGAACTTCTGTTATTTATAATTTTTGCAATGTTTCCTTTCATTTTTACAGTTTCTTCAACTCCTTGTATCCTCTTGGTTATGAATATGCAGTATATTGAAGATGTTAAGGCTGGAAAATTTTGCTTCCACTATTGCACAATTGAACGGAGGTATGCTCTTTAGAAGCTGTTTGCAATGATTATGGAGTATAGATGCTATACTAGTATTTGAGGGAAGTTCAATGTTAGATAACAAACATTCTAAGCACTAGTTATCTTCAGTTATCTTCTAAAAGTATTGGGAGATGAATTTTTTTCCTCATCCATATAATATCTCAAAAATTGTTTGGGTCATGAGGGATATCTTAAAAAGGACAGGCTTAGAGAACCGTGAGAAAAGAAGTAGGAAGTTCCAAGCAACCTTTAACACAAAATTAACTCAAAAAATCTTGTTCATTATTTCTACGGGAGGAACTTATTGTTATGAAATGAAAAAATAAAGCCTACCATCAAGCTTGCAATTTTCAAAATGGTATAGGGCTCTCAAAGTAACTAAAGCTTTGCTAAAAGGCTAATGTGCAACCCCAACTATATGTTCAAAAAACATTACAAATGAAGTTTGTGGGTCTTGGAAGTGTTATACAATTTTGTGACTTGAATTTGCAGGAAAACTATACAACAATAATCAATAAAAGATTTGGAGCCTAGGTTCATATAGTTATTTCAATGATATTGAGGTTCCACATTGAATGCTATGCTGGAATTGATTGTCATTGATGTCAAAGGAGTATGGGAGATTGTTAGAATATTGTCATTGATGTCAAAAGCGTATGGATAAGATTACTAGATTACTGTCATTGATGTCAAAGAGAAAATCGCTAATTTTGGTGATGGACAAAGGCCCCTAATTGATCCACCCCTTGGAATCATAAATTGAACGATTTATCTTTACATGGCAGCATTGAGTTTATTGTCTAAGACAGAAATAAATATAAATTAAGATTATGGAAGAGAAATCAAAGTGATATTAAATGGTGGCTGACTATGAGGATTTCATAAAGAAATAAAGGTGATTTGAAGTTTATACCAATACTTTAACTTTGGGCCTACCCCCATTCTTGGCGCCCAAGATAGAGCTTATAGTTATACTATGTTGGCCGACTTCATCTAGAAGAAATAATATTATTTGATGGCCAATTTTCAAGGAGTATGGCACTCAAGTTAATTGCTGGCCGACTTCATTTAAATCTCCTTATTGTCGTCTTCCTTTATATTATGAAATATATAATGACATAAATATTTAAATCATTCTTGGGTGAAGTGGATTGCTCTCCTTATGTGAAGAGCACTTGTGTGCTCCTACTCCTCAGATTGTATGGGCATTCTTTGATCGAATAACACATTTTTCTAGGACAACTATTCTTGATGTTACCTTCACCTTTACATCTAGTGCACCAAAGTTTAATGCTTTTTGTATTGGTTTCTTTTTTCGCCTTCAATTCTTTCATCATCCACATTATATCTTTTCTCAAGGTTTGCATGGTTCCAGATTCAATCTTGTTGCTATCTGTTGATGTGTTTTTCGTGACCGCACCAACGCAGAATAAAGTCGCCAACGGCTACCCTATTCTCTCTTGATCAAAGTATTCTGCATGCTAAGATTGCAAGAAAGTTCATGTGTTCAACTCCAAGGTTCTTTCAGTGCGAATAGGCTCAGTTGGCTCAATGTGATTTGCTGGTATTTCAAGGGGACTTACGGAATTGTTCGGTAGCGGAGAAAGGAATTCAAATGCTCGAAAGATTTGTCTATGAAGCGCGGGTTTCCTATTCTAATCAGAAAGTACTGAATTGAAATGGCGTAAGGTTTAGAGAGTCTAAATCTATTCTAAATGTGGGATATGGAGCTCAACTTCAGCAAACTCTCAACCGGACTTCGCTTTGCCTCGCATTGGACAGCTTCCACGGAGTCGGTGCAATCTTCAGAGGAGTAGCTCAAGGTGTTCAGATCACAACTTAGCATGAAAATACCATCACAACGACGCATATAAACATACAAATCATGATCGGAGTTAAGTACATGATATTCCATTGACCACACAAGGCGCATTCACCATCACGAACACACTAGTGGTATGGATAGACGAGGTTTGCTCAAATTGAAGACCACATTCCACAATTACTATCTACTGCTTGCATGAAATGAAACTTATTCTACTTTAAGTCACTACTCGAATCAGAAGGACGGAGAAACCTTGCTAGCTATTCACAACAAAAGACGAAATTCATCATCAATGAAAATTCTTTTTATTGGGAGAGTGTTCACAACAATTTCTTACAAAGTTTTAAGGAAAAACTTTCCTTCTTCTTCAACTACTCTATCAATCTATACTAAGCTACTTCTAATTTGTCCCTCTATTCTAACTTCTGCTCTAATTCTACTATCTCATGAATGTACAAATGAAGGGGGACTCCCCCTTTTATAGATGGCCAAGTCCAATGGACGGCTTAGATTACAATCGGCTGGATGGCCCAGATCGTGCCACCTCAGCCCTAAACAAGATTCGCCACAAAGGAGAGGGGTAATAAATGAGCCATAAATGTCCATCATCCTTCTAGAAGATTCCAGCCTTGAAACGCGTTCACACTGTTCTTGATTTTTCTTCTTGACGTTGTTCTTCAACTTTGCTCGAGCTTCCATTCTTTTCTCCATCTTGAGTTTTGAAAACATTTCCTCTCTGTCACTAAGTCTCAACACTTAGCCATTTCCTTGCAACTTTTCTTCCTTCGAGGTTGAAATGTCATCTTGGATTACTTTCTTCATCACTCTAAGTCATCACCGCTTGGTCTCGATGTTCTGCAAAACAAGCAAGAAGAGGAGTATTAGAACACTTCATAATATAAACTCACCTTACTTACCTGACTTTTCACGTTCTAACTTCCAAGCGTTCATTGTCTTCACTAGCCAGCTTTGCGTTCAAATTCTTCATGCCTTAGCCAAATTTCAACTTCCCATCTTGTATTCTGCCTGGCGCACTTCACTCTGATATTTCATCCAACTTAGACTCGAGAAAGAAAAGCTTTCATCAGGAACTCGATCAAAAATCATCTAGGCGATCATTTTCAAATTCATCCTCCAAGGCATTTTTAACACATTTTATCCCTTGCCTTAGAAATTTTTTCAAATTTCCCTTAGGAAATTCACCAACCCTGTGCCCATCAAAAATCTTTACCTCAGAATCCTTGGCAAGCTGTGGATGACCTTAAAATTCATTCCTCATCAATAATCTTCAATACCCAGAAGAAAATTTTCTTCAGAATGCGTCAAACTCATGGGTATACAACGAACGGGTTCATTTGATTTTTCTTGAATTTTGAACCTTGGAAAATTAATTTTTGACAAAATTTTAATCCATTTCTTCATCTCTGTGAATGCTTCATTGCTCTGACTTTGAAATTTTTAATCCATCCTGCAAAGCTAATATCCTCTGATTTCATCACTGGCAATTTCATTCGTGCTTCTGAAAAATTTCACACTTCCAAGTCCAGGCGTGATTTTCCTAAGGAAGAAAATATTTTGCCTTAGAAAAAATTTAAATCACCTTGCATTTTGAAAATTTCGCCTTGGGAAATTTTTGATTTCAATCAACTTTGCCTGTGGTGAGAAAAAAAGTCATCAACTTCACTTAGAAAATCTTCCTGCAAGCATATCACACTTAAATTCCAACGCTTGGCATGTTATTTTCCACTCAACACCCAGCATACTCAAATTCCCACGCCTTAGCAATATTTCACTTCTTAGCTTCACCTTTATCTCATTTACCACGCTTCACCTCATATTCATTTTAACATGGCGCATATTACATGTCATGGGGGATATGCCTTATGTCTACGCCTTAGTTATTTCATCACTTGGTATTTTCAACGCCTAGCAACACTTACACCACCCTTTACCTCTGGCGCATTTCACACTTGAAGAGGACATAGCTTCCAATGCCTAGCAATACTCACTTGTCTTCATCCATATTTGGGCGCATTCAAAAGGGAGAGAGAGAAGTCAACATCTTTTTGTCTTCTTCCTAGCTTGCATGGCGCATTTGGAGGTTGATGAAGAATGGGCGCATTTTATATGTGCTGGAGGATGGAACTTCTTCCAACGCCTTTGACTCTTTGACCAACTTTTCTAAACATGGCGCATTTCACCCCTTGAGAAGGATGGGCGCATTTAGCCTAGGGTGGAGGATATTTACTTAGAATATTTTTTATCATTTAGCTTCAACACTTAGCGGGCGCATTTTATGCATGAAAGAGGATGGAATATTTGACTCTTTGACTTGCTTGACTTTCTTTGTTTTGTCTTCACATGGCCTGTTTTGGGCGCATTTCAGCATGAGAGGAGGACGAGTTTCTAACTTAGAAACTTTTAGCATTTTGCTTGCATGTGGGGCGCATTTTGGCATAGGTGATGGATAAACATCTTTGACTTTCCTTTTGACTTTCTTGAGAAGTGGGCGCATTTTTCCATGTGAGGAGGATGAAACATGTTAGAAACTTTTTCAAACACCTTGAATACTTGCTGGGCGCATTTGGAGGTGGCAGGAAGATTTAACAATGACTTAGAATATTTCTCAAGCCATTCTACCTAGGGGCGCATTTCATGTCTCCAACTTCCAATTTTATAACTTAGAAAAATTTAAAGCTCTAAGGTCAAGGGCGCAAATCACAGGGGAAGCTTTCACTTAGTGCACTTAATGAATCCAGGCGCAAATATGACCTCCAACTTTCAAGGCGCATATCACAGGGTGAGCTTTAAATTTATGACTTAGGCAAATTTTGAAGTCTTTAAGCTCAAGCGCATTTGAGGTAGGCTGCTTCAAATTTCAATTACTTAGAAAATTTTTACCTTCACTTTCTCTTCAAGGCGCAAATGGGGTTCTGTACTTCCACTTTCCAGGACTTGGAAATTTTTTACTTGACTTTCTCTTCAAGGGCGCAAATCACAGGGGGAGCTTTGAGTTTCAATGACTTAAATTTTTTTTAAGTTCACTCTCCAAAGAGGGGCGCATTTGACCCATGAAGCTTTCACTTTTCATGCCTTGGGCAAATTTTGGGTCTCTTCAAGCTCAGGCGCATTTCTCATGTCCAGCTTTCAATTTATAACACTTAGAGAATTTTCAGATCCAACACCAAGGGCGCATTTAGCTAGGCATGCTTTCAATTTTCCAGACTTAGTAGCATTTTCATCTATCTTCAGCTTCTTATAGCAAGTTTTGGTGCCGGATTTGAAAAATTATCAAACTTGATGTGTTTCGTGCCCTTTGCCAAATTTAGGGTGATTTTCTCCTGCTAACTCTAATTTGCCCTGACTTTCTATTTTTAGAAAGTTCCTTGAATTTCGTGCTTTGAATTGACTCTGACTCCAAAAAGCTTGATTTTCGCCCTGTTTTGAACTTCGTGGTATGATCGTGCTGTTGAGGCCGGATGCCTGTCTGCACCTGCTATTTTTAGCAACCTGCTAAAAATAGCAACTGGTCAGAAAGTCTTCAAATTTCATGTGCTGAACACCAGAGATGTGGGGATCATGGCTAGATGTCGCATCTGCCTGACTTTCGTGTTTCGCCCTTGAATTTAGGAAACCCTAATTCCTCTGCACCAGCCTGCTAAAAATAGCAAGTGCTTGATTTTTGAATCTCTGCAACTCCGTTCGCCTTGAAATTCGCGCCATGGGATCTTTATCAGCTGTTTGACTTGTTCATACTGACGCCTCGTGCTGACCTGCTATTTATGGCACATTTCTGGGGGTGGCTTGCTATTTATAGTAACTGCTTGTTTCTGATAACTCCACAACTCTGTTTGATTTGAAATTCGAATGACGTGCTCCTCGCCACATGACTTGCTCGCTGACATCGGCGCCTGCTGCTGATTTTCTATTTTTAGCCAGTTTCTGAAATGACTTACTATAAATAGTAAGTGCTCCGTTTGCCCTCAAATTTTATCAGTAGATAGCTTGAAGGATGCTGATCGCGGTGGTATACACCGGTTTTCGAAAATTTTGACTTTTTACCCCTCTATTCAGGCCCCGAAGCTGGAAACCCTAATTCATCTTGCATGCGTATCAAATGACCTCCGTTTGTCCTCGTTTCTGTTGCATTGCGATCAGTTCGTGATTCTGAAGTGCTGGGAAGCGGCCGCCGGAATGTATCTGCTAAAAATAGTAAGTTGCTGAAGGAGTGATTATCTCTGTTTGCATGTCATATCGTCGCGAAGCTCTCGAAAAACCCACAAGGAATATGCAGACATGCAAAGAAAATCCTGACATGCAAACCCTAAAAATAGCTTCTGAAGGCTGAACTCTGAAAGTCGTTATCTCACTTTGCATGTCACACCACCGCGAAGGTCTCTGAAAAACTAGAAGGAATCTGTAAATGTAAACAAATCTAATGGCAAGTATGAGAGATATAAGGGTTCTATAAGAATTCTCAGTTTCAGAAATCTACAAAGGCTAAGACACAGATTTTCGACTTCCAGAAATACACAGATTTTCGACTTCCAGATTTAATGATACTTAATGTGCTGAATGCAGAACATTGTTCGATTTCTATGTCTGCATATCAGTGAAGGATTCGCCATATGTATGTTATGAAACCCGGCCTCTAAGAGACACATCTCATGAGAGGACGTGTCTCCACGAGTGGAGACACGTCCACTCATGGGACGTGTTCTTTAGAGTGCGGGTTAACACACAGTTAACAATGTGTTAGTATATCACATATACAATAAACAGCGAATAACAATATAAGTTTCGATTTAGAATATTAAATATGATTCGCATTTTTTATACTCATAAATTCGAATGATATGATTTGCAGAAATAACGATAAACTCAATCAGGTGTGAAATACGATGGTGCTTGCAGCAATCGATTTCCAGATCTGACCGACGCTATCTTTCAATAACACTCCCTCTTAGCTAGGGAAGATGTATCAAATCGGATAACTAGAGATATCACCTAAACACGTGATATCTAAGACATAATATGATTTCTCAATATTGTCAAGTCACATGACTTCTTCATATCATATCTTATTATGGTATGTGCACTGACATCAAGTCACATGATGTCTACCATAATTCATGGCATATCCATGGATATAAATATCCACCATGATTATCTCTTAAGGATCATAATGATCTACAAATGATATCAAGTCCCATGATATCAATAAGAGACACTATCATGACATGTCTATAATATCAAGTCACATGATATCTATCATGATAGTTTGATCATTGTAGAGTCGTCACTTTACAATGTCAATTACAAGTGTACATTATTAGAAAGATCGTCACCTTTCAATAATGCATACAGGAAAAGTAGGCCCATAAAGTCATGGAGTCACACACATGACAAAAGAGTTTACACATTAAACATCTTTATATATATTAGTACAATTTATAAACAATTTGTATTTCAAACATAAATAACAAATTACATTTCAACCATACCAAGTTTCTTCCTGAAGTGCTCCACCTTGATTCGGGAGAGAGGCTTGGTGAGAATGTCTGCAGTTTGATCATTTGTACTCCAACTGAATTACTTTCTTTTCCACCATATCTCTTACATAATGATAGGGGATCTCAATGTGCTTCGATCTATCATGAAAGACAGGATTTACAGAGAGTTTGATGCAACTCTGATTATCACAATGAATAATTGTAGGATTCAAGGGTTCACCAAAGAGTCCCACAAGCAATTTACGAAGCCAAACTGCTTCTCTTGCACCCATAGAGGCTGCAATGTATTCAGCTTCTGTTGAGCTCTGTGCAACTGAAGATTTTTTTCTGCAAATCCAGGAGATCATAGCCGGCCCTAAACTGAAGCAACATCCTGATGTGCTTTTTCGATCGGTTATACTTCCAGCCCAATCTAAATCAGAGTACCCATGAAGATCTAGTTGATCATTCTTGTAAAGAAGACCATATCCAATAGTGCCTTGAAGGTATCTCAAAATATGTTTCACAGCCATTAAGTGAATTTCCTTTGGCTCACACATGAATTGGCTGAGAACATTCACTGCATAGCAAATATCAGGTCTGGTGTTAACCAGATACATCAAGGATCCAATCATCTGTCTGTAAAGGGTTGGATCTGCACACTTGGATTCTACTGCTGCTTCTTTCAATTTGTGAAGGTTGGTTTCCATAGGTGTAGACATCGGTCTACAATCCAACATTCCAAATCTTTTCAGAATGTCAATAGTATACTTCCCTTGGTTTAGTATAATGCCCTCTGATTTCTGCCATACTTCTAAACCTAGAAAGTAGTGTAGAATGCCCAAGTCTTTCATGTCAAATTCAGAAATTAGATCTTGCTTCCCTTGAGCAATGAGGTGATCTTCTCCTGTTATCAGCAGGTCATCAACATATAAAATAATTATTAGCATATCACCTTTGATTACCTTGAAGTAGAGATTGGAGTCGGCCTCATTCTTGGAAAATCCTAATCCTAAGAGATAGCTGTCAATTCTTTCATACCAGACCCTGGGAGCCTGTTTAAGTCCATAAAGAGCTTTCTTCAGTCTGCATACATGTGTCAGGTTTATGTATCACAAAACCTTCAGGCTGTTCCAGATAGACTTCCTCTTCAATGGTTCCATTCAGGAAGGCCTTTACATCCATTTGATGGATCTTCCAGCCTTTAGCTGCGCAATGGCTAACACTGCTCTCACTGATGTGTAACGGGCAACAGGTGCAAATGTTTCTTCGTAATCAATGCCTTCCTTTTGAGAAAAACCTCTTGCCACAAAATGTGCTTTATGTTTTTCTATACTGCCATCAGCAGCATGCTTGATTTTGAAGAGCCATTTGGAAGAGACAACAGATTTCCCTTTTGGTCTAGGCACAACATCCCATACATCATTCTTCAAAATGGACTGATATTCCTCCGTCATTGCATCTTTCCGTGCTTGATGTCTGAAGGCTTCTGAAACACTGACAGGTTCAGAATTGATGATATCATTCATGAGAGCAACATAGCTAGAGAAACGTTTGGGTCTTTTGCTCTCCCTGAACGTTCCTTTGGGTGCTGCATGATTCTTTGCTTCTTTGATCATCTTCTTGGCCCAAAGTGGTCTCTTTCTGCCATTGATATCTGTATTCTCATTTGAAGTAGAAGGAAGTTCATGTGTCATTTCCTCAGGATGCTCCCTCTGAATCTCAGGAGCAGGTTCCATTTCAGATACTCTAGGGGAAAAAGATTCAGTCTCACTAGAACTTCTTGCCCTCTTGATTGCAATGTCTTCTTCAAAGATGACATCTCTGCTCAATTCAATTTGATCTTGACTGGGTATGAATATCCTGAAGGCTTTGGAGGTTTCACTATATCCCATAAATATCCCTTGCTTTCCGGAAGGTTCAAGTTTGAATCTCTTCTCCTTGGGCACATGAATATAGACGGGACAACCAAAAATCCTAAAGTGACTAATGTCAGGTTTTATGCCAGTGAAGGCTTCTTCAGGAGTTTTGTTGTCAAGATGAGAATGAGGACATCTATTTTGGATGTAGACAGCAGTCCTAGAGGCTTCAGCCCAGAAGGAGGTTTCAATGTTTTGATCAAGCAACATTGCTTTGGCAGCTTCTACAATGGTTCTATTTTTCCTTTCAGCAACCCCATTTTGTTGAGGGTTGTAAGCCACTGTGAACTCCCTCTTAATTCCAGCACTCATGCAGAATTCCTTAAAAGCTTCAGAGGTGTATTCTTTCCCATTGTCTGTCCTTAAGGTTTTTATTTTCTTCCCGGAGAAGTTTTTTGTAAGTGCTTTGAACTCTTTGAACCTTTTGAGGATTTCTAATGACTCTTTACACTTAAGGAAATAGATCCAGGTTTTCCTAGAGAAGTCATCTATGAATATGACATAGTAAAGAAATCCTGCTTTAGAAGGTACAGACATAGGTCCACATAAGTCAGAATGAACCAGATCTAACACATTAAGAGTTTTGCTCAAACTAGTGGGAAAGGATCCCTTTGAATTCTTTCCTAAGGCACAACCTTTACAATTTCCTTCATGAGATGATTTTAACTTAGGTAACCCTGTAACAAGTTTTTCCATAGAAGGTAGGGCACGAAAATGAAGGTGTCCTAATCTTCTATGCCAGATTTCATTTGAATCAAAGGTGTTAAGGGTAAGGGCTTGATTGAATTCAGTGCATAGTTTGTAAAGGTACCCTTGTCTCACACCTATGGTTTGGGCTTTCTTGATTGTTGAGTTTTTAGGCCATGCTAGAACTTTCCCATCCATGAAGGTAACTCTATAACCATTGTCTTCAAGTGCGGAGATGGATATGAGATTCCTCTTTATACCAGGTACAAATAAGACTCCAGTGAGTTGAAGGGAGAGACCAGATTTCAATGTGATGGAACAAGTTCCAACCCCTTTTACTTGATGTGTAGAGTCATCCCCAATTGTGACATCTTCATCAGATTCTTCAGTCATAGTGTCTAAGTGTTCTCTAAACCCTGTGATGTGCCTTGAAGAACCACTATCAATCACCCAGTTGTTGATATTGTTAGATACTTGACTAGATAAGGCTGAATAGAACACAAAGTTTTCAGATTCATGATCTAAATTTGACTTTCCTAATTTGGCAAACGATGCTTGTTGTTTAGATCTGTCAAGGCACTTCATTGCATAGTGGCCATATTGATCACATCTAAAGCATTGTACTTGAGAGATGTCTTTCTTTTTAGAGGATCCCTTTCCATTGGAATTTCTCTTTCTTTTAAAAGATGCTTTCTTGTAGGAGTTTTTCTTATTCCTTTTATTAGACGATGTGTTAAGAGTACATGAATGTCTTCATCTACGTTTTTCTGTTTGTTTTCTTTTGAGGAGAGTCTTGTTTCTTCTTGAAGGCAGTCAGTTCTTAGCCTGTCAAACTTAGGGAGTTTGGATCTTGCACTTATTCCTTGAACAAAAGACTCCCATGAGTTTGGTAGACCTCCTAGTGCAATTAGAGTTAATTCTTTGCTATCAATCTGATATCCAATTGTGGATAGTTGATCTCTCAGTTCAATAATCCTCATAAAATATGCATTAATGGACTCTCCTTTGTTTATTTGAGCATTGTTGATTTGCCTTTTTAAAGCAAGAGTCCTGCAGGTGTTGTTAATCTCATAAGTTTTCTCAAGAGATTTGAACATATTGTATGCAGTTTCATGTTTTGCTAGGATGGGCACTATGTGATCCCTAACTGCATCTACTAGGATTTTCATGGCTTTTTTTATTGTTTTCTGTCCATTGAGTTTTCTCAGATTCAGACTTTGGTTCCTCCAAGTTTTCTTTCACAAGTGAATCTAATTTATTCTCTCTAAGGATCATCATGATTCTAAATTTCCATGATGTGAAATTGTCTGCTCCTGCAAGGCAATCTTCAAATCTGATCACACTTGACATTATGAAGAATGTGAGTAAATTCGATTTTTAGAAAATGTGAATTTTCTAGAGCAAACTGATATTAGATCTGTTTGGGATTCGCACAACGTGGCTCTGATACCATGTAAATGTAAACAAATCTAATGGCAAGTATGAGAGATATAAGGGTTCTATAAGAATTCTCAGTTTCAGAAATCTACAAAGGCTAAGACACAGATTTTCGACTTCCAGAAATACACAGATTTTCGACTTCCAGATTTAATGATACTTAATGTGCTGAATGCAAAACATTGTTTGATTTCTATGTCTGCATATCAGTGAAGGATTCACCATATGTATGTTATGAAACCCGGCCTCTAAGAGACACGTCTCATGAGAGGACGTGTCTCCACGAGTGGAGACACGTCCACTCATGGGACGTGTTCTTTAGAGTGCGGGTTAACACACAGTTAACAATGCGTTAGTATATCACATATACACTAAACATCGAATAACAATATAAGTTTCGATTTAGAATATTAAATATGATTCATATTTTTTATACTCATAAATTCGAATGATATGATTTGCAGAAATAACGATAAACTCAATCAGGGGTGAAATACGATGGTGCTTGCAGCAATCGATTTCCAGATCTGACCGACGCTATCTTTCAATAACAGAATCTCCAGACATGCACTGAAAAACTCTGCATATGAACCATGAAATCTGCTCTAGAAGCTGAACTGCTAAACATAGTAAGTTGTTCGTTTCAGCTCAAATTTTGCACGCGAGCAGCTTGACGTGTTCTAAACGTAGTGTGACTGTTAAAACTTCGAGAAATGCTGGGAGAACACCCCAAATTGCACACTTACTAAAAATAGTAAGTTGCCGGAATTTGATGAAATTTCAGTGGAAACCTGCTGGAAGCATACTAACAATAGTGTTAGTCTTTATTTTCAATTTATTCACCTCACTTGACCTCAAATTGGCTGGAAAGATGGAAACCCTAATTTTTAGACTGAGCCAAAATTTCACTTTAAGGTTCAACGGCGGGCACATTCCAAAAAGATAGACAGCAGAAAGAGAGACAACAACAAAACAAACCAAAATCAAGCCAAAATTAGGGGGTCCCCATTTGCAATGGGGCGATGTGTGAAAAAGGTCACAACACTATCATCCAAACTTTTGTCTTCGTTTGTTTTCTTTTGCCATGGGAGCACATTTTGTCCTCACTCTCTATATCCATTGCCTGAATGTAGGCTTCTGTGTAGGAAGAGGGTGGTATTACGTTTATCTTTTTTTGTAGTGAAGGAATGAGACTTTCAATGAACCATGTTTTCTTCGATCTTGTTCTACTGGGAGTTCCTTGAGCCTACAATTATAGGCTCTAACATTTTCATGTTTGCCTTGCTTTGTATTGTATATTTTGGCTACAATTTCATTATCTTCTTGTAGTAGCTTGAACTCCTCTTCAAAAGTTATCGTCAATCTTTCCCACATATTTTTGGAAGTTAGTTCGATCTTTGTGTACTAGTCAATTGTTATACCCCTTAGGGTGGTTGGGAAGGACCGAAGTTAGTATGCTTTGTCATTTTGGTCATTCGTTGCCCATATAATTTCATAGGTCTTGCAATGCCTCATTGGATCTTCTGACCCATTACCAATGAATTTGAGCAGTTTTTGCCTTTGAATTTGACTAGTCACCATTTTTTGTTTTGATGCAACCTCAATGTTGAGAACTTGCTCAGCAAGGAGTTTTAATTTAGATGCTTTGGCGCTTCTCTTGCACTTTCGTCCATGTGAGAATTCTCAACTTGTCTTTCTTTAACATTCCACACACTTGAATTGCTTTCAGGTTCTCTCTTTTACACTTTTGGCCTAGGAGTTTTTGGCTGGTTTCTTCAATCAACAATTCTTAAATATGTTGGGGATTACTCTCATTTTCTTTCATCAATGAATCTTTAGATTTGATCTCCCATTCTGATTTGTCTACTTGTGGTTGTACTGACTTTTCTATTTGGTCAGAAAGATCGATTCATGCTTCATTAGGTAGTTGTAAGTGCTTTGCTATCTTCTCTTGCTATGTTGTTGTTTGCTTCTTTGTCATGGAAATGTTTTTGCTTTCTTGACTACGAATCTAACTTAGACTCCATTCTTGGGATGGGCTTCAACTTTAGATTTGTGTGGTTGGGGTTTCTTTGGCTTTTTCCCATAATTGTATCCTCCTTTCTTTTTGTTCTATGATCTTTAAGGACCATTTGATCTCTTGATCTTGACCATGTTGTCGTCTCTTTTTGCCTTTATCGGGGTCTAAGGGCATGAAGTTTTTAAATTAGACCTGACTTCTTTTAAGGCAATGATGCTAAATGTTTTAAATAAGAAATCTAATAAAACCAATTCTTGAATTAATAACAGAAATAAAGAGTAAAAGTATATCTTTATTCACATATGAAGTTATTACAGAAGTAGACTAGAGATGGTCAACCAAGGATTAAACTACTCGATGATGCTAAGGCCCTTTAAAGGACTTGACAGCCGCCACAAGAACATAACCGTCTATCAACTGACTTCTATAACCTACTTGAAAGCTAACAAACAATTAATACATAGTTAGATACAACCATATTAACAAAACATGATAAGGGCATTGTATGTTAACTACATAAACTATTGTTCCTAGTTATATATAAGTATTGCCTCGTTTGAAGGCTTCTAATTCTTGAAAATCACAAATTTCTTTGTGAAGCATAAAGATGTTATCTTTTAGTATTAGTTCCTTTGAGATGTTATTGAGGACTTTGGAGCCCAAACTGTGAGGCAAATTAGATGGGGTTTGATGGTGAAAACTATTAGTGGCAATTCAGATAGAGTTGATGGTGCAAAAGCCATCATTTTACTATTCACAACTGTGTTCATTAGAGAGGTAGTAATTTAGAGCTTCCTAAGACATGGAATTTGAAACATTGTCAATCAAGGATGGCCAAGTTAACTAATTGCTGAAGACAAAAAAGGGAAGAGCATGCATGATTGCCAACATCTCTTTGTCATGAATGGAGAAAGCTCTTTCTGCATCCTTGAGCTTCCTACTCTCATATGCTATAGGTTGCCTATTTTCCATCAAAACTGCTCCAATCCCCTCTCCTTAAGCATCACACTCTAGAACAAAAGGAAGTGAGAAATTTGGAATAGCCAAAACAGGACATGAACTCATTACCTCCTTGAGCTTATCAAAAGCTTGTTGTGATGTAGGATCACAAGAGAAAGCCCCCTTCTTCGTTAAATTGGTCAATGGAGCTGCAAGTTGTGAAAACCCCTTTACAAATCTCCTCTAGAAGCTGTAGAATCCCACAAAAACCTCTCAACTGTGACAAGTTCCTTGTCGTTGGCCAATCTTGTATTGCCTTGATCTTCTCTTCATCCACGCTAACCCCTTGGGCACTAATCTTATGTCCCAAATACAGAATTTCAGTCAATCCAAACTAACATTTAACATCTTGGTGTGAAATTAATGCTGCTCAAGTATGCCAAGTACCTCATCTATGTGCTTCAAGTGATCCTCCCAAGTCCTACTATAGATCAAGATGTCATCAACAAATACCAAAACAAACTTCCTCAACTGTAGAATGAATGCCTGGTTCATACATGATTGAAATGTAGTGGGGGCATTGGTTAACCCAAATGGAATGACCAAGAACTCATAGTGCCCATAGTGACATTTGAAAGCCGTTTTGTGCACATCCTCTTCATTCTTATTTGATGATACCCTGAACGCAAGTCAATCTTGGAGAAATATAGCGCGCTATGAAGCTCATCAATCAACTCATCGATCTTGGGAATGGGATAGCAATTTTTGATGGTCCTCTTGTTGAGTGCGCTATAATCAATACACATCCTCAATGTCCCGTCCTTTTTCTTGACCAACACTACTGAGGAAGCAAAAGGGCTAGAGCTTGGACGAATGTGCCCCCTGTCAAGTAACTCGTTGATCGTTTTCTCTATCTCCTTGTACGCTTGCGAATGATGGTAGGGCATAGTGAAGATGGGCTTGGCTCCTTCCTCAAGCTCAATCACATGTTGAAAACCCCTCTCCGGAGGTAGACCATGAGGTATATAATTAGAAACCTTGTTGTAACTCTCCAAGATATGTTGAATGTCATTGTGGAAGGTCTTCCCTTCCTTGGAAGGTTGAGTATCTATGATCAAGCATTCAGCTGCCCAAGCAATTTGGTCTCTACGAAATGCTCTCTCCATACGCTTCGTTGAAACCACCATTGGAGAGGCCATGAAGGATCACCTCCTTCCTATTAGATTTGAATTTAAGCTCCATTGTTTGGTAGTTCTGTGTGTATTCTCCAAGTGAGTGCAACCATTGCACTCCAAGAATAATCTCGGTATTTGCTATACCGATCACATAGAATTCACCTCTCATTTTGTGGCCACCAAGTGTTAGGCTCAGCTGCTGAATTCTTTGATTGAATGGAAGAGTGTATCCATTTGCCACTGTGACATTGAACCCTTGAAAATCCTCTATTTTCAACCCCAATTTAGCCACCAACCTCTCATCAATAAAATTATGAGTAGCCCCACTATCAATCAAGAAATTCACTTGCTGCCCTTGTAAAACTCCTTTAACTTGAAATGAATGGTACCTTGGTGATCATGATAGGGCTGCAAGGGTTCCTCTTGGATGCCCTTCCCCTTTGGGTTCATGCTCTTCTTCAATAACTGTTAGTTCTGGACCAACTTCTTCTTCGGAGTCTTCACCCGGAATAACCTCAATGTAATGTATCTGACCCTTCCCCAAACAATGATCACCTTGCTGCCATGGTGCCTTACAATCGAAACATAATTGTCTCCTTTGGAGCTCATTCTTCGACATCTCTGATGGATTGGGTTTGGGAGGTACCATTCTCGGAGGAGGAAGATCCCTTCGAGGAAACTTCTTGGTGACAACGGGTGGTGCCTTGGAGTATGATCTGCCATTCATTGAAGAGTCTTCCAAGTTCAAAGCTCTCCTAATGGCATTTTGTAGCGAGCTTGGATCCAATTGTAATATCCCTTGCTCAACTGATTACAAATTTGCTGTTTATGGCTCAAGGAATATCGTCAAACAGTTTGCATCCAATCTTCTATTTTGCTGGTTGTTGTTTCAGTTTGATTTGTTTGCTTGAAGATGATGATAAAATGCTTCAAATACTTATAAATCAATGCTTCAATGACTAAACTATAATCTAAATGCAAGGATGACTCTTTTAGTTCTTTTCCAATGTACATAAATGATTTCTATATGCAAACTAATCACCTACAGCCAAGTGACATTTCGTCATACAATTGGCATGCAAACTAATATGCAGATCAAAGGCATGATAATATGAACATTACATCAGAATTGGATATGCAACTTATATCTCTTTTATTCATAAACTATTCCGATTACGATGCTGGTGTAAAAGGAGACCAAGACTCTTGGCTCTTAATGGACATCAAATGCAATTACAATTCTGATTTGGAAAGTGCACCTACAGCAGCAATAACATTAATGACAAATCTAAATATGCAAAACTACCAAACTAATGCAATGGAACCTGATTACAAGCCGCCCTTGATTGTATATGAAGAAGCAAGCAATAGCAATGCTGAATGATCGATTTCCAAGCCAAATCTCATGAATGTCAATCTTCTTAGAATGTCGCCCCTGTTGCTGAGCAGGGTGCTCAGATTTAATTACTACTTGCAGCTATCAACCTCCATTCTCTTCAAATATTATTGCCAAGCCTCCAAAAACCATGCGCCAACATGACAATGTGAAATCAAAATATGATGAGTCCTCTATGAATTAAATTGATTTTTCCTAGACAGCCGCCCATGTTTAAACACAAACTTCTGATATAAAATAATACCAATCTCCCAGCTCCTTCAATCGATGCCAAACAATATTGAGATGATCCTCCAAAGGCAGCGCTCCAAGACTATCAAAATCGATTGAAGATGAAGCTCCAAAATGCAAAATCTTGCCTCCTAAATGCTGGTAATAATGACTGAATAAAATATCAGACCTCAATATAATCTGACGATGATGAAAATCGGCCCTCCAATGATGCAGATTCAATGCACAAGTTATCTCCAGCAATCTTCCAAATCTAACCATGCAAAATTTGCCCTTGACCACTAATTTTGCCCAAGTGAAATGACTGAAATGTCACCTCCAACAATGCAACAATATCCGCTGATAGTTTCAGAGCCTCAGAGTTGCCAACCAAAGAGAGCTATCGGTCTCAATGATCGAATGAAGAACTGCAGAAAGCATAGGCTTCCCCAATGAAGTCAATCAAAACAATATTCAACAACTGGATGATTAGAAGCCCAGCCAACCCCTCTATTTATTCTTTTTCTCCAATTCTTCAAGAATCTTCTAGAATATTATTTTATTTTTATTTAGTGACTTTATGATATAATATTTTATTCAAGTCATTTTATTAAATTAATTAAATATAAGGTCAACTTATAATATTGATTTATTTGATAACCTTATAAATAATTAACTTAATACCACTTTGTAATTTAATTAAAATAATCAATTAGTCATCCTCATGAAATATCATTATTTTGGACAACTTAATTAATTAATTTAATTAAATTAATCTAACTCCAAAATGAGGACATTACACCAATTCCTTTACCAAACCTCTAAGGGGTTCATTGAAACCTTCAACAAAGAGGACTGTGAGCTTTCTTTCCATCACATCTGGAACCATCACCGCCAATCTCTCGAACTCAACATAATTTTCCACTTTTCCCTTTTGCTTCAGCTGTGCTTGTAATGTCCCCTTCTTAGTAGCCACTTAGGGTGATCACTTAGCCTTTTTAATTCCCGAAGGCTAAAAGTGAAATTAAGTAAATCCTTTACTTAATTATTTAATATTGCCTGGTGTCAAGATAATTTTATAAGGTGATATTAAGTAATTAATAAAGTAATGTTTTAAAGTGACTTAAGTAAAATATTTAAAATGAACTTTATAAAATCACTTTAATTTTCTAAGTAGGAAATTAAGTGGGAAATATAAAAGGCAGAAAAAGGTTCATTTCTGACATTTTGGATTTTTATTTTTCTCACATCAACCTTGGAGATCCTTTGGAGGTTTTCGTGTTGAGGGTTTGGAAACCCTACTGTTTTAGTTTCGGTTGTGAAACCATCAACCCTAGCTGAAAGTTGTCAAGAGTGTCATTCAAACTTTCTACATTGCATTTTATTGTTAGATTTGAGGAGCACATATTTGAGAACATTCTATTGGGGCAAGATTGAGTTTAGAGCAAATGGTGAAATGCAAATATGACTATTTCTTAGATTTTCATGGTTTCAGTTCATTGAGGTTTTGATTGCTTCATTTGGGTGATTTTGGAGAGAATATTATGCCACTTGAAGGCGTAGCCCTTTTGTTGACCCTAGTTCCAGCTTAAGTGGGTAATACAGCAAGAGAAAGTTGTGTTTTTGATGGGATTAGAAGAGAATATGAAGGGACACTTTTTTCTGGGTAAGATCGATCCATCTCTTAGCTCCCAGTTGGTGCATAAACGTTTTTAAGTGGCTCTGAAGGAAGCGTGTGGACACTTTGATGCTGAACGAATCATTCTTCATGAGTTTCGATTGATAATAAGACTTAGTTGTTGTGCATAGATTCTGGAGGCCATTGAAGACGTCTCATTCAGCTCCAAGCTTGGGTCGACTTAATTCTAGGTCTGAGTATTATATTGTTACTTCAAGCTTGAGTTTAGGTACTGTTGTAGTTAGTCTGGGTAATGAAGGTCGAATTTGCTGCTGTAACTTGCATTGTATTATCAAATCTGCTCTCTGTTGACATAACTGCTGGTTGATATTGATTGAGACAGTCTGCATGAAGTCATTTGTTATCATAAGTTTTATACAGTCTGAAAATGGAGCTGTCTGAACTGTTATTTAAATATGAGTTATATCTCTTTAAACTCAAATGTGTATACCTCTGTGAGAAATGGGAATTAGAAGTCTGAAGTAGTATTTCTGGGAATGCTCAGTCATAGAATAGTCTAATGTAATGTCTCAGATTTGAAATATCTAGTGTATGCTTCATTGTCAATGTGTTATGTGGATGAAATTTATACAATGCTATGTTATGAAAGTAATGAAATGTGACATCACTCAAACTGGACAAACTGAACACAAAAACTATATACATTCCGGAAAGGTTCTTTACAGTGCTAACTCCCGAAAGTGAATTTCTGGATCCTTCCTATCAAACCTCTCCGTCAACTTTTGATTGAATTTTTTCAATGTTTTGATTGAATTGTGGCCTTGTGTTAACATACCATGATACCACCATTTGTGGGCCAAACCCTCAAGATGTAAGGTTGCAAACCTGATAGTGTCATCTTGATACTTGGGATTGAAAGAGAAGTATGTTTCTAGTTTCTGCAACCAAGCTCTTACTGATGAACCTCCAGAACCATCAAAAACTGGGATAGTGATCTTGCCCAATCAATATTGGATGCCCTTCCTTTCTTCATACCTTCTCCTCCTATGCCCTCTTCTGGTCTTCAGGTCATGGAATTTAGTGAAGGACATATCTCTATGAATAGCTACACTTAGAGCATGATATTCGTTATGCAATCTAGCCATGTCATCCTTTTCTTCGGGTGGTGTCTCTAATTCATTTCTTGTCACTTGGTCCAAAAATTCGGCCTTGAAGAACTTGGTGGAGGCTGTTGGTTTGAGTACCCCTGAATTGCTGCTCTCAGTGCCATTGTTTACTATTTTACCAACACTCAAATTACTGGTTCAATCCCCTCAAGATTTGGACCATTTTCACCATAGTGTCCTTCATGGTGGATTGAAATTCCCCGGACTCCTTCACAAACTGCTGTCCATTATCTTCCTTGTCCCCCATTGTTTTCTTCTTCTCTCTAAGATGGTATTTCAGATCTCTATCAGTCATGAACAGGTACACATGTTGGCAGGATGCCAAGCTCTGATACCACGGTAGTATGTTGGCTTAGGAAAAACACTTCAAATAGACTTAATCAAATATCTGAGAACAAACTTGCCAAACAGTTAATTCAGATAACATCAATGCCACTGTAGTATGTCTGTACATAGATTGAAATAAGACTGGTGTAAAAACACAGTGCATAAGATCAGAAATACTAACAACATAGTTTGATTTCTCAATACACTTCAAAATCAAAAAATCACTTAGCATTCAAAGTCCACTGTAGATATGCACAAAATGATCAGAAAGTTCGGTAGGAGTGAAAACTGGAAGATAAGTGAACCACACCAACAATTGTAATATTCAGATCGCAACTCTTAGAAGTTCATACAACTATGGTTATTGCAGAAGTTATCTTGAATTCACAGCTAATCGAGCTCTTAGCACAACCAAGATGGCTATACAACACCCACGCCTAGATCTGGAAATACTCTGCTTGGGATGTCCTGATGATTACTTCGGCCAGAAGGTTGCTACCAGGGGTGGCTTAAATGCTATTCTTTCTCTTATTTGATGCCATGATAAGCTCTAGGTATATGGCGGATATATGAAGCTGGGCGATAATATGTAAATCTTTAGATCACGCCCTTTGATGTTCGCTACTCCAGATTGCTTGAATGCTCCCTTTGACCTGTAACAAAGAGTCTGAGAGGTGATGAGGACGGCTTGGGGCTAGAATGATAGCTCGGCCACAAGATGATTCAACCGCTTCCCTCCCAGCACCTGCGTTGAAGATAGGAACCATTTAGAGATGGCGGAAGATTGAGTTAACACGAATTGACAGGAATGGGGGAATGTCAAAACTTGTGTGAGAATCAGCAAGGACTTACGTCCTTAGCTGATTCGCATGGATGATACCAAATTTGTGATACTCCAAAACGAACAAGGAACCAATATAAGTATGATGATCATCGCCTTCCTCAAATGAGGTCGACCGACACAACAATCGCCTTCCTAAAGCGGTCGGCCACATATCAACTAAGAAATTTAAATGTTATTTAATTAATAATTTAAATTTAAATTTAAAATAATATTATATTAAGTATGTGGTATTAAAAAACACCCTTTACCTGCCAAAAGACCTGTTTGGGCCGACCTAGGAGATGGGGACATGACAGACTTCAAAGCTAGTACTTGTAGAGGAGGTTGGGTAAGTTGTCCGTTCCCACTTTTGATGGTTCAAGCAAATCACAGCTAGATCGTGGATTTAGAAGTTGGATACATATTTGTCATTGAATTTGATGTTCGAGAATGAGGCCATCAAATATGCCACCTTACATTTCGAAAGAGAGGCTCATAAATGGTGGTACCACAGGTTGTTGACACAGTGGCATAACCTTATAACTTCCTATGCTGTAATGACCCTTACTAAATCAGGTGTAAATTTTCTGCTTTCGCACTAGGACATTTCGTCAAACAGTTGTCCTTCCAGGTGGTTTTAGTTTATAGTTTGTTCCTTGTGATGTCAAATGCAAAGATAATCCTCCAACAGTGTTGCAATGATTGAAATGCAACTAAACTAGTGTTTGTAGTTACATTTCAGACTTTGCAAGACTTCAAAGCATGTGCAACTTTGCAATTAAACACTTACAGCTCATTGGCATTTAGTAAAACAGTTAACATGCAATCTCAATTCCTCTTTAAATGATATTGACAATAAGGTGTGCAGTTACGTACAATCAGATTACAGTCAATACTCCACATATATGCAACTCATGTCATAATACAATATTCAATACTGTCATTCAATGCAGATGGTTCTCTATATGAAATGGCTTACAACAATTTATGTTTTGAGAAATGACCATTACATGAGTTCTGTGTGAGCAGCAACCACATAACTGGAGACCATATTCTAATTTAAATGCAAATGAAGAACCTGAGATGAAATCCTTGAAATGCTGGGTGAATGCTGTGATGGACGCTAGTCTCTAGCCGCCACGAACTCCAGCAAAATGCGTCCAAGGGAACTCACGTCTCGTATATATGCTGAGATGCTGCACCAAAAGGCCAGATGTATTGTGACGTCTCCTGAAGGCCATGAATTATCCACAAGTGATGTCGATTCTGTTCTTGTCTCTTATTCTATGACCAAGCTGCTCCCGTGGTGTCTCTTATTTTGTCATTACTTAGTCTCTGTCTTATATTTGTTCTAAGCAGCTCCCGAAAATGAGGTTTTGGCGGCTACTAAAATATATTTGTCTCTTTACAATAAGCAACTAAGATATTCGTCACATATACTGACTTATTTGCCTTTGTCATGTCTTTGACTCCACGCAAGACCTCCAACCTGCTTCCACCCACGTCACTCTCAAGATCCGATAATTCCAAGTAACCAATTCGCTGGCTATTTTGTCTTCTATGTCAAATGCAATTCCTTTCTCAAGGAAATGACGGCTTCCTGAAAGTTCCGATCTCCTAAAACATATTTTCTGACACTCTATGTTTGTCTTTACCCGATGGACTCCAAATGGAACCGATGCTTTCCCTTTTGTCTTATCTGGCTGTTTATTCACTGTTCTTAGAATGAATCGATACTTTGGGTAGTCTCCTTATAATATGTAATATCCCTTGCTGATATAGATGTGAAAAATGAAGTTTTTGCACCCAAGGAATATTGTCAAACAATTCAAATGCAAAGTCTGATCTTGCTGGTACAGAATTTCAGTCTGATTGTATGCTTGAGAAGTAATGATAAAATGCTTCAAATGCTTATGAATCAACACTACAATGATTAAACTACATTCTAAATGCAAATATGACTCTTTTTGATCCTTTTCAATGCACATAAATGATTTCTATAAGCAAACTAATCACCTACAGCCAAGTGACATTTCGTCAAACAATTGGCACACAAGCTATATGCTGATAATAAAGGACATTACAATGAACATGAAGCGTGCTGCTTATATCTCCATTGAATGTATGAAATTTCCAAGTACAAATCAATGTAGTGATGCCAAGACTCTTGGCTTACAAAATATATCCACTTCAATGCCAAATCTGAGTACAATGACCACCTACAGCAGTACTAGAAATTCTGATATTACAATGCAACTATTTCATTTACAATGACTAATGATGCTGGTTAAGACAGCAAGGAAAACAATGATGAAATGAGGATCCTAATGTAATGACATCAATTAGAAGAACCTGGAAATTTCAATGGCTGCCTTGATATATGAAGTCGATTCTCTCCACGTACAATGCTTTTGCCTCCAAGAGTATGGCACCTAGCTGTCTTATCACCCAATGATGCCTCCTTAATTTATTTAGAATTTTTAATGCCTTCAAACTGGAAATTGCCTCTCCTTGTATGGCCGCCCCTGTTCTGGGATATCAGACTTTAGAGATTAATTGTTGAGGCCACAAATCATCCTCAAAATGCATCAAGAATCATCTCCACCCTTTCTTGTATCAAGCGCTGCAAGCACAAGTGAAATCAATGCCAAGAAGAGATACAATATGAGAAAATCGTGGCTTCTAGCTTGCTGGTATGAATGACTGGAAATGTCTGATGATAAAATCAGATTGGTCAAGATGGATATCCAGCTCCTATCGGAAAGTCGATGAAGCACAAAGCCTCCAAATTGTCACCAAATTGAATCTCCAAATCTGAATAGCAAAATTTGGCCCTTGGCCACAAAATTGAGCTCAAATGAGAAAGCTGATTTGCCCTCTCCCAACTTGCAACCCTTCGGAGGATATTTCACCACCTCAGTTATGCTAATCAAAGGAAGTTTTCGTTTCCTATGATCAAAGATGAAATCTGTAGAAACCCTTGGCTCCACAAGAGAAATAATCAAATATCAATATCAAATCTGGATGATGAGAAGCAAGCCAACCCCATCTATCTATTCTTTTTTCCTCATGAGGTCGGCCCCCCTCTAGAAGTCTCCAATAAAACATTATAATATTATATTTACACTTTATTATAATAATATAAAATATAACTCATAAAGTGCAAATATGAAATATAACACAATATGTTATCCAACAATATGTTTTCTAACACAATGTGTTATCAAACAGTGTGTTATCCAACATCCAAGATACCATAAGAATCATCAAATTAACTCCTGAATCCACGAAGTGGGCTAACCACCATCTGGGTAACTGCCATGAAGACCCTCTAAACATGCCCTATTAGCCTACAAGGGCCATTGATAGGCTAATCCAACCACAAACAACATTAGGCTAGAAAAGGAGACATTACGTAATATCAATCTTAGTCAGTAATATTAAATCCCCAATAATATTTTTGACAAAATATATTGAATCGAATTCTTCTATATTTTCTTCAAACTACTGAGTGATTACCAATTCGGCAGATATTGAATTCCTCCAATATAGTCGTCCTCCTCAAGCAAATCGATGATGTCTTCAGTCTGCAAAAACTCTCCAAAGCAACCCCTAATCGACTTCCACAAATGCAAGAGTAATCTCCTCCAAAACTTGGCCAAAGGCCACAAAGTTTTCCAATGCAAGCACAAATTGGACCTCTGAAGTGTAGCCCATAATTTAGGCAATAATTTAGTTGATATTTCACAGCCTCAAAATTGCATAACCAATGAGAGTTTTCGTTCCCAATGGCTGGAAATGGCAGAAACCCTACCTGGCTCCTTTACCAAACAATCACATCAAAGCAAATATCAAATCCTAGATGATTAGAAGCTTGGCTAACCCCCTCTTTATACTTTTCTCCAAGTACATCTAGAAGTTTCTCTTTTTTAATAATATAATATTTGCACTTTACAAATATTAAAATGTGCTGATATAATATAAAGTGCAAAAATAACATTATAACATAATATTAAAATAATAATTATTATTAAAGTTACCTTTAATAATAATTAAACATTATATCTTAATAAAACTCCTTATTTCTCCAATTCAATTGAATCCAGGAAATGGAAACCATCAACTGACTAGCTATTTGCCACAAAGGACCCCCTAACCATGCTCAATAGCCTACGAGGGTCAGGAATAGGCTAAACCATCCAAAAGCAACGTTGGGCTAAAATGGGGACATTGCATATGCTGATTTTAGTTAGAAGTTTATAGATAGGTTTTATAAGGACCCAAAGCTCCATTTTTGAGGGTTAGCACAATTGAAGCATAGTGGCACCTGTAATGTCCCCAATTCTGATCTAAGTAATGATTTTCAATTTTGAGCATCATTTGAAACCCTTGGTGATTGGAAAAGTTTGCTAAGGTTGCTGATTTGATCCTGAGAGTGATTTTGGCCAAGAGATTTATATTTTGATGAGTTGCTTTTGAAGATTTAAAGGAAATTATCCTTAATGGAAAATAAAATATAATGTTGATTATATTTTATTATTATTTTATGATCCACTTGCTAAGTCAAAGCAATCTTAGAAGAGATAAAGGAAGGGAGTTTTAAAATAGATAAAATATGACTATCCTCCTTGGCTGGTCGACCCACATCAAATCAGGTTTGATTTGCTTCTAGAAGGTCAATTCTTTCTCCTAGGGCGGTTTAGGAGACTTAAGTAAGAAGGCAACCAATATTTTAATTAGGTAAAATTTGATCTTCCCCAAGGGTGGCTTAGATGCCTTAGTGATGAAGGCAATGAATATTTTAATGAAATAAAATCAGATCTTCCCTAAGGGCGGTTTAGGTGCCTTAGCAATGAAGTTATTGAATATTTTAATAAAAACAAATTAGATTCTCCTTCTAAGGGCAGTTTGGACTAGAAGCCTTACTTAAGAAGGCATGGAGGGCTGGGAGATCATTATGTTTGCATTGATATTTTGAAAACTCATTGTGAAGAGAGAGATTCCTCTTTGCTGGAAGTGATTTTAGTCAATCCAAGGTGGTGCTCCCTTGAATACAGTGGTATGGTGATGACCCCATTCCACCTTGAGAGGTGAATTCACATAGAGTTCATCACAAAGCTTCATTGTCATGCTTTTGAAGATTAGGCCTTGAAGATAAGGGTTTTTGAAGACTGTTTTTGTTGCTGATCCAAGAAGGAATCAAGGAGGTTGAACCATATTTTGACTTCAAAGAACAAATTGCCTCTTTTTGCATATTGGGCTTCAGTTTTGTGGAGTTTGCACTTGTGGGTTGGCTGGAAATCCACATAAGATTATCTTAGGTTGCTGGAAATCAAGTTTCAGACTTATCATCAATCATATTTGAACCTTTTAAAAGCATAGGAGGCAAGCTGGGTTAGTTCTCTACCTTTCTAAGCTAGGCGATCCCATATTTTGATCTGTTTTTGCAATCTTTGAAGAGTTTCAGCTTTTCTGGGCCATCTACAGTCAAATAAAGATTGCATAGCAGCTGCTACAGAGTTTAATCTGTCATATCAGACCGCCAACAGTGCTGGTACAACCTTATTTCAGTCAAAGATCAAAGGGTAGTCCACATCTGATATGTATTCCACAACGCCTCAAAATGATGTGCCAAACATAATATTCCACCCACGAAGATATATACACAAATCGCCAAATGGTTGGAATTAAACATGAACCAGCAATGTAATAATCTGATATGCACTTCGAAAATCCACGATTTCACCATAGAGTGATTCCAATGTCAATAACCTACAAACCCTAGGCGGCCAGCATCAAAATAGACTCCAAATTGCCATTACAAATTGATATTTGGTACAAATCTTCATCAATTTAGAGTTGTAGAACCTAGCCACAATTTGCCAAACCCTAGCCGTGGATTAAAATGGAAGAAATGTATCAAATAGACCCTCAAACTTTGATCAAAATGCCTTGAATCTGCAAATAGTCTTCAAACCCTAGCTGGTTATAATTTCTTCTTTCAAACCCTAGCTAGTTGAAGTTCCAAATCATCAAATACACATCAAAATAGGGCATAAAGCCCTAGTTCCCAGCAACATTAAAATTATATCAGCATGTAATACATCAACATTTCACCATAAAATCAATGCCATAATGCTGCCATGAACCCTATAGGTGAAATCTGGAATATCTCCTCAAGATATGAATAGTCAACTTCAAAATTTGTCATACAAATCACTTCCAATTCGTTACGAAACCCTAGCAGCTGATAAACCTGCAAATACCTGCTTTTCCAGTTCTTTAGTCTTGCCAAATTAGGCCAATGAAGTGCAAATGCAAACCCTAGGTGGATTTGCCTCTCATGGAAAGATGGGTTTTCATCCAACTCTCAAATTCTAGAGGTTTTCGTCCCTAGAACTTTGCTGAAACCCTAGTTGCAGCAATATAGGAATTCTCCCTTTCGAAATATCCAATGATCCAATACCAACTGTAAGATTTCATTGAAACAATACCAAGGTATGCAAACTAACTCTTATAGTGGTATCAGAGCCTTGTTCCCTCCAGCCTGAAGGGTTAAGGTTTTCTTATGCAGCCACGAGATTGGTCCACATAGGTATTATACACGCAAAAGAGTAGAGCAACAAGCAAATCCTGTTGATACACAAGAAGACACCATGGGTGATAGAAGAAGTGGCAGTCCACCAGGACATGATGCCAATAATGAAGAAAGAGAAGCAAGGGATATCATGAGGGGTATTGCAGCAGGGCAGCAACATGTAGCTGATGTTTTGCAACAACTTACAATGGCTATACAATAGATGAATGCTCCTAGAAGACCAGTTCATGAGCATGACGACAATGGTAGTGCTGTGGGGACTCCAAGGGCACAAAGAACACCTACTCGCACCACTGATAGACCTTTGCAGCCTACTTTTTTGAGAAATGAACCAGAAGAGGAGAATGCTGAAGGAAATGAAGATGCACCATTCACAGATAATGTCATATCAATGCATGATGAATGTGATCTATTACCTTCGCAAGTAAAGGATCATTTGACCTTTGACCGTTACATGAGCCAAAAGAGGGAGCACAGTAGAGCAAGGCCAGATAGAATGCCAAGGAATCAAAACAAGGATCTAAGACATGGTACAAGTAAACTCACTCTCCCAACATTTGATGGAAAGGGGAAGATCACAACAAGAGCATGGATTCACAAGTTGGATACTTTTTTGACTCTACGGCCTATGGCAAAGGATGAGGCAATCAAATTTGCAACCATGCACTTAGAAGGTACTGGATATGATTGGTGGCATCATGGTTTGGTGACCCAAAACCATCGCTTGATCCATTTCTGTGATGAGTTCTGTAGGAGGTTGATAGTATGGTTTGACATAAATGACGTGGAAGTGTATTACAGAGAGTTGGCACAACTTAAGCAGTGTGGACATGTGGAGACATACATAGAAGAATTCCAGAACATTGCGGGTTATGTTTCTTGATATGTCCGAGTGAAGGGTAGTCATGTTGTTTATTGATGGTTTGAATGATAGGTTGAAAGGCATAGTTAAGGCACTCAAGCCTAACATGTTACATGATGCTATTTTGCTTACCTTAGACCTTGAGACTACACCTACTTCCTTGCAGCCCGGAAAGAAGAACTTCAAGGATAATAAATCTGAACCCAAGGAAGATGTGGGAAAATCAAATCAGTCCAAGTCTATGCAACCTATGCTGGATTTTGAAACATGGAATGAGCTAAGAAACCCTTACGGGAGAAAACCATGAAAAAATATTTCTTTTACAAATTTCATTTAAAAAGCTTTGTAGGCACCAACCTATTGGAGGCACCAACCCCCACTGCTAAGCACCAACTTAGCAAGAGACACCAATCTCTTCAATTTGTAGGCACCAACCTACTGGGGACACCAATCCCAACTTATATGATTTGTAGGCACCAACCCATTGGAAACACCTATTATTGGAGGCACCAACCCCCACTACTAAGCACCAACTTAGCAAGAGACACGAATGTCTTCAATTTGTAGGCACCAACCTACTGGGGACACCAATCCCAACTTATATGATTTGTAGGCACCAATCCATCGGAGACACCTATCCCCGCTTGTAGGATTTGTAGGCACCAACCTTCTATGCAAAAGGATCACTATCTTCTTGTGAATGTTTTCTTCAATGGATGATGAACAATCACGTTCAAATCAGCAAGTTCTTCTCTTTTCTTTGTAGATCTGCCATAAACCCCTCTTCAATTTCTGCATAAACTTCTCTGCATGGATTCTCTGCTATAAACTCTTCTCTTAATTCTGGATTTATACCTGTTACACTGATCTTCTTCTTATATTTCCATATGCAGATCTGTAGGTGTAGATATGATATTTATCTTTAATTCTCACACACTTCCCTTCGTCACAAATCTACTTGTATGATATCACATTTATTCCACACTTCTCACAAAAACGGGCCAAACTTTAAATATAAATATTTAGTTTTAATTCCCAAAAACGGGCCAAACTTTAAATATAAATATTTAATTTTAATTCCCAAAAATGGGCGATCATCATGAGGGGTTGGCCCCATAAGATGATATATTTGTTTATTTTTAATTCTCCAAATTAGGCGCCAATCTGAGAAGGTTGGCCAACATTAAGAGTCAAGATAAATATAAATATTTCTTATATCTTTCTCATGGGTCGGCCCAATAAAGTTAGCAATTTCAATGCTTCCTTGAATGAGGGTTGGCCACCTTGTTCTATACAAATATATTAAATATTTCTTGTTTCATGATCGCTGTCTTAGACAGCATAAACTTCTTGTTATTCTTGATTGCTGCCACTTCACATATATTGATTTTTTTCTTGAACCACTGATTTTCTCTTTGATATCAATGGCAACAATCTTGCTGATTTGCTTTGACATCAATACAATATTTCCAACAATCTCCCTCTGTCACTAATGGCAACATGAACATAATTCTCTCCTTTTGCACTGCTCCCCTTTTCTTTGATGTCAAAGGGAAATTTAGTACTTTCACAAAGAAAACTCCCCCTTTTTGTAATACTTCGTCTTGACATCAACGACATCATTCTTTCTTTTCCTATAATTCTTCCTTGCTGTAACTCTCCCCCTTTCTACAACTCTCCTCCTTTGACATCAATAGCAACAAGATGCTTTATTACCTTCATATAGAATATGCATCAGCTGATCTATCTCTTAATTGTCTTCTCACGGAGTTGAAAGATATTGCATTGATTAGCTTCCCTTGAATTCGTACTTCTCCTTATGAACTCAGTGATACTTCTTCTGGATTGAGCACAAGCATAGTTTTTTCCTTCTATTGCTTTTGTTTCTTTTTCCATACTTTTGTATTTTCCTCCTTCTGTTTGGCCATAGTATACACCTTGTTTTGTATAGGGGGTACAAGACAACTTTTGCAAAATCGTGCTATATGCCCAAAGTTGTTGCACTTATAGCATATGACATTGTAATCTACTAAAGGAGCACATGAATTGTAGTTCCTACTTGAGAAACCAAAATCATTCCTTGCTTGAACTCTACAATCCATTGCTTTATGACCAAAATGATTGCATGAAAAGCAATAACGATAGAAAGAATGTTGAAACCTGGTCACAGGCATTTGTCTTGAAAGAAATGATCCTTTGTAGTTACCCTTGTCGTCCTTGTGAGTGTTATGACCTTCTTCCTTCTTGGTGGTCTCACTATTGATGGATCTTTTGTTAACATCAACATAGCCTCTTGTCTTTTCTCCATTTGTGTTCTTTGGGGATTGTGTGGTTTTTGAGTTTTGACCTTCTTCATAACCGATACCACTCTTATTGTAAGTTGGCCTTTGGGAATTGAGAATATTATCCAACATTTTCATACTCTTCTCATTCTTCAGGTCTTTGTTTAATTGAGCACTTGTTTACTCCAATTGCTTTCTCAAAGAAACAATCTCGGTCTCTAGCCTCTCACAATTTTCTTCTTTTGCTTTCAATTGGATTCGTACCTCTTTCTCTATTTTCTTTGCCTCATCAATTTGAACTTTCAGATCTATGATCATCTTCTTCGATTCTTCAAGATTTTTTGACAATTTCGCCTTAGATTCACTATCCTCTTGAAGCTGTAGTTTCTTTGTTGAATTCTTCTTTCTAAGCCTCTTGATCTCATCTAGTGCACAAATGAGTTCTTCCTACAAGTCTACTTCGGCATCTTCTTCTCCTTTTGACTCCTCTTTTTTTAATTTGTCTTCACTTTCTGAGGCATCATCCTTTGTTTTTACTGCCATGAATATAATCTCTTCTCTATTGTTGTCAGAAATGCTGCCATTGCTCTTTTTGGTTGAGCTACTATCTTCCTTGGAGTAGAGGCTCTTCTTATGCTTACGGAAGTCCTTTTCATGCTTGCCTTGTGTGTAATTCTTCTTGTGATGGTGATGTTTTCTTTCTTTCTGTTTACTATTGTCTTCTTCCTTATCACTACTTTCACTTTTGGCCTATGGACACTTAGCAGCAAAATGTCCTATTTTACCACAATTAGAACATTTAAGAGTATACTTACCTTTGTGTTTGTTGGATCCTTTCTTGAACTTTCTCACGAATTGGGTTTTTTTTTCATCGCTTGAACTATCACTTGATTTGGGTTCTTTATTCTTCGTCTTCTTCAAGGCTTTGAAGGCTGCCTCGTGCTTTGATGTCATCTCCTTCTCAATCCTCATTTCGTATTGCATGACGATCCCATGCAACTCGTCCATCTTCAATGTATCTAGGTCCTTGATTTCTTCAATAGCGGAAATGTTCGCATCAAATCTCAAAGGAAGAGATCTTACTACCTTTTGTATGATCACGGATTCTTCAATTTCTTCACCAAGTCCTCATATGGTTTTCACAATTTCACCAACGCAGAGTAGGTAAGTGACTATGTTTTCTTCGTCCTTCATCTTAAGACTTTCAAATTGTCTTCAGTGGGTTTGGAGCTTGGCCTTCTTAATCTTTTGATCACCTTCATAAGTATTTTGAAGTTTGTCCCACATATGTTTCCGATAGACCACACAAAATGGCGTTCATAATTTTTGCATTATTTTCTCTAGCCCTCTTTCCGGCTTGATCTGTTGGTGGAGAGGGTGGTGCAACATAACCAACCACTATCGATTGCCAAATATCAAGTCCAAGTGCCATAAGGTAGGTGCGCATCCTTATGCTCCAGAATGCATAGTTTGTTTCGTTGAACAATGGGGCTCTATTTGAAAAGAAACCTTCTTGACATGCCATGTGTTCTTTTGAGATCTACTTTCTAGCGGTTAGGCTATTCTTTGAGGAACTCACTTCGATACCAATTGATGAGCACATGGTTATACTGAGAGGGCGGGGGGTGTGAATCAGTATAAGACAATCTTTTACATTTTCAAAACTTAACAAGGATAGCAATATCAATCACACAAGATTTAGCAATTATGCAACACAAGAAGAACACATGATTTACGTAGAAACCCTTACGGGAGAAAACCACAACAAAATATTGCTTATATAAAACTTCTCTTACAATCTTCGTTGGCATCAATCCACTGGAGACACCAATACCCACTTAACAAGTTTTGTAGGCACCAACCTATTGGAGACACCAATCCCCACAATTGAGCACCAACTCAGCAAGAGACACCAATCTCTTTTAAATTGAAAGGCACCAACCTCTCTAATGTCTGCTCCAAAACTTCACTTGTTCTGCTCCAATTCCGTCTTATATCTCTGCTCAAGTTCACCTTATATCTCTGCTCCAAAATGATGCAATTTCTGATCCAAATTCTGCTCCAAATCAGGCACACAATGTTTGCTATAAATTTTCTTGACAATTCTGTTATAAATCTGCCTTAAATCACCTTGAAAGGTCTGCTATAAATTTGCCTTAAATCACTTGAAATATCTGCTATAAATCTGCCTTAAATCACCTTCAGGATCTGCTATAAATCCGCCTTAGATCTGCTCTTAAGTATGCTTTAGTTCTGCTCTTAAGTCTGCTTTAGATAGGACATATATTCGTTAAGCGCTTGCCTTTTTACTCCACCAACGTATCTTCTTTTATACCACATCAAATACCTCCACCCAAGAGATGTGACTCTCCCAAAGAGGTTGGCCAAATTTTAAATATTAATATTTTATTTTAATTTCCAAAATTGGGTGATCATCATGAGGGGTCATCCCCTTAAAATGATACATTTATTTATTTTTAATTCTCCAAATTAGACGCCAAGCTAAGAAGGTCGGCCAGCATGAAGGCTCAAGATAAATAATAAATGTTACTTATATCTTTCTCATGGGTTGGCCCAATAAAGGTAGTAATTTCAATGCTTCTTTGAATGAGGGTTGGCCAACTTGTTCTATGCAAATATATTAAATATTTCTTGTTTCATGATCGCTGTCTTAGACATAATAAACTTCTTGTTATTCTTGATCGCTGCCACTTCACATAAATTGATTTTCTTCTTGAACCACTGATTTTCTCTTTGACATCGATGACAACAATCTCGTTCATTCGCTTTGACATCAATGCCAATATTTCCAACAAGGAGTGCTGCAAGGGTAGCAAGTTACAGTTTTGATATGTAATATGTTGGGCATATTGTCCTTAATGTCAAAGGTGTATGAACGAGGTTTTTGGCAAGATTCTTATCATTTATATCACAAAAGTATTTGCTGTCCAAGAAAAAGAAACTCGCTGAAGTTGCAATGGCCAAAGGCCCTTAATTGATCCTCATAGTGTGTTGGATTTATCACTTTAAATGGGCCGATCCATGAGAAATTATGTTATATCTCCTTTGCATAAGGTGGCCGACTATAAGTTGGTTATAAGAATCAGTTTATATATTTTAAGGAAAATTCCTAATGCTGGCCGACTTCAAGTTATTTATGGCAGCACTCTAATAATAATGCCTATGCAAGAGTGGCCAACTTCATTTAGGAGTTGGGAGGAATAAAAAAATAGATTAAAGGCAGCGATTAAGTTCATGACAGCATAAGGTATTTATTATATTTAAACCTCTTTGCTGGCTGACTCATTACTAGTAAAGGCAGCACTAAAACAAAGATAAAAAAAAGTTTATAAGGCCAACCCCCTTTGTGTGATCACATCTTTTGGGTGAATTGGTGTATTTAAGGGATATAAAAAGAGGTGGCATGCGGGTTCAAAAAAAAAAAAAAAGAAAAGTAACAAAGTAATATCATTCTATTTAAAAGGAGATTAAAAGCAGATTTAGAGAAGATGAAGAGAAGATATAGAGCAGACATATATGTGAAGGATTAGCATGGAGTAATGGAGCAGCTAGGCTATGTGTGAGCAGGATTATGAAGAAAGAATAGAGGCAGACTTTGTGATGAAGAAAATCAGTCATAGAAGAGCAGATTTATGAAGTTAACAGCAGACTAATGGCAGATTTGTAAAGGGCAGTGCATGCAGATTTGAGAAGGAAAATGCATGACAGTGATGCATCATTCAAGAGCAGATTTGTGAGAGAAAGATTATGTACATTCAGATTTTGTGAAGACAATATCATCCATTGAAGAATTTGGAAGTTGGCGCTTCTTAAAGGAGAGATTGGTGTCTCTCACTAAGTTGGTGCTTAGCAGTGGGGGTTGGTGCCTCCAGTAGGTCGTGCCTACAAATTGTGGGAATTGGTGTCTCCAGTAGGTTGGTGCCTACAAAGCTTGTAAAGAGAATTTTTAGCAATATTTTGCCATGGTTTTTGTAACGACCACACTTGTACGTCAAATTTAAAACTTTAGATTTCAACCACAATAAGTAGGAACAATGCCATAAAGATAAAATTTTTCTTTTCAAATACATATACATGATACATCTATTGCAACTTTAAACTATTTCATTCCAAATTAAATTACAAAGTAAAGAAGAACAATATACATACATAGCCCGAAGGCTTTTGGCACCAATAGAAGTAAGAAGGTCCAGGAGTTCGTCCTGTCAAGTCTTGGATCATCAGTCGGATGTTGAGGAGGAGAAACATCACTCGGGCGCTTTTCCGCCAACCACGGACTTATAATGCGGTCCCCCGCACGATCATATTGCAATGAATGGCCCTCCCTTCGAAGAAGAGATTGGTTGGGTATCCTTTAACGACTACCAACTGGACATAGTGCTGTGATCCTACAAAACTAGATTCTGTGCAACCGGCAACTCTCGATCTAGGATGTATTTCGGGACCACGGTGAACTGACAGTGTAGTACTACAACTAAATGGTTCCTTACACTATTTTGGCCAAAGTGTTTACATTCAATGAAGAATGTAGGTCATTTGTCACTTACACTAGCCAGGTTCAACTTGACTTGAGGCTATCTTATTCTACGCGTAGGTTGGTCTATCGGGGTAGTACGTACCCTAGACTTCCTACAACAATCTAACTACTAGAATGGAGATCATTTTAATAAGAGCCTACAACCAACTCCCTTATACAGGATACTCTCATCCTAGGAGATTCATTAACTTAACTAAGTTAACTAGTATCTAGTTGTAACTTGTAGCTTATAAAATGCTCTCGATTCATTCCTAGTATTTAATAATTATGTACAAGCATATACTCCATATATGGAGTCAGTACAATTAATGCAGTTTTCTTTTCGATGCCTAGTGTAAACTGTACACTATTGAATGCAAAACTGATAGAAAAGAACATACAAAATTCATTTAAATTTGCAAATTATCTTTTGCTGATAAACAATTATCCCTTAGATATTTATTTCCAAGTACACCAAACTTTACTCCCTATTCTTTATAACCCCCAGATATGAAACTAACTTACTTCTGAATACAGGAACAACAGTAAGCATAAATTAGAAAAGAATTAACATGCTTGATACGAGCTTCCCTTAGTTGGTTGAAATAAGTGAATGCTTCTTCTCCAGTCTACCACCAACAGGACTTCTAGCTGGCTCTGTTAGTGAATTCCAAACTCAGCTTTTTGACAGTTCCAAGCTGGTGTTCTCAGACTCTGAAAGTGCTTCTTTCAACACAAACAAAATACCTCCCTTAACAAACTAAGGACTAAAGACTTTCTTAACAAATGATGAATACTCGAACAATGCTCTCAAATTAGTATTTTCCTTCTCAACAGAAACAACTCTTCACACTTGAATGAACATAACGAACTTCTCCTTTTTATTTTCGTGTGTTATGAATGAACATTCGCAGGCTTATATAGTGTTGGCAAACTTAACCAATTCCCCTTTCCAAGGCGTTTGTGCTGCCAACGGGGTTTGGAAAGTTTCAAAGAAGAAATGTGTCGCCCTATGGAGAGTATTTCGACTTCTACTAGCTGACAGCAATGATGTATTTTCAATTCGCACATGCTCAGTTCACAAAATTGTGACACCCTCAGATATTGGCGCGATTCAACAGGTAGGGATAAGTGACGAATTAAAACAAGACTATTTCCCAGGTTGAACGGTGACCACATCCCCATTTAAGCTATGCACGATTTTACTTGGCCGTTTTCAGTTGCTTGGCTAGGTCGCGCAATTCTTCCTGCGCGTTTTCACTTCATCCGTCATTTTAACGGGCATGAACTCCTATTTTCGCATTTTAATTTCTTTTCCACCATTTTGATATAGTTTCGAAGAAATATTTGAATTTGGCGAATTAACAAAGATATTTGATTCAATATAGAAGTCAAAACAATTTGATTTCGACTTTCAAAAGAAATACACATTTTTTAGAGAAAAATGTCATGTTTCCAATTTCGTGATTTAGTTTCATTTCTCTAATGAATATTCAATAAAATGCTCAATTAAACTTCATTTGATTTTCCATTCTATTTTAATAAATATATCTATATATATATATCTCATTATATTAAAATATTTATATAATATAGTTTTAGTTTACATTATATATTTATGTATAATTATTTAAATTAATAATTTAAATAATTTTGTATACATATTTATATTTTGTAAAGACTATATTATATACATATTTTAATATAATATTAAATATATAAATATTTTTACCTTTACACCTATACATGTATATACATTTACATTTTAGATTATACGTACGTATACTGCAAGCCAGTCAGCATACTTTCACTATACGTACCCATGTATTTGTAGATATATGTGTATATGTAGGTACCAAGGTAACATCGTCATGATAGGTCAATTGTGGGTATGTATACATGTATATATATATATGTTTATCTCCTTTATGTATAAGTATTCATAAATACATTTATATCGACGCACACGTATGGCATATCCATCTGCTCTCATACGTTGTTTCGACATGAATATACTTATGAACACTTGTACCTACTGTATTTATATGTATATATACATATACACCTGCCCACCTCCAACCAGAAACATTATCCCATATATGGTTATACTAGCAAGCATCACTTATTCACACATTCAGAAGTAGATACGACTCCTAAAGATACTAAACAAGCCTACGGATGACTTACCCTTAACTTCAACAAATGACTTAGCTTACTCAGTCTATTGTATGTGTGTGTATGCCCAATTGGTACTCGTTACTGTTTACCCAACCAAGTTCCTCCCCGAGTGATATTTCTCCTCTGCCTGGAGGTACGAACCTGTTTCCTGCACATCATGACACGACAACGGAAGTCATTTGCTCAAAACCAAGGCAATATAAATAAAGCATCGTAGAAAGTTAGAACAACATTATTCCATAACTTTATATGCTACTTTCATTCAAGAATTACATCAATAGGAGTATCAGATAATGAGACAATCATTAGGACACTTTCAGTTGATCACAAGAACAATTTGTTTTATTCATCAGAAAGATTCAAACATTTACAATGTACTTCCTATGCAGTAGTAACTATACAATCGGGGTGTAACAGTTTTCTCCCATAAGGGTTTCCACATAAATCATGTGTTCTTCTTGTGTTGTATAATTGTTATTGATATTGCACAATTGATGTTATTGTGATTGTTAAGTTGAAAAAGTAAAAGTTTGTCTTATACTGATCCTCCCTGCCCTCCTCCCCCTCAGTATAATTGTGTGCTTTTCATAATAACCACACCAGATATTTTTTTTGGAATTTACATCAACTGAAAGTGAGATTGCAATGCAATATTTGTTCCACTTTTTAATCACCCAATTGTCAAGATGGGCAAGGTGAGAGCATACGGTGAAAAAACTTACATACCAAATTAAATTGTAGCAGCTGAAAGTAAAACACTGGGTGGCAAGCCAGCCAATACCACTTATTCAGTGGAGTGCATATCCAGTATAGAAAGGAAATACAATTCATGCTTATTTAGCTGAGTGATTAGTACAATGAAAATAACAACACTTCCACTTATTCAATGCAAAGAAAAATTACAATGAATCCACTTGTTTAGTGGCGTGAGTAAAACCAAGCCATCCACTTATTTAGTGGGAATCCATACAACTACCACTTATTCAGTGGGGTGAGTATATGATTCAAATTAGCTCTTTGCTAAATACACTTGCGGTACTACCTTCTAGTGTTTACAATGCTAGCTCATAATGAACAATATTAAAAGGAGATGTATTTGCTGTAAGTAAAGTACTGATAAAGGAAAATACTATTGATATAAAGTGTTGATGATAAACAAACTGCTGTAACACCCCGATTGGAGCCAATAATGATGAACACACCCACCCATCTTGAAACACAACAATATACCTTGAGGAATGATGAACAATATGCTGGTATAGGTTTGATAATGCTCTGTAGACACGCAACAATAGGTCTAGGCAACAAGGAAGACACCCATAAATCTCACCAATACACATCAAACACACACCCCAGCTGCAACTTCAGTTGAAGCACTCCAAAATCACTCCAAAACATGCTCAAACATGAATAACGAAAAGATATAACAGACTGCTATTAAAATCAGACATACAAAAGTTTGGAACTGATATTCTTGTTGCTGGTATGGAGGGTACAACAACAATGAAAGAACACAAAACTCCTCATACCATCATTTCTCCACCAAAATAAAGCATAAAAACTTCAAACATGACCAAGGTGTTCCCAAACAAGGTTAAATATACCACAGAAAATAGACGCTTCATCTGCTCATTTCCACACCATCCCTAGCATGGTACGACCCAGCCAAGTTCAAGATGTATGACCTCTTCTTGGTTTGCAACTCCTTTGGAAATTGTTTGGTTTGCAGAAATGAAAGAGGAACATCCAAAATAACAGTAGATAAAGAGATCAAAAACTCAAAAATATACCATGAAAGCAACCAACAAAGATAGTATGGCCTGTACTATGAAAAAGGATGGCCCCAACAGCAAAACAAGCTCCTCCAATAGCCTTCAATACATCACAAAATCTCTTGTAAACACTCAGTGTAATGTCCCCTTCTCGAGCATGATCTTTCTAGTTGACCGTTGGCCTATTCCGGAGACCCGTAGGCTATTCAGAAGGTGAAATTAGGGTTTTGTGTTTTGGAGGTTGCTTTTGCTCGAGGTTGGTTGATTTAATGGCGGATTCTTTCTGGGTTTTCAGAGAGCTTCGCAGTGGTATGTTTTTCTTGGCATTCTGAGCACCTTCAGGAATTTACTATTTTTAGTAAATTATATTTTTAGCAGTGGTCCAGTCAGCATCAGCTCAGTCAACTTTCCTCTTCTGGCAGTTCATTGGGTAATTCTCATTTTTGGCTTAAGGGGTTCATTTTGGAGAAATAAGTTATTTTAAGTCAAAATGTTTTATTTTAAAAATACCCCTTGGCCTAGTGTTATAACTTAACAGTTGTTTTAAAGAAGGGGACTTTGAGGGGTATTTTCTCATGAAGGAAATATTTTAATATTTCTAAAGTTATAATTGCTCAAGGGAAAATGGACGCCTTTTTGAAGGAGTTTATATTTTATTTATAGAAAAAGAGAAGTGATTTATTATTCTCAAGGAAGGTACGCCATTTTGAAGAAAGAGCTTTGGTCAAAGTTTAAACCTAAAAGCAGCTTGGGATTAGGGCGCACTTTCTAGAAGCCTCTGGAGTCTTCTCTTCATTCTATAAAGGAGGTTCCTTCTCTTCTTTCGAGGATCTTTTGTCTACATGAATGTTATGCTGCCGGTTTGGCTGTGGGATTGCTTCGAGGAATGTAAGCCTCCTAGCTTGGCATTGCTTCTCGCTTGAGAGATAGCGACTAGTGGTGAGGTAGTGTAGTTTGAGTGTTTTGTAGTGGGATTTCTGCATTGTAGTCATTGTGTGGGTTTGTAGTTCAATTTTATGCATATTAGTGAAATTCTGGAATTGCATTTCCCTCATAGCTAATTGTTGTTTTTAATCACAAGTCAAAAAATACAAAAAGAATCATTTTGGGTACTGTCTATATCTCTTTGTCTGGTAAGGGCGACCCTTTTCCCGAAGTTGCAGATTTTTTAGTGAAGGCTGTAATTTTTAAAGGCAAATCGCCCTTCCTTGAGGGCCGTACCATATGTCCTTGCCTTGGAATTCGTGCATAAATAATATAGGGTCTTTTGATTGGTTTTCGGTGCTCTATCTTGGTCGCCTTCATTATTAGGGTATATTGCATTTCGTTTCACGTCAATTGGATGAGTTGTGAGAGAGATATGATCATTTTTGTGTGGTGTTAGGTTGCTGGTTATAAATTTAAAGTGCAGGTCTGTCTAAATCAGAATCATCAATTTGGTCTCTGAGTGAAGTTATTGGTCTTGGCATCATTGATTAAGCAAAGGAGAGTTCTCTTATATGATGTAGTGCTAATTTGTTATAATCCTATGCTCTTGGCAGGCAATCTCTTTCATATTGTAAGCTGCACAGTAGTACTGTCAGCAACTCTTCTAATCTTGTTTTCATGCTTTGTAATATCTTATATCTCCGCCCTATGGTAGCTCCATTCCCACTCCGGGTTTGAAAGCACATTCTGGGTGTTGAGTTTACTTTCAGCATTCTCGCTTATTTCCCTTAATTGCATTGTAATTCTTAGCATCTTCGTCATATGGTAGCTCCAATTCCGTATTGGGTTGGAAAGCACATTCTTGACGTCGAGTTATTTCAGCTTATTAGTTGCTAGGGATCCTCTGACCACATGCTCGTTGTTCTCCGGCGCATTCTTGGTTAGAGTTCTTGTATAAGCATTTCAATTAAGACCCTCTGACCATATGCTTGCCATCATCGGCGCCATTCTTGGTTAGAATTCCTTCCAGCTCTGTTTCTGCATTCAGATCCTTTGACCAATGCTCACAGCTTGCCCACATTGGGATCCTGGTGTACATTCTGGTTAGAGTTGCTTCAATATCGTTTTGGTTTAGAGCTAACCCTAACGACTGTGTATTGCTTTGCTTATTGTAATTGCAAATTTGAAAAAAAATTGGCTCGGTATATTTCACTCAGCAATTATTACCAAAGAAACTTGCATCTCTAGAACACATGAAAGACACATCCATATCTGCAATCCAAAATGAAGGTCCAATTTATAGCACAATGGTGATCTTTGTATGAAACCACACTAGCTAGCTATGGGGGTTTTCGTCTTTAAAACCAGCAACTCCAAAAGGGTTTTTGTCCTCAAGAAGCTTTGGAAGAACTTAGGTTCATTCTGACAACATAACAATAGAATTGACAAGTTTAACCCCCAAAATGTGTTAGTTTTATGATCAGATTAGAACACAGAAAATTAATTCAAAATTCAACACAATAACACAGCAGATACCCTGGGAAAACCCTCCTCTTGAGGGAGAAAAACCCAGCAACAATATATCTCTTATATATTGAATGATAACAATAATTGTCTCCTTTACAATAGGCCAATATGAAGGCCAAATATATGCACTTCAATCTGATGCAACACAGATACAGAATGAAGTAGTCTGCTGATATAGATCTCAGCCTTCTATAAAAACAACAATCTGCTCTTGAGACAACTCGCACTTGAGAAACTCGAACTTGATGAACTACAAACTGAATGGATGATTGGAACAATAAAACACATCGAATATATATACAAGTGGAAGGGAAAAGACGCATCCCTTGATCCTTCATGTCGGCCTCCAACAAAGAGATATAACTCCAAATAATTGCGTCTTTGCATGGGGTCGGCCAAGCATAATAACAATTATTAATTTTCTCTTAATGAAATTGCATCCATAAGGAAAATGATGTCGGCCTTAGAGAGATCGCACCACTTCATTATATCGAGCCCTCAAACAAGTTGTGCCTTTTCAAAAATATAATCTTGCAATTCAAATAGCTGTTAAGGCTATCACCTTAATATTTTAACATTAGAAACTTAATTGAATATTTAAATTATTTTACCCAGGTTGCAGAAAGCACTGAAACGATATTAGAATCAAACTCTGATCACACCAACATGATACTGAAGACTTGGGTTGATGATCAGAATAACCGAGTGACTTACTAAAAATAGACTGCTCTTGCAAGAAGTCTAGAGATTTCAACAAAAGTTGGAATTCAATTTTGAAAATGTCATGATGGTCCACACCATTGACTGAGCTCATTGCCAAGAACAGAAACCTTGTATTAAACCTGTGCTTTCCAAGAACTTTGGAGTTCCCTTTCCCTTACCAATTAGCCTACAAGAACTCGAGAAATGGGCTAATTGTGTACCAATTTTCTAATACTGAGAAGGGGACATTACATGATAGATAGTGGGGCCACCCACAATTTTATAGATGAAGCATTGGTAGCTAAGAGGGGCTTAGTGTCATAACCTTGAAAAGAAAGAATGATAATATATATCTTCCATTTTCACATAAAAGACATACATTTAACAAACACATACATATATTTGTATAAGTCATAATTTATTTTTATATATATGAATAATTTGAATTATTATCAAAATGATTTTTAGGTCGGTCCTTACTCTTTGTTTACCAATGATATATGATATGCTTCGATTAAATACCTTTGAAACACGCCTTAACAAATTAGCTAGTGAAATTGCAAGATACACCTCCTGGCAATGGGATGCGATTGAGGGAGGGTCGTGTTTGAGAAAGGGCGTAATGATTTGTCTCCTAGAAATAAGAGGTGAGATAGGAGGCCCAGGCAAAACAGGGAAGAAGAATCAAGGGTAGAAAGAATCGCAACATAAGGGATATCTGTGAGTTCTTTCTCTTAGCACTAATGTTTAATCTTCCCAAGTTGTGACATAATGATGCTTTCAGTATTCTGTGTGAGATTATTCCCTTGGCTTTAATATATAATTTCCTTAATCTGGCGTAATATTGCTGCATGTATCTTTGAACCGACTTCAATTGGTCTGTGTGTTGTGGAATATAATCTTTAATCTATTAGTCATGGCTCCTGAATAGCTCGAACCTGGACATAGATCCAGGGCAAGTTGGTATTTAACATTGAATTTGGGGACTGTGTGGTCCTGGAAGGAGTGTAGGCCAAAATTGTATGCTACTTGTATGACTGGCTCTAGTGATCTGCATCCTGGGGGATAGATGTCTGAATTATGCATGTTATTGAAAGATAGCGTCGGTCAGATCTGGAAATCGATTGCTGCAAGCACCATCGTATTTCACACCTGATTGAGTTTATCGTTATTTCTGCAAATCATATCATTCGAATTTATGAGTATAAAAAATGCGAATCATATTTAATATTCTAAATCGAAACTTATATTGTTATTCGCTGTTTAGTGTATATGTGATATACTAACGCATTGTTAACTGTGTGTTAACCCACACTCTAAAGAACACGTCCCATGAGTGGACGTGTCTCCACTCGTGGAGACACGTCCTCTCATGAGACGTGTCTCTTAGAGGCCGGGTTTCAAAACATACATATGGCGAATCCTTCACTGATATGCAGACATAGAAATCGAACAATGTTCTGCATTCAGCACATTAAGTATTATTATTTCTGGAAGTCGAAAATCTGTGTCTTAGCCTTTGTAGATTTCTGAAACTGAGAATTCTTATAGAACCCTTATATCTCTCATACTTGCCATTAGATTTGTTTACATTTACAATGTAAATCAAAATCATATTGAATTAATGTTGGGACTGTAGGCTGCATTAATTAGAATAGAATAAACATATGGGCATGCATATTGATTAAATTAATTCTGCACTCTAATGTTAGAACGTTAGGACACTGTACACATGTATGGAACTAAATTAATCAGAATCTGCTGTATTGTATTAATTTGCTAGAATATGATGAATAATCTGCAGGCTTAAGTTCCTGCTCCATTTACTCCTATACTTTGTTATATCATCATGCTGCACTGTATACTCCTGTTGCACTTTTTCATAGCATAATAAATGAAAATGCAAGTGTATTGCTAATGACTGTATACCTGGAAATTGTATAGAACTGTCTACATTCTGTTGATAATCCTACCAGGAGAGGTGAGTCATGACTTAAGTGGTTTGTCTAGAAACCTCACCCAGGTTCCACCTCCAGGCCCAAAGCAAGGGTTGGGCATTCTGCCCCATTGGCCCGAAGCAAGGGTTGGGTCATGGAGGGGTGAGGGTTCCACCTAGGCATTCTGCCCCACAGGCCCATGATAAGGGTTGGGCAATAAGAGGTGGTAGACCGTTGGCCCCTTAAGGATTCCCCTCTCCTGATGGGCTGAATGATTTCCTTCCTGTTTGCAATTTGCAAGTATGGTTATGTCTGATTTCTGGATATTAGATATTCATGCTAACATGTAGGAATGTGGCTTGTATATAAATGGTGATGGAGGACTTTAATCATTGCAAAGGATCCTCGAGGTGGGAATAAGGACTCGAAATCCTTGTCAACCAGCAAACTTAGAACCAGCCAGGTAAGGGAACATCACACTTACAGGCAGAGGACTTTGAAGGTTTCAGCGTGATGGTGGTAGATGGATTTACCATGACTTGCACTAAGAGAATTCCCCAATTGAGCATTGCCTTGGGTAATTATACAGTGACAAATGATTTTTATGTGGTAGGTATTGGAGAGACTAATGTTGGTTTGGAGGTTCAGTGGTTGCATTTATTGTGAAAATGTTCATAGAACTTTTAGACCATGGAGTTGAAATTCAGAGTAGATGGGAAGAAATTTGTTCTTCATGGCATGTCAAATGGCGAACCCAATATCATTACAGCTAAGAGAATGGAGAGTATTTTATGTCATGGTGAAGTTGCTTGGGCAACTTAGTGTTTCATTTCAACTAAGGGCACTTCGGATAAAAAAAAAAAGACATTTCATTTAGATATTTAGTCTATATTGGCCTGACTGTGGTTTTCAATGATATTCCTCTAGGTAGATCACTAGAGAGAGGATTTGAGCATGTGATTGAGCTTGAGAAGGGAGCTAAACCTGCAATTACCACTCCCTACCATCACCCAAAAAGACACGAGGTAGGGGATCGGGCACATTAGGCCTAGTTAAAGTCCCTTTGCTGCTTTGGTAGTTTTGGTCAAGAAGGATGGGACAATGAAGATGAGCATAGATTATGTGGAACTCAATAAGAAAACAATTAAGAACTAATTATTTGATTCTTAGGATTGATGAGCTCATAGATGAACTTCATGGAGTAGTCTACTTTTCTAAGATTGATATTTAGTCTAGGTATCATCAGATTGGAGTATGGGAGGAAGATATACATAAGAAAACTTTCAAATGCCATTATGGGCATTATGAATTCTTGGTCATGCCCTTTGGATTGACCCATGCTCTCGCCACATTCCTATCCTGCATGAACCATGTGTTCAATAGGCAATTGTGGAAGTTTGTGCTTTTGTTCTTTGATGATATCTTGATATACCACAAAACATGGGAAGACCACCTTCGACATATTGATGAGGTTTTGGGTATCATGGAGGCATAGTCATTATTTGCTAAGGTGTCCAAGAGTGAATTCAGGATGACAAAGGTTCTATACTTAGGACATGTAATTGGTGTTGATGGAGTTAAGGTGGATCATGAGAAGATTTGGGCTATCCTTGGTTGGCCCCACTGAAGACTGTGACACACTTGAGAGGATTTTTTTGGATTGTGCAATTATCAAAGGAGGTCCGTGAATGGGTTTTCATAGCTAATTGCACCCCTCACAAATTTGACTAAGAAGGTATCATTCTCTTGGTCGGATTCAACACAATAGGTATTTGATTATCTTAAGGAGGTAATGAGCACTTGTCCTATATTGGCACTTCCTAATTTCTCTCAACCCTTTGTGCTTGAGTGTGATACTTTAGGAGAGGGGATTGGAGTTGTGCTTATGTAGAATAAGTACTCTACAACCTATGAGAGGGGATTGGAGTTTTCTACCCATGACAAGGAAATGCTTGTGATTATGCACGCCTTAGCCAAATTCAAACAATATCTTGTTGGAGGAAAGTTTGTGGTGAGAATTGAACACAACTTGAAGTACTTCCTTGGTCAAAAGGACATGAATGAGAGGAAGCAAAAGTGGGTAGTGTTGATGTGTTTTTCATGACTGCACCAAACAATAGAATAAAGTTTCCAACGGCTACCTTATCCTCTCTTGAACAAAGTATTCAACATGCTAAGATTGCGAGAGAGTTCATGCTTTCAACTCCAAGGTTCCGTCTTATGCAATGGATAATCTCAGTTGGCTCGATGTGATTTGCTGGTATTTCAAGGGGACTTACGTAATTGTTCACTCCAGAGAAAGGGGTTTTCAAGAGCTTTGAAAGATGTCACTGTAGCACAGGTTCCTAAACTAACCGGAAAATACTGAATTTAAATGGTTGCAGGAAAAAGAAGGCTCTAATCTACTCTAAGGCGTGGGACATGGCGATCAATTTTCGTAGACTTCAACTGAGCTTTGCTTTGCCTCGCGTCGGATAGCTTCCACAAAACCGGTGCAATCTTCAGAGGAGTAACCAAAGGTATTCAGATCATAATTCAACACGAAGACACTGTCACAACGACGCATACCAACATGTGAATCACAAACGAAGTTAAGTCCGCAATGTTCCAGTTGACCACACAAGGCAAATTCACCATCAGCGAACACACTAGTGGTATGGATAGACGAAGCTTGCTCGAATCAAACACCACATTCCACAACTAGCATCTACTTGCATGAAATGAAATTTATTCTACTTTAAGCTACTTAAAAAAAATGCTAAGTGATTCAGAAGGATGAAAAAGCCTTGCTAGCTACTCACAACAAAAGATGCAATCATCATCAATGAAAACTCTTTTTATTATGAGAGTGTTCACAACAACCTTTTACAAAGCATTCAATGAGAAATCTTTCCTTCCTCTTCAATCTATGCTATACTATCAAACTATGCTCTATGCTAAGCTGTCTCTCTAATGCTCTCTATGTCTAATCTAATCTAATGAGGTACAAATGAGGGGGGATGCCCCTTTTATTGTTGGCCCAGTCCAACGGACGACTCAGATTGAATTACAATGAAGGGCTCAGATTGAGCCACATAAGCCCTAACCCTAAAAATTGCAAGCAAGGAGAGTGGAGTAATAAATGAGCAATTAATGTCCACCATCTTCTAGAAGATTCCTGTCTGGAAATGCGTTTGCATTGTTCTTGTTCTTCTTCTTGACTGCAAACTGGTTGAGTTTGGTCAACACTGCTTCAACCTCTTGCTTAGTCTTGAGGGCATTTTAGTGCTTGAGGATGATCTTTAATGCTTGGGTCTTCATCATTTCTCCATCCTGATCTTGAAGGATTTTTTTTTTATCTTGGATTCAACCTGTTTTGCCACCGGCTTCCCTGAGTTGGGTGCATATTAGGTCTTTGAAGAGAAATTCCAACACTTAGCTATTTCTTCCAACATCTCCCCTTCACTGTTTGGGCGCCATTGAGACATCGCGGAGGAGCTTGAAACACGTAACTTTTCCTCCTCGAAGGTTGTAATATCGTCTTGGATTACTTGCTTCATCACTTCAAGTCATCATGCTTTGGCCCCGACGTTCATCCTGCAAAATAAAAGAGAAGGGCATCAAAACACTTTATAATATAAACTCACTTCACTTACCTGATCTCCATGTTTTGATCTCCAAGGTCTGAGTGATTTCTGATAAAATTCATCATTTTTCTCTAGCACAACTTTTGCCTCCTTCATAATTTTTCATTGTGGGCGCATTTGACATTTATGCTTCATGTCTCAGTGCATCTCCAGTCATCTTGAGGTCGAATATTGCCTTGTCTCCACCTTATCTTCTTTGCCTTGGACAATTCTTATATCTCCTCTTCTCAGGGCGCATTTCAGTAGTCCTAGTCACATTTGATTCCCTTAGGAAATTATCTCATTATCTCCTCCTAAGTTGGGTGTATCTTGACCCATGTTGCTCCATCTTCACGCCTTAGACGATTCTCTTCATCCCAAACCCCTTTGGCGCATTTTGGGGGTGCTACTTTTATTTTCCATACTTAGAAACTTTTTCAAGCTGTGTCTCCTTGAAGAGCGCATTTAGGGAGGGCTACTATCATTTCCATGACTTAGACAAATTTTCCATTTTGAGATCTACCACTTCTTGTGTTGGGCGCATTTGGACCCTTAAGCTTTCATCTTTACAGCACTTAGAACTTTTGAAGTCACCCTTTTAACTTTGGGCGCATTTAGAGGGAGTAGCTTCCACTTTTGTTTGCCTTAGATGTTTTCTAGGCTTCCTCACAAGATAGGCGCATATGGGGTGTTGTGCTTCCAATTTTCATTACTTAGAAACTTTTCTCACTTCATCCCAAGGCTTGGGTGCATTTGATACCTTGAGCTTTCATTTCTCCAAACTTAGAAGATCTTTCTCATGGCCTCTCCATTTTGGGCGCATTTACCTAGGTGAGCTTCCATTTTCTCAGACTTAGATGATTTTCAAGCCTCTTCTCTTCACCTTGGGTGAATTTCACTAGCCCAACTTTCAATTCACTTGACTTAGCAAAATTTCCATGCTCAACTTGTTCTTGGGCGCATTTGGGGGCTTGTACTCTCAGTTTGCAACACTTAGATTATTTTCCCTCTCCTCCCTTAAGCTGGGGCGCTTTTTGTTAGACATATTGTCATTGATGTCTAGACAATTAGACCATGAAAGATTATATCAAAATCAGTGTTATACTGCATACAGATTGCATACAGATCGAAATCAGTGTTATATCGAAATCAGTGTTATACTGCATACAGATTGCATACAGATCGAAATCAGTGTTATACTGCATACAGATTGCATACAGATCGAAGTTAAAATTTAGATATTTGCAAATAAATCTGTGTTGAAGAATTGAAATTTTATAAATGATTAGAAATACAGTGATATAGGCTTCATAAATGTCAGGCGGATAAAAGGTTGCAGGATAAGATATTTCTCAGTTTACTAATAGATTAAGACAGTCGATCAGAAATCCAGTGTTGAAAAGTTGTTAAGGAAATAAGCGATAATTAACATATCGCATTAAAGAAATCAAATTCGCTAATAAAAGGCACGATACAAAGGCACGTCTTTTTCAATCTGAAAAGGCACGAGTAAATGGATTTCACTAACAAAGACGCGAATACAGAAAGACACGTCTTTTTCAATCTGAAGAGGCACGAGTAAATGGATCTCACTAACAAAAACGCGAATACAGAAAGACACGTCTTTTTCAAATCTGAAGAGGCACGAGTAAATAAAATTCGCTAACAAAAAAAAAAGGAGAGAAAATCCGATAATTAAAAAGGCACGAATACATTTTTAGAAAGGCACGACTTCATCTGAAGAGACACAATTTAATAAAAGGCACGACTTTATCTGAAGAGACACAATTTAATAAACTTTGCTAAAAAGAAAAAGTCGATATAATCTGGAAGGACGTCTTTTACTAAAAGATTGACACAATCTGAAGAAGCACGTCTTTATTAAAAACAATTTTTAATAAGATATGCCCAGTTGAGGTAATATGCGTCAGTCTTAATTGGACAATAAAAATATGATCAAGGAAAATACAATAAAAAGTCTGTTGTTAAACAAGAGATAAACAATTTCTAAAGGGCAGGTTTTCAAAGGATACAAATAGACGTATTCTTTCATATAAAAGGTGCAACTCTTGAGAAGTATATATGTTTGATATCCAAATCATTGTAAAGGCGTGGTTGTGTAATTGAAGACTTGCAGTTCAGTCAGATTCCTACCTCCTTGTGTGGGCTGAAGGTGATATCTTGGATCACATAGAGCAGATTGGAGAGTTGGGCTTGTGCAGATCAGATTGAAGGCAGTCTCACTTCCATCAAGTCAAGGTTTGGTGCCTTGCATTAGGGGTTGGTGCTCCTTGTAGGCAGGTGTCTACTAAATTTTGGAGAGGTCTAGGTGTTCCTTGTGGAATTCATTCTACTAAATCATCTTATTGTAAATTTGTAGGTTGGTGCCTACTTGAAAAAGAAATTACTTCAATAAAAGTTGTGTCAACTTGTGGAAATTGGTTCATATCAAAAAGTTGATTGTAATAAAGTTTGAAAAGATTAAGAAATAAAAGTTTGTGATTGATTTACTGATTCACCCCCCCCCTCTCAGTAAATCTTTTGTGCTCTTCACTTTTAGGGTGTTGAGGTTTCATTTTGAACACTTAGTAAATTGTGATGCCTCCATTCCTGCCAAGGGGGCATTTGACCCTCTGAGCTCTTAGTTTCACTGACTTAGAAATTTTCTTCACCCAACCTCCTCTCACGGGCACATTTGAGGGGTGGTACTTCTGATCTTGCAAGACTTAGTCAAATTTTTATCAACCTCTTGGACCTTGGGCACATTCTGGGGGTTGAGCTTCCACTTTTTAGACTTAGAGATTTTTTTGTGCTTCCTTGACAAGATTGGGCACATATGAGGGGTGGTTCAGGAATTTTCACTGCCTTAGAAAGTTGTTTTGGCCTCCCTGATGCCTGGGCGCATTTACAAGGTGCTCCTGCCAGTTTTGGAGACTTAGAAAATTTCCAAGCCTGCTTGATCCTATTTACTATTTTTAGAAAGTTCACTAATTCTCAAGCCTCTGCAACTTTATCTAATTTGAAATTTGTTCCATGGGATCCTCATAGCATGACTAACCTGTTCATACTGGCCTTATGTGCCGACCTGCTATTTTTAGCCATGTTTTGGAGGTGACTTACTATAAATAGTAAGTACTCGGAATGAGCTCAAATTTTACCACTAGATAGCCTGAAGGATGCTGATTGCAATGGGATACTCTGTTTTCGAAAATTCACGCGTTTTGCCCCTAATTTTAGGCGCCAAAGTTGGAAACCCTAATCTAACTTGCATGTGCCTCAAATGACCTCCATTTGACCCCGTTTCTGTTGCATGTTGCTTTGTTTGTGAAACTGAAGTGCTGGGAAGCTGTTGGAGTGATCCTGCTAAAAATAGTAAGTGTCTGAAAAAGTGACCAACCAGCTGTCGGGTGTGTTTGCATGTCGTGTTGCCCGAGAGATCTCAAAAAACTCAGAAAAACCCAGTAAATTGGTCTGCATGCGAGCACTGGCTAAAAATAGCAAGTTCTTGAAAAGTGACCAACTCTGCTTGCATGTCACATCATCACGAAAATCTCAAAAAACCCATAAAGAATATCCTGACATGCGTTGAAAAATCTTGCATGCAAACCCTAAAAATAGCCTTTGAAGCCTGAATTGCTGGAAGTCAGTATCTTAGTTTGCATGTTATACCATTGCGAAGGTCAAAACCCAGAAAGATTCTCCAAACATGCATTGACAAACCACACATGCAAACCCTAAAAATGGCCCCTGAAGCCTAGACTGCTAAAATAGCAAGTGGTCAGATTCAACTCAAAATTTGATGGCAAGTAGCTTAAGGTGCTTTGGACGCAGTGTCAAGCTCAGACTTCAATTTGCTTACTCGAACCAACCTCAAACTAGCATGAAGAAAGCAAACCCTAATTCCTCAGACTTGGCCAAAATTTCAATTTAGACGGGTACATCCCTAGAAAGACAGAAGAGAGAGACAATACGAAAACCAATCAAAATCAAGCCAAAAGACCCAAACGAAGCAAAAATTAGGGGGGTCCCCATTTGCAATGGGGTGATATGTGGAAAGGTCACAACAGGTAGGTGTAATGTCCCAAAATTTTGAGTTAGCCTAATTAATTAATTTAATGTTGTCAAAAAGGTTGAAAAAATTAAGACAACTTAAATTAATTAATTAGAGCAAAAGTAACTTAAGATTAGAAAAGTTAAATAAATGAAATAAAGTTACTTTTGGATTTTAAAAATAATTAAAGTTAAGGTGAAAAGCAAAAAAAAGAGAATTCAAGGAGATACAAACAGTCACAAATGGGAGAGAATAAGAGGTTGTTGGAGCTCATTGCTAAGGAGGTTGGATTGGATTTTGGGGTAACAGGTTTTGGCTCGATAAACTCCAGAACTTTGTGAGGACAGGAATCTTCTCACAGAGAATATCATCTATAGAATTGAAAGATATTTCCTGGGTGATCGCAGACAATCTTATTTAGAGGCTGTGTGGGAATTTCATTGATGATGGATATTCGTGCGTTCTCAATTTAAATGGTAATATTATTGAAATTATGTGTGTTGTAGATTTGAATTATTGATGGACTGAAAGATTATTTTAATGTATTGAAGCCTAAGTCCTGCTGTCAAGTTGAATTCATCAGGGTGCAATCGAACATGATAGAAGGCATTGCAATAAACAATTCTTGATTATAATATTCATTCCTAGATCATAATCTTTATTTGTGTGACGAAGGTAAAAAAAGCCTAGCATTGTAGTGGATATTGTCTGCTATTGAAGGCAACTGCAAAATAACGTGAACAGAGTCGCACCATCCTGAAGACAAGAAGCCGTGGAAAGATAAAGAAATTGAGTTAAAGGCCTTAGAGGAGAATTTGATGAAATGTATCGGGAATGTTGAATATTCATCACCGCATCTCTATTAAGAAGAAATAAATTCAAAGAAGAGCCGCTGAGTCTGCATCTATATATATTCTTGCTACCGTGGTATTTCTGAAGAAGTGGTGATGGGTCATGAAATGGAAGACCGTTGGAGCTTCTTGAATTATATTATCTTGCTAACAACGTTATGATAAAACTCCCAAGCATGTTGAGTAAGGATTTAGATCATTTCTAAATTGAAGTGGGATTCTAGCAGATTGAAAGCTCCAAAACTTGTATCGCATCATCCTGGAAGGAAGCCGTTTCATCTTTGAGGAAGCCAGGATTAGCTGCTAGTGATGGGAGAATAACGGAAAACAGAGGTATCGTGAGCATATGTCCTGATGCAGTTCGGTGCCATTTGAAGGTGAGTTCTTCAGGGATAGTGGGCACGCGACTTTGGAGTCGAGTTTACTCATTAATTCAATGATAGGTTTGTCATTTAAAACAAATATTGGAGCCGTCTCATGTTTAAAGGAGTGGAAATTAGATTATCGGGAGTCACATTCAAGCACGACTTCACAATCACCGTAGCATGTAATGTTATGGCTTTAATAAATCACCATAGCTTGTATTGCTTAAAGGTCAATTCAAAATTCATTGATATCGCCACTCAGAACAATCACGAGAGGAGTGTTGCATTAAGTAGAGTCGGGATTTGGTGAGAAGATGTGAGAATTCAGGGAATAAACAAAATTGAATTGTCGGCGATTAAGAAGCTCCAATGAAGTCATTTCATTTTAGAGAACTAACTTGCTAGGAACTATCGGGAGCTGCTTGTTAATATGCTTTGAGTATGAAAGAAAGTGAAGTTTGCTAAAGGCGACCTCGAGCATCGGGCATTTGAAGATTCAACAAAATCTTTAGTATTTGTCAAAGATGTTTCTAGCTGGGTGATGCAGGAGAAACGACAAGTTTGAGGAGTTGATATCTTGATGTAACTGCCTCTTAATTTGAAATACCTTTGTTCAGTTGGAGAATAATCAGAATTGTGGAGGTTAAAGGAACCATCGGGTTTAGCAGAACATGAATATTCCGGATTGAAGCATATGTGGAAGCTTAAATAATTACGTGGCAAGGTTCTGATACAAATTCCCAGGTCAAGAATATTATATCTCTATGTATGCAATACATTAAATATAAAATATATTCCTGCATATCACTGAATAAAAATATTTGAATATAGAATGATATTCCTGATAATTGTATTCACATTGCTTTATGAATGTAAATTACACTTGTGAGAAGATTTATTGTGGAGTTGCCTGTAAATAGTTGTACTACATAAAGTATTGGTAAATCTGAGATAACCAATTCAGAATTGAACAGTAATTGTTTGATGAAATGCTTGGAGCAGTTAAATTGGTGAATTTCGAAAAAATTCGATTCTAGAACAGGGTAGCTTGTTATAGTAAGCAAGTTACAAGCTTATGATTTTGATATTGAGTATGTTAGAGGGAAGAAAAATGTTGTGGTAGATGCCTTATCTAGGAAACCAACTTTGTGCCGAATTCCAATAGTATCTTGTTGGAGGAAAGTTTGTGGTGAGAATTGAACACAACTTGAAGTTTTTCCTTGGTCAAAAGGACATGAATGAAAGGAAGCAAAAGTGGGTAAGCAAATTACAAGCTTATGATTTTGAAATTGAGTACATTAGAGGGAAGATAAATGTTGTGGTAGATGCTTTATCCAAGAAACCAACTTTGTGTGCTATGTCAGAGATTTCAGCTGATTGGAAATCTCATTTTCTAGTTGAGTACTCTAAGAATACTTTGCATGTGAAATTATGGGTGGGGAGATTTAGGATGATCGGTATAAGGTAATTTATGACATTATCTACTATAAAGACATAATCTATCGGGTACTCGAATCAAAAATGAAAGAAAAAATTCTTAGGCTATTCGTGATACTCCAATAGAATGCCACCAGGGATACTTCAAAACTTATCGGTAGGTGAGAGAGATGTTTGCTTAGAAGGGATTGAAGGATGATGTCCTCAGACACATTCAGGAGTGTGTTGTTTGCTAGCAGAATAAATTTGAACATACTTTCCCAGTAGGTTTATTGTAGCCCCTACCTATCCTTGATTAGAAGTGGGAGAGTATATTGATGGACTTTATCATAGGGCTACCCAAGGTGCAAGGTAGGGATTGCATTTATGTCATGGTGGATAGGCTAAGTACACACACTTCTCTGCCATATCCTTCAAATATAAGGCATTGTAGGTAGTAGATTTGTTTTTCAGAGAGGTGTTTAGGCTCCATGGGTTGCCTAGAAATATTGTGAGTGATCGGGACAACAAATTCCTTAGTGTGTTTTGGTAGGAGCTCTTTAGACTAGCAGGGACAGAGTTGGCACTAAGCACAAGTTATCACCCACAGATAGATGGACAAACAAAAATAATAAACAAGTGGGTTGAAGTGTATTTAAGGAATTATGTGGCTGGCCATCGGAACGTTTGGGTCATGTTGATGTGTTTTTCGTGACTGCACCAACGCAAAATAAAGTCGCCAACGGCTACCCTATACTCTCTTGATCAAAGTATCCAGCATGCTAAGATTGCAAGAAAGTTCATGCGTTCAACTCCAAGGTTCTTTCAGTGCGAATAGGCTCAGTTGGCTCAATGTGATTTGCTGGTATTTCAAGGGGACTTACGGAATTGTTCAGCAGCAGAGGAAGGGGTTTCCACAATTTGACAGAATTTATCAATGAAGCACGGGTTTCCTATTCTAAACAGAAAGCACTGAATTGAAATGGTGCAGGGTTTAGAGAGTCTAAATCTATTCTAAGTGTGGGATACGGAGCTCAACTTCAGCAAACTTTCAACCGGACTTCGCTTTGCCTCGCATCGGATAGCTTCCACGGAGTCAGTGCAATCTTCAAGGGAGATGACTAAAGATGTTCAAACCACCACTTGACATGAAGATGCCATCACAACGACGCATACCATCATTCAAACTGTGATTGAAGTTAGGCCCACAACGTTTCCAGTTGACCACACAAGGCGAACACACCATCAGTGAGCTCGCTAGTGGTATGGATAAGCGAAGCTTGCGTAGATCAAACACCACATTCCACAGCTAACATCTACTTGCATAAAAATGAAATTACGCTACTTGAAGTAGAAGGGATGAAGAAACCTCGCTAGCTATCCATAACAAAGACGGATTTCACCATCAATGAAAAGATCTTTTATTATGAAAGTTTTACACAACAATTTCTTGCAAAAGTTTTCAAAGGAAAACTTTCCTTCTTCATCTACACTATCAATCTATACTAAGCTACTTCTAAGTTGTCCCTCTATTCTATGCCTACTGTCTAACTTCAAGCTAATTTCTACTGAGTACAAATGAGGGGGACTCCCCCTTTATATAGCTGGCCAAGTCCAATGGACGGCTCAGATTACAATCGGCTGGATGGCCCAGATCGTGCCACCTTAGCCCTAAACAAGATTCGCCCTAAAAACCGCCACCAAGAGGGGTGGGGTAATAAATGAGCCATTAATGTCCATCATCCTTCTAGAAGATTCCAGCTTCGAAACGCGTTCACACTGCCCTCGATCTTCTTCTTGACGTTCTTCAACTTCGCTCGAGCTTTCATTCGTTTCTCCATCTTGAGTTTTGAAAACATTTCCTCTTTGTCACTAAGTCTCAACACTTAGCCATTTTCTTGCAACTTTTCTTCCTTCGAAATTGAAACGTCATCTCGAATCACTTAAGCCATCACCGCCTAGTCTCAACGTTCCTCCTGCAAAATCAAGCAAGGAGAAGAGTATTAGAACACTTCATAATATAAACTCAACTTACTTACCAAGATTTTCAAGTTTTGATCTCCAAGGGTTCATCATTTTTCTTCTAACAAACTTCATCCTCAAATTCTTCGTGCCTTAGCCAAATTTCCAACCCATCTTGCATTCTGCCTGGGCATACTTCACTCTGCCACTTCATCCAACTCGGGCTCGAGAAAAATGCTTTCATCCGGAATTTGATCAAAAATTATCTAGGCACCCAACTTAGAATTCATCGGCCACAACACTTTATTTCAACAACACACTTATTCTTTGCCTTAGAAAATTTTCAAATTTCCCCTTAAGAAATTCATCAACCTGGTGCCCATTTAAAATCTTTACCTCAGAATCCTTGGCGAGCTGTGGAAGACCTTAAAATCCATTCCTCATCGATAATCTTCAATACCCAAAAGAAAATTCCTTTCAAAACTTGTCGAATTCATGGGTATACAACGAATGGGTTCATTTAATTTTGAATTTTGAACCTTGGAAAAAACAAATTTATCTCCTTATGAATTTTAAACCCGTTTCTTCATCTCTGTGAACATCTTGTTGCTCCGACTTGAGAATTTTTTTTATCAACCTGCACTGCCACTGGCATCTTCTGAATTCATCATAGGCAACTTCGTTCGTCCTTCAAGAAAACTCCATCACCTCACTAGACTTGGGCGTTTTTCTCAAGGAAGAACATTTTGTGCCTTAGAAAATTTTTTAAATCACTTAGCATTTTGAAATTTTTTTCCTTAGAAAATTTTATTTCTTCAATCCATCTTGCCAGTGGTGAGGAAATTCTTATCAATTTACTTAGAATATTTTTCTATCAAACACCCTGAGCACACTTGTATGTCATGAAGAAAATACTTTCCTTTCTTCCAACGCCTAGCACATTTTCATCCCCCCCTTTACCTTACCTTGGCGCATTTTATACATGTAGGAGGATATTTTTTCAACTTCAACGCCTAGGCAACTTTATTTCACCACCTTGTATTTTACTTGGGCGCATATCACATGTAGAGGAGAATAACACATTTCTAACGCCTAGCAACACTTAACTCCCTCTTTACCTTCAACGCCTAGTACTTGACTACCTTTGGAATTTGGGCGCATTTAAGCTAGGCAAGAGGATAACTTTTTTGACTTTTTGACTTGCTTGTAACATGGGCGCATTTGAGAAGGAGAGAGGAATGGGCACATTTTGAAGGTGGTGAAGAATTTGGAATCTTTTCTTTCATGCACAACGCCTTGGATGGACACCTTTGTCTTTATATGCCTTCGCATGTATACTTTTGCATGGAGACGTTTTGTCCTTTTCCAACTTTGCATGCCTTTGTTTTGTCTTCACATGCCTCTACTTGGGCGTATTTCAGCATATGAGGAGGATAAGCATGTTAACGCCTTGACTTGTCTTTTTCAAACTTATTCTACCATGCAGCTTGGGCGCATTTGGCTTGTAGTGGAGGATGGGCGCAAATTTGAGGTGGTGGAGGATGAAATACGTTGACCTCTTTGACTTCCTTTATGAACTTGGGCGCATTCTCTACATGGTGAGGGATGAGTTTGACACTTAGAAATTTTTTTCTTGATGCCTCTTATAGCTGGGCGCATTTTGGCATAGGAGGTGGATAAACTTTGTTGACTTCCTTGACTTTCTTGAGAGGTGGGCGCATTTTGCTATGTGTGCAGGATAAACCCAACACTTAGAAATTTTTCAAACACATCTTGCTTTGTGAGGAGGGCGCATTTTACCCCTGGAGGTGGATGAAACACTTAGAATATTTTGAACATGCTACTTCCTTGAGCTGGGCGCATTTAGCTATGTGTGCAGGATGAAACACTTTGACTTTCCTTGACCTTTTCAAGCTTCTTCTTGCATGGGCGCATTTCAAGGGTGCTGCAGGATGAAATTCATGCCTTAGCCATTTTTCTTGACCTCTGCCAGCCTCTCCATGCCCTGCTATAAATAGTAAGTCCTCCAATTCTTGCATCCCCAAAGCTCAGATCGTTCTGAAATTTTAAACATTGCATCTTCACGACCTCGTTACCTTGTTGACACTGCTATTCTAAGCTGACCTGCTAAAAATAGCATATTTCTGGAGGTGATTTACTATAAATAGTAACTTCTCGTTTTTGGTATCTCCACAACTCCGATTGACTTGAAATTCGAATGAGGCGCTCCTCACCACGTGACCTGCCTGCTGACATCGGCGCATGCTGCTAATTTGCTATTTTTAGCCCGTTTCCAAAATGACTTACTATAAATAGTAAGTGCTCCGTTTGACTTCAAATTTTACCAGCAGATAGATTGAAGGATGTTGATCGTGGTGGTTTACACCGGTTTCCGAAAATTCTGACTTTTTACCCCTCTTTTCGGGTCCTGAAGCTAGAAACCCTAATTTGTTCTGCATGCGCATCAAATGGTCTCCGTTTGTTCTCGTTTCTGTTGCATTGCGATCAGCTTGTGATGCTGAAGTGCTGGGAGGCGGCTGTTGGGATGCACCTGCTAAAAATAGTAAGTTCCCAAATGAGTGTCAATCTCCGTTTGCATGTCACGTCATTGCGAAGCTCTCAAAAAACCCATAAAGAATATGCTGACATGCAAAGAAAACCCTGACATGCAAACCCTAAAAATAGCCTCTGAAGGCTGTACTCCGAAAGTTGTCGTCTTGCTTTGCATGTTATATCATCGCAAAGGTCTCTGAAAACCCAAAAGGAATATGCAGACATGCGCTGAAAAACTCTGCATCCAAGCCCTGAAACCTGCTCTGGAAGCTGAACTGCTGAAAATAGTAAGTTGTCTGTTTCATCTCAAATTTTGCACACGAGCAGCTTGATGTGTTCTGAATGCAGTGTGACTGTTAAAACTTCAAAGGTGCCGAAAGATTGCCTGTAATTACACACTTACTAAAAATAGTAAGTACTCGGAATTTGATGGAATTTCAGTGGAAGCCTGCCGGAAGCACACTGACCACAGTGTTAGTCTCAATTTTCAATTTTTTCACTTCATTTGACCACAGATTGGCTGGAAAGTTCAAAACCCTAATTCTATGGATTTGGCCAAATTTCACGTTTAGGCTCAATGACGGACACATCCCAGAAAGACAAAAAGTAGAAAAGAGAGACAACAACAAAACGATCGAAAAGTAAAGCCAAAATTAGGGGGTCCCCATTTGCAATGGGGCGATGTGTGAAAAAGGTCACAACAGGTCAAATGGTTGTATTTGGGTGAGCATTGCTATAACACCACTTATCACATGAGTATAGGCATGGCATCCTTTAGGGTTTTGTACGATTATGATGCCCCATCTTTTTTAGACTTGATTATTGCGGACATCAGAGTACCTCAAACCAGAGATTGGATGTAGGAGTATTAGAATATTATGAAGGCTTTGAAAGAGAATAGCCAGAAAGCTTAGAATCAATGTGGATAGGCACAGGACAAAGAGAACATTTGAGGTTGAAGATATGGTATATTTATTATTGTAGCCCTATAGACAGTTCTCAGTCAAGAAAAGTGGTGTAGAAAAACTATAACCTAGGTTTTATTGTCACAATAGGATTATATAGAGGATTGAGGAAGTTGGCTATGAATTGGAGCTACCAAAGTCCATTAAAATTCACAATGCATTCCATGTTTCCTACCCTAAAAAGGTGCTAGGGCAGCACATTACACTCTTTGCAGAGTTACCACCATTGGATGAGGAGGGAAATTGATTTAGATCATGGAAGCCATTATTGATGTTAGGGAGAAGAAATTGAGGAACAAGAGTATTCCAAAGTACTTGGTTAGATGGAAGGATTTTCCTGCAGAAGATGCCACTTGTGAAGGAGAGTAAATTCTTTAGCACCCGGATTTGCAATTGCTTGACGACAAGCAATTTTAGTGAGTGAGGGTTGTATGTCCCTTTCTTTGACATAGGTGTTCGAAGTGGATCCCTTAGCCTATTTTATTTCTGTAGGCTAGTTCTGAGGTTTGGAGAGGGAATATTTTAATTAACTAAATTTAAGTTGTCAAACATTGCTATTTTTTCGAACTTGAGTTTAATTAATTATTTTATTTAAAAGATGACCTTGTGCGTTAAACTGACTTTTTAGGGGCCAAAGTTAATTAAACATTAAAAAGGTCACTTTATGCATTTTAAAATTAGAAGTTCTAGAAAGTTCGTAGAGTTTCTTGGCAAGGGACGTGGGGATGTGACAACAAGTTTTGGGGATAGGGGGACCGAGGGCTTAAGTTTGGGGATGGTAGGGGGAGGATTGTGGGGCGATGGTGGGGGGCGGCACTGAATTACATATAATGCTTCAAAAATAGTTATAAAAAGATGTATAAGAATTACAAATGAAACTTTGGCAAACTAGTAAAAGTTAAAACTTAGAAACTACTCAACTTTAAAGTGAACATTAACAATTTAACATTGAACAATGAAAATGTCGAATTCAAAATTTTATATTATATTCGATATTTCATAATGATGATTACAATGAGTACGATGATGATAACAAATCAAAATGTTCAAAATAAACAAAATGGATTGAAGTGAGGCTTCTAATCATCCCCAAACTCCTCATCACTAGAATTTTTGGACTCAAACTCCACATGGTCAAGCTCCTCCATACTAATACCAACCAGCCCTATCTGTGTAGCATCCTCATCAATCTGTGTTTGCTCCTCTGGCTCTACATCCCATTGAGCTACTAGGCTCTCCTTGTACAAAAGTGTGTTGCCGTCAATGAGACACAAGACACTATGTACAACCACAAGCTTCTTTGCTCTCCTAGAGGTAAGCATCTTGCTCTTAAGGGAGTGTTTGAAGATATAAGTAGATCGGTTTCTCTCAGCAGTAGAAGAACTAGGAACCCGAGATAGCAAACTAATGGCTAAATATGTAGTCATACAATTTAGTCCATGCATAGTCCACCACCAAAATTGGGTCCTTTTGTCATATGGTTCCCATGTCCATCTCAGCCTCCTCAAAATAACCTCTAAGAGTGGCAAATTTTGTCCACTTAGTATGAATGATGCTAGCTTGTTCAAGATCATACATCTTTTGGATGGCCTTCTTGAACCCTTCCTTCACCTCAGCATCCTGTATGGGTGTAACTCTACTAGGCTTTTGTATGTACCACTTAGGGTTCAATGCATCGACAGCCATGTGCAAGGGAGTGTTGAGCTTCTCCCATCTTTGATGGATGATTGGTTGACTGTGCTCATTGTAGAATGCTAATGTGGGATCCTTCTCTTGCACAACCACCTTGATTTGGCCTAGCATACAATCAATACACTTATACACCTATCCAAGGTTTGGTGCATTAGCATCCCCATATCTAATGACTTGGAAAACTGGAGTAATGACGGAGACTATGCATTTTGCATCACCCCAAAAACATCACTCCTCACTACATCCTTCACCCTCTTCTCTTGCTTTGTGTAGGACTTGAACCATCGTTTCCATTTTGTTGTCATAACCATTAGTTGCAATGCCTCTTGCAACTCAAGCATTCTCTCCAAGAGAATGAAGTAGGATGCATATCTAGTCTCGATAGGTTTCAAGAATTCCTTCTTAGAGAAGGTCTTGAAGAGTGCATGTGAAGTGTGGTGGTTGCAAATAAGCATCTGCACATCTCATTGACCACTGTTTTGATCTAATCAATCTTTCCTATGTCCTTGAGTGCATTATTCATGGCATGTGCACAAGAAGGAATCCACGAAATATGTCTATAAGCTGTCTCAGTTAATTTCCTTAAAACTCTGCACAGATGGGCCACATTTGTCACTACTTACACCACATTTTGTGGCCCAACCTCTTCAATAGCATCTTTGATTATCTGAAACTGGAAATCAGCATCCTTGCGATGCCTTGAACAATCAACTGCCTTAAGAAAATATTGCCCCTCTGAATATGTAACCATTATAATGATGAGTGGATGATGCCTAATGTTCATCCACCCATTCATGACTATATTGCATCCACTTGCCACCCGACATTCCTTCATTTTCTCCATTAACACACTTATCTTGTAATAGTTCTTATCTAAGATTGTGGTCCTCAATTTTGTCTCCCCTAGTGGCACATATGATGGTCCTGCCCTTGATACCAACGCCATCATCCGCTTATAATAAGGAGATCGAGCGACATGGAGTGGAATGCCATTGACAAAGAAGAATTTGCCAATGGCATCATTTGCATTATCCTTCATTTGCACATTGAATAAATTAGGTTGTGGGTTAGGAGCATCACTTGTCAACTTGCATTTCCCCGTAGCCTCTACTGCATGGCCTCTTGAAGTAGAAGAAATTGGCATATGTGCAACTTGCCTTTGCAAATTGGAAGTAAACTATGTGGCTGGCTTTGATGACTCCTTGGCCTATGAGACAAAGAAGCGGATGCAAGTACAATTGCATTGTCTTCACCACCCTATGTTTTTTATTTTTTATTTTGACATTTGTCAAACTAAGATGAAACTTTTGTGTGTTATCTGCTTTTGCGCTTTGTGTGACCTTAAGTAAGAAAAGCAAAAGTGAAATATTTGGTTGACAAAGATTAAAAAAAAGATTTTTATTTGTGTATCCTTTGCTTTTGTGTTTCGTGCGAGCTGAAGTAAGAAAACAAATTTGGCTTAATCCTTTGCATTATGTTGCATGCATAGTTTGAATTTTAGTTTTAAAATTATAAACTTATAAATCTTATATTGTTTATTGCAATGTCACTATGAGTTCTGATGGCATGAGTTAGGATGAGGTTGAATCCAATTATGCACCTAAGGTTGATGAAAATGTAGAAGCAGAGAGAGATGACTGTGAGACCCAAACCACGAGTTCCATGGCGAGTGGAATTGCAAATATAAATTGCCCTTCTACAATACTGACAAATTTTGCTAATGGTCCCTTTGATCCTAAGTCTTCTTTGAAATGATTTGCAACAAAATTACAGAGTAGGCCTGTGGCATTTGGGGGCACAAGGTTGTGGAAGTGCCACTTTTGTAATTATAATACCCAAAATTAAAATTTTTGCTTTGTTAAGGCATTTTGGTAAAAATGGTCAAAGTCTTGTAAAAGTTGTCAAGTCAAAATTTTTCAAAATATTTTTTTTTCTATTTTTAGAAATTTATAAAAATAGAATTTCTAAAAAGACTTGAATTAGGGTTTTCTGGGTTTGTTGTCAAACAAATGTTGGCAAAATTTTCTAAAAATAGAAATTTCTATTTTTAGAAAATGTCTAAAAATAGAAATTCTATTTTTAGAAAATGTCTAAAAATAGAATCTTTGCATGGAGGACTCAAACTGATTTTGATTGGTTTAAAATACGTCCTGATTAGGCTAGTCCGGTCAGAATTGTCAAAAAGTCAGTTTTTCTCTAGTGGGTCTATTTCACATTTTTAGAAGATAAATCAGGTCCTTCGAGGTCATCAATGGAGGATGGCCAGTTGCCAGGTGCCAAATTCAAAGTCTCAAATGTTGCACAGATCGATCAACGATGAAAGATGCGTGAGAAACAGTGAACGGAGGAGGGGAATTCAAAATGTTGAAAATTGCAAAAAATATTCTAACACTGGAAAAGAAAGGCGCCTAACAGTCAATGCCTGAGTCAATTTTTAGTTGTCAACGACGATCAACATAGTTAGCAAAGATGGTCAATGTAGTTGGCGAAGGTGGTGAACGACTGGCGAGGAAATTTGAAAATCTTGATTTTTTTTCTATTTCTGGAGAAGTTGGGCACCTTATTTCAAGTAGGGCGCCCAAGATCTCATGCCTTAGAATTTTTTGTCGTTTCTTGGAAAACGTGCAATTTGACTCTTCAACCAAGTTTAGATATAGTCAAATGTAGTCAAAATCAGTTTTTAGGGTTGGGTAAATGAAGGAGATCATTAGATATGTTCAGGCTCTTCAATGAATCCATCATCCAGTTCAGAGGATCTACTGGACAATAGGAATTGGAAATCAAATGGAGGCGAAAACACGAAAAACGAAGAAAGTCACAAAAAATTTGAACATCAAATTTTGACTAGCACTGGGATGCTTGGGTGCCTTTTTTCAAGGAGGGCACCTAGCTTTCAGTGCCTTAGAATATTTTTCATGTTTTTCAGAAAACGTCCAAAATTCCTTCATCAACTCGTTTTCGACTTTCACAAATTAGTCAAATGCAGTGACAGAGGCTGACATGAGGTATCGTTCTTCTCAGATTTGATCATGCTTACTAGATTGATTGACTTTCAGTCTTAGTTGTTCATAGATTGGTAGAAAATGATGCCCGAACAATGGGTACCAACATCCAAAAGCACAAAAAGCGGAAAAAGTTGAAAATCTCAAAAATGTTTCTAACACTGGCAAAGCCAGGCGCCTTTTTTTCAAGGAGGGTGCCTTTCTTTTCATTCCTTAGTACCTTTTTCGCTCTATTTGTGTTTTCTTCCATTTCTCCTCCGTCAGCAGTTTTTGAGGTGTACAATCACGATCAAATGTCGTTAGATGCCGGAACGAAGTTGGGGATCACTTCATCAGTGGTCAAAGATGAGATTGCCATGGTCAAACATAGATTATCAGTTGACAGTGCCAATTTGACAGATCGTCAAAGTCAGAAGCAAGCTACAATGGAGACAAAAACAAGCAAAAATTGAAAATGATGAAATTTTTTATCTTTGGTGAAGTTGGGCACCTTATTTCAAGGAAGGCGCCCAAGTCATCTACACAGAATTTTTTTGAAGAACATCCTCATGTGCATGCTTTTGCCGCTCTATTTTTTAGGAATTCTCTATGTTGATGCAAATGAAGTCAGATATTTTCGCATGCAGGCTCCAAAATAATAGGGTTTTGGATGAAAATGCTTTTTTTATCTCCAAAGCCTATTTAAGAAAGCTTTGATCATTCATTTTTCATAATTTGCAGGTTAGCTTTCAGAGGACGAAACATAAAATTTTCTTCTCATTGTTGTACCCAAACCAAATTTTTTGCTTCATTAAGGCATTTTGCTTAAAAGAGTCTAAACCATGTTAAAATACAGTTTTTGGGCAAATCAAGTATGGACTTTGGTCAGTGTCATGTCAGTCGTTAGCAGTAAGTACCTGGAGGTCAGAACCTGAAGCTGGGACTCAAAGCAGGACATGTTATGATGGAGAAGTGCTTCACAACAGAATTATACTCCTACAAGGTCAATTCAGTGGTCAGAACAGCGTTTACGGAGGAAGAAACAGATGATCACTTTTTGCAGAAAGTAAATCTGCGACCTTGTAGCCTAGGGGCGCCCTTCTTTTTGAAGGCTCAGATTTGGTTGTTTTCATTTGCAAATGCATTCAATCTCTTCAGAATTTAACAAGCTTTTCGATGAGCTATCAAGCGAAGCGATTCGAGGTGCAGAACTCTGACAATCGAAGGCAGAAGCTAAAGGTACGAGGAGGTTGCATGTCATAGAGGCTGTCAAATTTTCAGTTTTTGCGCCCCTGTAGCCCAGGGGCGCCCTTGAATTTGACCCCTCAGATGATTGAATTTGCAGTTTCTGTCTTTCAGAGATCTTTTCTAATCCAGTTTAGCTCCGCAACACACCAGTTCGTGAGATGATCTAACATATTGAGTGATCATGGCAGAGATTCTACCGAGCACGTAAGACAGAGGGTGGAGAAATGTATAAATACACACCTGTACCTCTGTAGGCCAGGGGCGCCGAGCCTTTAGGCTTGTCATATGGGGTTTTTAGCAGTCACAGTCTTCACGAGACTTGTGCAGAATTACTCTAGCTATCCAACGAGTCCAACCATCAACCTCCGGGATTTGGCAAATGCTCGTACGTGAAGGGTCAGTGTAGAGTGCTGAAGAAATCAGACAACCAAAAAAATGGCTAAGTATGGAAAATACACATCCCCTTGGAAAAGGCGCCCTTCTTTTCGAGGTCTTAGAAGTAGTTTTCCCGCTTCGTCACCTCCAGAGACATCTCTTGTAAGTTCTAGTTATGCAGAGAGATTGTTGGTGCGCAAATTGGAGCACTCCAGCTCCCGGTGTTAGGGGTCAAAGTATGGCGTTTAGATGAAAGTTAAGACTTTTGTTAAATTAGTGATTGCGCCTTCACAGGCTAGGGGCGCCCTTGCTTTTGGGGTTCCTAATGCAGCTTTCAGATGCCTTACATATAGCCGTTGGTTGCGAAATTCTTCCAGTCACGCAATGAACCTATCATCTAGTCAGTAGGGTTCATCGTTTATCGACAGCGGTAGTTTGAAGCGTCAAATGGCAGATCAGAGAAATGGCTAAGTTTGGAGACCTTGCATCAATTTAATCAAAGGCGCCTAATTTTTTGAGGTGTCAAACATTGATTTTAGCAGTTGCAGCTCCCAGCAGACATTTCATCTTTGCTCTGATGGCTTCGCTATGGATATCTCAGTTCAGTCACAACATCACTCAGGCGTCCAAAAATCAAAGTTGAACGAGGGCAACTGTAACTTTCAGTGAGCTATAAAATAGGAAGTTAGCGAAAAATCTCATAACTTTTGCAAATAGACACCTGGAGAGTCAAATTTAGACTTTTCGGAATCAGTGGATTTTGCTGAGTGCATCCAGATGCTGAGATTTTTGTTAACTTATTAAAATAATATTTAATTAAGTTTTTGCATGCCAATCATTAAAATGGCGATTTTCTTCAATAATTAAATATTGACGCCTCTTTAATGTTAAATTAGAAATTTGCATGTAATGGTAACTGAATATTTTAATATTATTTTATCTCCAGGACTCCGAGTCAGTGTCAGTCGAACTGGAAGGGGTCCAATCAAAAGACTTCTTTTGTTAGTTAAGGTTTATTCTTGTGGTTGGCGCCATTAAGCAAAGAATTCTTCCATTTATTCAAGATGGCGTCCATTCTTCACTCACATAGTTGAAGACCAAAGCGAATTTTCTCACTTGTGTGGGCGAATTCTTCAACATTCAACATTCGAAGACACTACAAAGATTGTTCTCAGATTTCTTTTGCAGGTACAAGTCCGAATTTATCAGCAAACATCAAGACAAGAGGCGATTTTAGTAGAAGAAGAACATTAAAAACTTCTATCTTCTGTCTTAAATTCTTCTATTTCTTGTCTTAATTTCTTTTGCATGTTCGAGAATTCAGTGACTGACAAAACAAATCATCTGGGTTGGTTCAGCATAGCTTCCTCTACAAAACCCATGCGTTAGAATTTTCCAGGAAAATTTACTCCAGAGCATCGATTCTCGAAGCTTTGATTTTCTCAACTGAAATTCCTTTGCATGGTGGAGTAAAAGTCGATATTTTTTGAATCTGATGTTGTGGGTTGTCTTAGAATCATCTTCTGGATAAAACCCACATTTTAGATTTTCTCGGAAAAATTGCCCCCTGCAACCTCTACTGCCCCTAGTTGCTTTTTTCGGAAAAAACTCTTGCATGTCAAGCTAAACGACGTTTTTTCGAAATTTTGATGTTGTGGGTTGTCTTAGAATTATTTTCCAGACAAAACCCACGTTTCAGAATTTTTTCGTGAAAATTGCCCTCCGATAGGTTATTTTTAGCCTCAACAATCGACCTTTTGCTTTCCGGAGAAAGTTGTCAGAACATAGCCGTGTTTACAGTGAACAGGCGAGTTTTTCAGAGTGCAGTTCACACAAATTGAAGTCAAGACCAAATCGGTCTTAATTCATGATTTCATCAGAAAAGTTGACACCGATTTGTATCAAGTGCATTCCGAGGGTTGACAAGCGTAGTCACTCAAGTCCATATGGTTGCATGCCTCGTATAGCTGATAGCCTTCCAAGGCTAATTTAGAGGGTTGATGCCGTTGGAATTCTGCGTGTGCAGTAAGTTTGTGTACATTTCTCACAACTAGAGGGTTTGCAGTCAAACTTCGCGGTTTCATCATGCAACACTCTTCCATTGAGAAAACGTGAAAAACGTGAGAATCTTAAAGCTGCAGAAGGAATAGTGGCCATCACTTTAGTTATAGAGCCGCTAGAGTTACTAGTCAGTGAAATGCCAGTTTAAGTGTGTGGAGATTTCCAGGATTGCTTGAGTTGCTGACAAACAGTGAATTGGCAGTTAGAACATGTGATGCTCCTGATAATGATACAGTCAACAACCTCGTAGAGGGGTTACTTGCTTGAGATCACGGCCAGTAAACTCTAGGTCCCACCTTTCAGGATAGACATCTGACACAACAGTTAACTCGATGCTTCTTTCTGAGTTATCTCGTTGTTCCACATCTCATTGTATGTCTGTCTTGGAATTATCTATGTACAGTTGGAGTTTTCATTTAGAGTTTTTGTTAACTGATGGTAGTGTTCCAGTTAACTTGCTTTCAATAAGGACGTGCATGCTTGCACATTGTCCATTTTTAGATTAGATGTACCGGTTAACTAATGGTAGCTTTCCAGTTAACTATATAGTTTCCTTTATTAGGTTTTAACAATAAATCTTGCATGCATTGCAAGACTGTAGTTGACTCAAGGTGATTTTAGGGTTCCCTACACCTTTCGGTGTCGATAAATAAGAGCTTTTGCTCATTTGTAAATAACTTTTGCTTGATAGCATACATGCTGCGCCCACCTTGCCTGTAGTATTATTGTATCTGTTCAAGAACTTTTGCACGAGAGAGTAATATATGCTGTGCCCACCTTGCCTGGAATATTGCTTATTCTGTATCTGTTTGCGAGTATTTATTATGATAATGAATTGTTATGCCACTCGGGTTTCATGCAGTTATTATAGTGAATGCTTATCTTAGTTAGATATAGTGGCTAGTTCGATTGTAAATTGTATGCGTGTTTCATCTATGCAATTTATTGTCCTAGTTGGCTATCCTTTGTGTTGTGTTTCTAATAAGCCTATTCAGATTGAGCAAATAGTTGTGCCCAACTTGCCTTCAAGTTGAGAATCTGTACTTAAAGCTTATCGTATGATGTGTGTGATAATAAACCTATTCAGACAAGCAAATAGTTGTGCCCACCTTGCCTTCACGTTGTGAATCTGTACCCGGTTTATCGTGTAAGCTCATTCCCGCTCCGTTTCCTCATGCTTTGATTTCTTGAGGGGATTGGATAGTATAAGTTAATTAGTTTTGAGTTGTAGTTAAGATATATGAAACCAAAAAATCCTTGGCTGCAACGCTCAAAATTTCTCGCAAACTTTGTGCCTCTTTCAGCTGAGACAAAAAGACAGGAATTAGTTTAGTTTACTTTTCAAGCATTTTGTCCGCACAACGAGGCAACTTCCCCTCCTAATTTGAAGAGCACTCATTGCGTAGTGTGCATAGCTGTCCGTACCAACTTGCACTCCAGAGGTGTTAGTTGTTACGCCAACACTCATCAAGATTTGGAGGCTCAAACGAAGTAATTTTTCAGTGTTCTTCGTGGATTTGAGATTGGGAAGCACAGAGGCATGCTTTTGCATGGTTTGTTTTTCTAGGGCATCATGTTTTAGAAATAGGTGGTCAAAATTTTCAAGTTTCATTGATCTGGATCTATTGGTTTTTCACTCCTTTTGAAGATTGAAAAAATTTAAAAATTTGTATGTTGACCCCCCTATTTTTTAGGAAATCACTCATGTTTGGGAAAAGCTCAGATTTTTCAGAATCTAACGATCTGGGTCTCTTCAAAATGAAGTCGTCTACAAAACCCAATCCTTAGTTTTTCGGCCCTACTTTTTAGGAGATCTTGCATAATCTTGCATGCTTGGGAAAAAGTCAAATTTTTTAGAATCTGACGATTGGGTCTCTTTAGAATAAGATTGTCTACAAAACCCAAATGTCAACTTTTTTCCAAAAAATTGCCTTTCTTTGAAAAAAAATCAGCGATCTTTTTTTAGCTCTCGTGTAGAACTTTTCCGAACATAGTCGTGTTCATATTCAAAAGTCAAGTTTTTCGACATGTTGCTCCAAATCGAAATCGGAATCAGAACCAAATCTGTGTTGCTCCATGATTTCCTGAGAACATTTGAAACTGATTTGCATCATGTGTTTCCAGTTGTTGATTTGCATGCTTTGGAAGGCGTAGGAAACATTGCAGTCAAGAATCTTGATCATTCCGGGTTGCTTGCAACAGCTTCTATCCCCATCTCAGTGCAGAGCCTTGAATTTGTAATTGCTTGCGTCAAGCATTACAATCCAACTTCACGAGAAATCATATCAACAGATGGGCATATTATTTGCAACCCCAAGCCGAAAGATATTGAGAAGTGTTTTGCGTTACCACCATGGACATAAAATTTCAACATATCTATTGAAGAATGTGAAAAATTGTGGTATGCGCAAAAGGACAAGTGCTGGAAAAGAATGGCTTAGAAGTGGTTAAAAAAGAAGCAAAATACTTTGCTAGGGCATGTTGGGCGCAGTGAATTCAAGGATGAATTTGCAGTCATGATTACTTTGCTTAACTGAGTCACAAATCAAGCAAAGGCCAATAAATTCCAGGCTTGGATGTTTTATGTCATTTGTTTTACGTCATTTCCCCGATTGTTGACAAAACAAAACACTATGACTCGCTCGTATTGATCAGTGATAGTCTCCACTGTCAGATGATAGAGTTCTTCAAGGCCCATGAATTCCACATGATATCCTACCTTGTATGTCTAATGGCCTTTCAAGGAAAGTTTAGAGGTTTGAATGTCGTTGGAACTTTGGGTGTTCAACATGTATATGATCATTACCCACAGTTAGAGTTTTCAGAATTTGAGTGGCGTTACAAGCGGGTGGATGATCTATTCTTGATGCATACGATGCCAGATCTTGATGATGAGTTGCATATACGGATTTCAGCAGATGCTAGATTGGCAGTGGTGGGAGTGGGTTGATTGGTTTATTCAATTCCCCACATTCTCCTACATAAGAGTATATGGTTTCTCAGGTGATCTAGTCATGCTACCTAGATATCCAATGGATGAGGTCGTGTTCATGGAGTTTCTAAGGCAAGTACACGAAGGGAACACATTTTTGCGTAACAGACGCAAGCCTGCATTGAGTTTTCCATTTGAGATGAGCATATATAGATGCAGATCAACAGCGGATGCTAAGTTGATGAGTGATGAAATGTCAAGGTTTAGTCTTAAGCTTTTCAAGGAGAGACGTTCATACAATCCTCGAGGTGTCTTTGTAGCACATCTTGGTGAAAATCATGCACATGTACCTACAGTTGAAGATTTTTGGGTTAATTGTGTAGATGAGTTCAAAGTGTGCAAGCACAACTACTCCAAACTTACTCTTTGGCAGATGGTAGTTTTCTTATCAGTAGATGTGGAGGGTTTGTCAGATGATGATGGGGAAGTTCTATTTCCCATGTATGCCCGAGATATCAAGAACAAATAGGATCTTCCTGAATAGTAAGAAGACATAGAGGGTAGCTATTCCAATTGCAGAGCCACCGATAGTTTAGTCATCTCTATCCATTTATTTTAAATTAAAACCGAGAGCAAAAGCTATGAGCAATCCTCCAGAAGATACAAAAATTAGTAGAATGACGAAGGGCTTAAAGGAAAAGGTAAATCAATAGGAGCAGCCATAAGATGCATCAAAAGTTCTAGTTGAATCAGCACCAGAATTAGAATTTGTACCTTCATCTCTTGTTCTTCCAATGTCGCCGAGGCCTTCTCCTATTCATATAGATTCAGAAGGTGATTCACTAGTTCGCAACATCTCAACACTGATTGATCCATCAGGAGATGTTGAAGTGGGAACCAATCCTCCCAGAGAAGTTAGTAGAGACTCCTCGTCTTGGTTTGAGAACTTGCTAGGTGGGAAAAGGAGGAAGCCTTCTTATCAGTTGAACTTTGTAGAATTTGATAGCATCTACCAAGACACAATAGAGAAGAAATTTAAGAAGTAAGTTCATATGGAGAAGAATTCTGAAGGCGAGATTATCCTTGAGTTTGCCACACCTTCGGAGGACAAAAACATTGATGATGTTGAAATTGATGACTTCAAGGTTGTCAAGGCCAATCTTGAAAGAAGCACCCGACATATTGATGTAAATAGCTTTGAGGTTGCAACAGATAATTTGAAGGAATGAATGCTCAAAGACGGAGAAGATAAGGCAGCCCTCGAGGCTGAGATTCGACAGCTACGACAGTATGTTTCCAACCTCCTTCATGGTACTTCACGGGCCTCTTTGTTGCTTCCGCAAATTCTAGAGTCACCTGTAGATCAACATCAGCTAAGTCAGTTGGTCATCTACAAAAAAAATATTAGAGATTGGGTAGAAGAATTCATCACTAGGGGTAGATTTATACTTGCAGAGATGTACCGATTGAGGTATAACGCCCATGATCTTCGCTCAGGGATTCAGGAGTTTGAGCAGAATATAGCAGAAAGGAAACCAAGAGACGAGATCGTCTGTCATGTCCCCGATTTGGAGGCAGATTAATTTAATTAATTAAGTTGTCCAAATATTGCTATTTCACAAGGATGACTAATTAATTATTTTAATTAAATTAAATATTAAATTAATTATTTATAAAGTTATCCCAAAAATACAATATCATAAGTTGACTTTATATTTAATTAATTTAATAATAAAGTGACTAAAAAATAAAATAATATCAAAAAGCCACTTAATGAAATAAAATAATAAAATATTCTAGAAGCTTCTCAGTGATGAGGTATGAAAAGTATAAGAAGGAGCTTGGGCTATGCATTTGGGCATCTTGAGTTGAATACATCTTTTCTACTACATTGGTAAGCTTGAATGCTTAGCAAATAGCTTGAGGGTGTGAATCCTCTTGTATGCCAGTTTCGGTTGTGAGACACCAATCCTAGCTGGAATTGGGAAAGATATTTCAGTCTTTCCACTTGTGGAAAAGTTTTGTGGCCATTGGCCAAATTTTGGTGTTGAAGAATAAATCGAATCAAGGAGAACATTTGAAGATTTGGATTGAAGAAATTATGTGTTGGAGATGGACGATTTCTAGTGAAGAAGAGGAGTTTGATTCTTGAAGGAAAGTGCAGATTGGTTGAAGGATTTCAGTCCTTGTTACAAGGACGATTTTGCTGATGAAGAAGATAATTATTAGAGAAATCAAGTTTGTTGCTGGCTGAATACAATTTCTGGGTTTGCACATCAAGCTGGGCGCACTATGACAAGGGGCGATTTTGGACTTTGAAGGCTCCATAAATTCTGAGAAAATTTGAGAAGGGTCGATTGGGATCAAGAAGGTCTGGCGCAGCATTTGGGAGGTCAAATACAGCTACTTCAAAGAGATATGAATTTTCCTATGGCTGCTGCAACATACAGCAGGTTCCTTCAAGTTGTTAATGTAATGCATATTAGTTTATAGCTTCATATAGGAGATATTGGCTGATGTTATCAGCATTTAAATATTGTAATTACAGTCATTGTAAGACAAAAGATATTGCATTTGAAGGGCTGTAACAGTCATAGTTGAATTGCATTTTAGTTTTCAGTCATAGAGAATAGTTGTAGTGTTCATGTTTGGGGATTTTACAATCAGCTTGTAAACTCTTAATGCTTCTGCAATATAATATTGGAGGAATCAGGAGTTGGCTGCAATTGTCATGTCCCCGAAATCGGACATTTAAATATTAAGAAACATAATTAAAATAGTTAACCATCTGATATTACACAATTGTAATTGTCCAAAACGATATTATAATTATGAATGTTATAAATATTAAAGTATATAAAGATATGAAATATAAATGTAAAATAATATTATAATTGGACAATTATAATTGTTATAAATACAAAATACATATTAAAATATATAAAAAGAATAAACAAGAAATATAATATTATTATAATTATAATTATCAAAAGATAATATTATAATTATAGTTATCAAATAAATAACAATATAAATATTAACAACTTGACATTATTATTATAATATTATAAAGAAAACTAATATATTAATTAATTGTAAATCTGAGAATTATCTAGAACAATATAGAATACAAAGTATAATAATAAAAATCATAAATAAAATACTGCATTATAAACAGCGAAGGGACACAACCCTCCCTTTAATTGCCACCAATGAATCTTATTTTAAGTGCAAACTATGAAGAAGTCGATATGGGTCGCTGAGTTTAGAAAAAGATACGTTGACAGCAAAAGACAAATAAACATTTGAAAATCAAGTAGCATAAAGGGATCTCTAACAAAGGTTACGTCTTTTCCAAAAGATGCCCTTTTCCATAAAATATATATATCATGTAAGTGACGACGGAAGGAGGGATAAGGAAGGAAGGAAGAATATGGGAGAGAGGAAGAGAGACGGAGGAGGGGAATTACCTACAAGATATTCTTTAAAATGCATTGCCACTCAAAGGGGGGACAAGATCTGAAACGTGGGCCCCAGCAGCAGCCCGAGTTGTGTTAGAGTATAGAGAGGAGGTTGTTTGATGTGAGAGGAATTGGAATAATCAAAAGGGAGATCGAATAAGGAAGAAGAATCTATTCCTGACAAGGGAATCAATGAGGAAGTATTGAACATAGAAGGAAACGTGACTGCATAGCAGTCGATAAAAATCGTAATCTGGGACAGGAAAACGTCTGGTCTATGTTCAGAAAAATATATGCATATTATACAGTTAATTTAGGCCAGACAAACGTCACCTACAGACATACAAATCAGATTGCTTATAGAGAGACCAAAGCAGGGAATCAGCGATGAGATAGTTAAGGAAATTATATGCAATTTCATGGCTACGATTCCTCCTTTCAAGATTAAGGACTAGGAATGAATCAACAAAGGGGAAATAAATATAGATATATACTGAAATCACTGTCAGTAAGCTGACAGTCAGCAATAGAGGTATGTTGTTTTAAGGTAAGTTTATTATGATTGTCAAATTATATATATATATGGTTAAAGTATAATGGAATATATATAAGTTAGTGATGATTATAGTTTATATATTTGTGAGTATGTATATACGTATATAGATATACGTTTTATATGCGATTATGTGATAATGATGTTTGCAGCAATTTTCGAGATAACAACTCTATTCATTCACCATGATGATAAATATGGGATCTTGTAAAATGTTAAATCAACTCTGAGATACATATGAAATATATCATAGAAGAATCATTCATAATGGGTGATCAAAAGAAGATGAATAAACCTTGACAAGAATGAAATATTTATAGCATCTTTGATCTTATTGGATTTTATCACTGAATTTATTGATCTCTAACATTCTAATATCTCTTTGAGAACTACTTTGATTGCAAGAATCGGTTTCAAATGTTTCTGTTAGAAAAGGGGACATTACAGCAATCTATTTGTCAAAATGTCTATCATATGTAATTGCATTTCATTGAAGAAGTTTTCATGCCAACTGTTTGTAAAAATGCCAATATGGCTGTAGGTGCATATTTGCATAGTTTAAGTCATCATATATGCATTTGAAAATACAAAACACTTGCATTTCATCTTCCTAGCATTGTAAAACTATTTAGCAATCATTTCCAAGTATTTGCAACATTATTTCCCAATTCAACAGCAAACCGAAGCAAACTGAAATTTACAACAGCAAGCTACAATGTTGCATGCAAATTGTTTGACAATATTCCTTGAGACCAAAATCAGCAAGTTTAGGTGAAATTTCTCAAGGGATATTACATCGTCATTTCTGACTTGAGGATGGCTTATGATTTAGTCATTACAGAAGAACACAAGAAGAAGCTTTTTCCTTGGAGAGAACAACACCTCTTCAAAGTAATAACCTATGAAGGAATATCTGTAGGATTGGTTGGATATAGACAGAAGGTTGCTAATACTCTCAAGTTCGTAAGCATGTTCATGTCACAGATCCCTTGTCAATATCGACATGAAGATGGCACTTACTTTGATCTCGGTGAAGTGCAGAGAGAGTTTCAAAACCTTGTCCGTGGTAGTTTTAATGGTGATCCTGTTCCCTGCAAGATGAATTATGTTGCCGCAATGTCATCAAAATTTGATGAAGCAGCTGAAAAGAGGAAAGAATTGCTAAGTTTGATTGCAGATGGTGAGGAGATGTTGGAAATACAGTACATCATTTTGGATAGTATTAGTGTTCTTGATGAAGAGGCAGTTAACGACTTTCTGGAGGATATGATTTCCCAAGTCATGAATGAGTGAACTACGAGTTAAAGCATGCAAAGATTTCCAAGAATAGAACTCAAGTAAAGGCAGCAGTTTACTCGATGTCTTTTCCGAGTTTAACTCGCTGTTCTCATTCATGTATATCTATTATTTGAAAATATCAATGTATGGTTGGAGCTTTTCCAGTTAATTGATGTTAGCAGTTAGTTTGTTATTAGTTATCTTATGTTTATTTTTAGAAATAAAGCTTGTATGTTGGCAAGACTAGTTGTTAAAAACAAGGAGATTTTAGGGTTCCCTACTCCTTGTTTGTGTATAAATAAGGGCAGCCTTGCCCATTTCTTTTTAACTGTTGTTGTGATAACAAATTTGCTAAGCCTACTTTGCCTGCAACTTTGTTATTTAGTGTCTATTCACTTTTGTTTCAAGTGTAATCCGGTTTGATCGCATATTGTAAGCCTACTTTGCTACAATCTGCTGTCCTAGAGGTGTTATTGCTGTTAGAATTTGAGGAAATAAATCTCATGCCTACTTTGCTTTGATCTACGATCTCAATATCTTTCAGTATTTTGTTTATATGTTTGGCTTGCATAATCTTTATTTCAGCATACATCTGGAAAGTACAATGAGTCTTCAAGTGTGTTCTGGAAGCGAGTTTATTTAAATATTTGTGTTAAATCAAATCATTCGCTGTTTACTTCTGATTCTCAGGCTTTGAATTTACTTGAGTTGTTATAAGCGTCATTAGTTTAGGTGTAGTTGTAGTTGAAGTTACGAAACCAGAGAAAACCTTAGCTACGACGCAAAGAGTTTTATAACCTTGTGCTCTTAAGCTAAGAATAAAAAGATTGGCAGTAGTTTAGTATTTCTTTCCAAGCATAATCAGCAAAGAGGGAGCTTCCCCTTCTAATTTGAAGAGTAGTCTAACTGTGCATAGCTGTCTATTCCTAATTCGCATTCTGGAGGTGCGAATTGAAACACCAACAATAACCTTGAATTTTAAGGCACCATTACCAAAGTTAATGCCCACCTCCTTCATATCCAAGGAAAAGGTGTAGATATATGTGAGGAGTTGGGGAGAAACCTAAAATTTAGGGTTGAGATATGCAGGCTATGGTGTGGTGGAGACAATGCAATTGCACTTGCATCCGCTTCTTTGTCTCATAGGCCAAGGAGTCATTAGAGCCAGCCACACAGTTCTACTTCCACTTTGCAAAGGCAAGTTGCATGTATGCTAGTTTCTTCTACTTCAAGAGGCCATGCGGTAGAGGCTAGGGGGGAATGCAAGTTGACAAGTGATGCTCCTAACCCACTAGCTGATTTATTCAATGTGCAAATGAAGGATAATACAAATGATGCCATTGGAAAGTTCTTTGCCAATGGCATTCCACTCCATGTGGCTCAATCTCCTTATTATAAGCAGACGATGGCATTGGTAGCAAGGGCAGGACCATCATATGTGCCACCAAGGGAGACAAAATTGAGGACCATAATCTTGGATAAGAACTATTCCAAGATAAATGTGTTAATAGAGAAACTGAAGGAATGTCAAGTGGCAAGTGGATGCAATATAGTCATGAATGGGTGGACAGACATTAGGCATCATCCACTCATCATTATAATGGTTGCATGTTAAGAGGGCCAATATTTTCTTAAGGTAGTTGATTGTTCAAGGCATCACAAGGATGCAAATTTTTAGTTTCAGTTCCTCAAAGATGCTATTGAAGAGGTTGGGCCAAAAAATGTGGTGTAAGTAGTGACAAATGCGACCCATGTGTGCAAAGTTGCAGGAAAATTAATTGAGGCAACTTGTAGACATATTTGGTGGTCTCCTTGTTGTGTGCATGCCATCAATAATCCATTCAAGCACATGGGAAAGATTTATTGGGTCAAATCAATGGTCAATGATGCTAGAGATGTGCATATGTTTATTGCAATCACCACACTTCACATACACTCTTTAGGACCATCTCTAAGAAGGAATTCTTGAAACCTGTTGAGGTTAGATATGCATCTGATTTCATTCTCTTGGAGAGAATGCTTGAGTTGCAAGAGGCATTGCAACTAATGCTTATGACAACATAATGGAATTGGTGGTTTGAGTCCTACATAGAGTAGGGGAAGAGAGTGAAGGATGGAGTGAAGAGTGATGTTTTTTGGGGTGATGCAAAATACAGTCTCCATCATTACTCTAGTTTTCCAAGTCATTAAATATGGGGATGCCAATGCACCTAGCCTTGGAGAGGTGCATGAGTGCATTAATTCTATGCTAACCGAAATGAAGGTTGTCGTGTGAGAGGACCCCACATTACCATTCTACAATGAGCACATTCAACGAATCATTCATCAGAGATGTGAAAAGCTCAACACTCCCTTGTACATGGTTGACTATGCATTGGACCTCAAGTGGTACTTGCAAAGGCTTGGTAGAGTTCACCCATACAGGATGTGGATGTGAAGGGCTTAGGAAGGCCATCCAAAAGATGTATGATCTTGAATAGGCTAGCATCATTCGTACTAAGTGGACAAAAGTTGCCACTCTTAGGGGTTATTTTGAGGAGGCCAAGATGTATAGGGGAACTATGGTTACGATGTAACTTTCTAGGGCTAACTACTTACTAGTGCACTACAAGAAAAGATGGCCAAAAGGTCTTAAACTAGGATTTATAGGCTTAAGTAAGGGATATCCTCTATATACTCGAAGGAACGTGAGGCTTGATTCTGTGAAATGAAAGGGGTATATGTTGAATGACCTAATACAAGAGGGTAATCCACTCTTCTCCACTTTGCAAGGTATAAAGCTCTTGCAAGCTTAGCTAAAAACGACAAATCTCTCTTTCAATAGGCAAGTCTTTGAATTTTCTCTCAAGTTTCTATACCCCACCGGAACACAAGGGTTTGGGTCATCCTACTAGGCAATGAAATCCCAATAGAGGACCGTTAAAAATTAAAAAATGGAAAAAAGAATGAATTGTATCAATTTTGATCCTCAAGATTGCCTAAAAGACGCGAGAGGAGAGTATATGTGAATCCAATCACTAAAAGACACTACCAACTTAACAAAATAAAACATAGCAAAAAATTTCAATTATTGAGCACCAATATAAAGTGTGAAAGGTTCATTTTAAATTAACCAAAACAAAATGTGAGATTTTGGTTTGAGATTTATGTCTTTGTCTAATGAACCTGCACAAAGATTGTTAGTAGTTTCCAAAAGGAAGTTTACAAACTTCATCCTACAAATGAAAATTGTTAGTATTCTTATGGAAAAGTCTTCAAATTTTGACCTGCAAAAAGAAAAAAGAAAAAGACCTGTACACAACCCAACAAATGCACAAAAAGAAAGCAAATGTGAGGCAATTTTTTACAAGTTTTTTGGATTTTCATACAATGCCAAATGCTCCTTCATGCCTATGCTGAGATGGAAGCTTTGGATCATGTATGAACATCTATTAAAGTGTTTTGATTAGGAATGGTAAAAAATGTGAAATATTGATTGAAATGCCTTGGAAACTTGAACGGCAAAACATGTAGATATTAGCTAAAATGTCTCAAAAAAATTGTAAAATGAGCATGGTGTGCATAATTTCATCATAACATCTCAAAAGAATGATGTTTCAGGCAAAACACAAGTAATTCATCAAAATGCTCTTATGAAATATCCAAACAAGCAAAAAAAGTGGTGAATGTTTGATTAAAATGCCTTATGGAATTTGAAAACAGTTAGGAAATGTGATTAGTTTGTCAAATTGTGTCATATAAATTTGGAAATAAGCGAAAAGTATGGAATATAAAGAAAATAAATAAATAAAATGAAACAGAAATGTAAGTTGAGAGTTTGAAACACCATTCAATTCATTTTGTGAAATCTCTCTCAGCTGTGTGAAGCTGAACTTTGGGATATTAGTGGGCAAACACATTTTTCTACCCCCCTTGTTGGAAGAAAACAATCCACACTTCAAATTGAAAAGAAGCCAGGAATCAGTACAAACACTTGATATAGATGCTACAGTAGAGGTTGATCGTATTGAGTAAGTTGATCAAATATATCAAGAGTTTAAGGAGGGTTAATGATCTGTAAACTAGGACGTTAAAGTTATTTGAAAACTTAATCCATTTACAAAATTATTCCTGATCGCAGCAGTAATGCATGGTTATGCGTCTAAAGCGATGAAATTATTACAAGTTCACTTATTCCAGTTCAAATAAACATAACTTAGAATCTTAAAGAATCAAATATTGAAGAAATAATGAGACAAAGAGAAAATAAGAAGAGCACACTTGATAACGGAGTTCGCTCAGGATGAGCTACGTCTCCGGGTCCGCTTCTCAATAGTAGGACCGCTTTATTGATATTGCGAAGTCAACAACCTTTTTACAATATCAAGCCTCCAAGACCAACATAAACTCCTCACAATCTCTCTTTACGAATTGCAATTATTGGTGTAGAAAACACCTTGCAAATTCACCTTACAAGTCTCCTTCAAACGTCTCAAGATCAGAATTTTCTTCATACCAAGTATGAATCTCCTAGAAAATTCCCGTACAAAATTCTCCACTCAATAATTTTTCCATTGTCCCTTTACAAAAATCACCCCTTTATATACACATTTATTTGCTAATATGGCTTTAACCATATTATTTTGCAAATATTGCATATCTCCCGTATATAAGTAAAAATTCCAACCATTTCCCCCTTTTACAATAAAAATAACTAATATCCCGTTAGTATAACAAATTAATCTTTCAAAAATAAATCCACCTTTGGCTTTTATAATTCCAAGCCATACAATTAAAAAAACGAACCCCTTTAACTATGGGCCGTTATAATTTTGGACTTGCATTATAATCTTTAAAAATATCTTTTAAAACCTCCTTAATAATCCCCTTGGATATTCTTTAAAATAAACCCTTTAAATATGAGAAAGGTGGTTAAAGGGGTTAATTTGTTGAAATGTAAGTTTACGGGATTTTTTCCTCTCCTTGTTTTATGGGCAAGGGAAGAGAATTTTAAGGGATAAAATCCCACCAAATCCTCCTTGAAATCACAAAAATCTTTTAATTTTTAAACCATACGTATTTTCTTTTAACAATATGGTTTAATCCATATTTCTTTTTCCACCATGTATGTGCCAACTCACCACTCCTGCCACGTCACCATCTGCCATGTCAGCTTGCTGATGTCATCAAAGTCAACCATAGTCAAAATTTTGACCAACCTTTGACCAGCTGTAACTTTCACATACGAGCTCCATTTTTGAAACCGAATATAGTTCTGGAATTAGCGCGACGAGCACTACTACTTGGCATAATTTTTATTTCATTTTGAGACAATCAATTTTTTTCCTTTTTGAACCCCTGATTTGCCTGTTTGATCAGACCTTTGACCAAGCATAACTCGCACATACGATATCCTTTTGACACGATTCAAGTTGCGTCGGAATCCTGTCAGCGAGCTCTTCAATCTAAGACTACTTTCAGGTGATTCTGAGACTGTGAAATTTGAGGTCTTCTGGATCCACCTGGATCATTCCTCCCCACTGAGAAGCTTTTGGACCTCCAAAAGGTCTGTTTTTACATGCAATTCAAGTGAGGGCATCTTTGCCTCACTTGCCCAGTATCACCTATCCTTCCTTCCTGGAACCTGTGCATCTGACTCATCACAACAACAATCAAAACTGCACTGACATTGTTAAGCACATTAGCAACATACACATCCACATTCAGCGTTGCTGCTATCAACCAAACACTGCTAGAGAATAGAAGGCTGAACAACAAAACCAAACTTGCAGACGAGAAGAAAAATGTACCAACATCATGCTTATCTTTCATAACTGGAACAACCTTAGAATCGGATATGCTTTTATTCTTTGACACTTCTTGTGGTACAGACTTAAGTGCCAAATCACTATTTGCATTAACTACCCTTTTCAATTGCCCCATTGTCACAAAAGATTTATCAGTCTTAATTGAATGAGAATGCACTATGTATTCAATTCCTTCCTTAAACAAGTGATACTGATTATGTTCCCTGTAGAAGATTGCTTTCCTATCATATAAATACGGGCTACCCAACACAATGCCACAGATATCAAGTGGAACCACATCAAATTCAACCTCATCTATAAACTTAGATGTTATTGCAAATTTCAAACTGCATTGCTTAGTTACTCGCAATCTGTTATCATTGCACACCCAACCTAACGGATAAGGTTTCTTATGCGGCTTGGTTTCCAATCTCAACTGTTTAACAACTTCCTCTGAAATTAGATTAACTTGAGACCCACTATCAATCAATGCATTAATCTTAGTGTTCTTAGAAATCACCCTTATATGAAACAATTCACTTCTTTTGCTATCTTCAGGAACCATACTCTTAGAAACGTTAGTGGCAGAATCATTACTAGCAAAAGTTTTACCTTTCAAACCTACAACTGAAATCTTTGTTTCATCATCAGAATCTGATCCAAGATCCTGAACAATAGCTGTAGTCTTTTGTTTACCTTTACGATCCTTAAACCACTTAGGCCTTGATTCCGGATGCAATTTCCAACACTTCGCATCTGTGTGCCCTTGCTTCTGACAATGCGAACAAGTAGGCTTTTCACCTTCCTCTTTCTTCACAGTAGCTGCTTTCCTCTCCTTACCCTTCTTATTGCCTTCAGTTGGAGGAACAGATTCCGTTTTTGAATTGAAACTTATGTTCCTTCCACCTGCTTCAATATGGGTTGCTTGTACACAAACTTCATCAAAATTAGTTGGATTAAACATAAGAATTGTATGTTTCAAATGCGTATGCAATCCACCTATATACTTTAATAAAGTTTCTTGCGTATAAAGAGGAATACCAAGAGTAAGTGCTTTCTTCCTAAACACCTGTGTATACTCTTGAACTGTTTGTCCTTTACCCTGTCTTATGTTTTGCCAATCCATAACAGCTTGTTGCATATAACCCAAAGGATAAAACTGTTTCTTTAAAGCAGAAGTAAACTCATACCAAGATGAAATGATTTTACCGTGTGTAGCAAGATCATCTTGAATCTTACTCTCCCACCAAACCAATGCAGTGCCTCCCATTCGAAGAGTGGCTAGCTGGATTTTAGAAGATTCATCCAAGATCTGTTGAACCCTGCAATACACTTCGATCTGCTTAAGCCAGTTATCCAATTTCTCTGCATCCAATTCACCATTATACATAGGCAACTCAAATTTGACATCTAATTTCAATAAAGGAGAATTAGTTGATTTTTGTGCAACTTTTCCTTGTGAAGAATGTTTTGGACTTTCAGAAGATGAAGAGGATGAAGAAGAAGATGGGGAAGAAGGTTCAGGAGGGTCACTACCACCTCCTACTCCTTTACCTTTCTCCTCTTTCGAAGTAGATTCATTTTCCTCCTTCTTTCTTTTCTTGTCTTCCTTTTTCCTCTGACGCTCTTGCCTTTCTTGGAAGAGAACTTCCACCATAGCTTTCATTTCAAGAAAAGCTTTCTGGAAAGCTTTATCATCAAGCTCTGGAACTTCATGTTCACCTACCATCTCTGATTGTGGAAAAGTCCTTCGTTTTCCAATCTCTGGGTTGATCTCTGTAAGTGAACCTTCACCTTGCTTTAGTTTCAACCTGGTTAACATTCACCACCTACAATTATCCTGCAAAACGGGCTCTGATACCAAACTTGATCTGTAAACTAGGACGTTAAAGTTATTTGAAAACTTAATCCATTTACAAAATTATTCCTGATCGCAGCAGTAATGCATGGTTATGCGTCTAAAGCGATGAAATTATTACAAGTTCACTTATTCCAGTTCAAATAAACATAACTTAGAATCTTAAAGAATCAAATATTGAAGAAATAATGAGACAAAGAAAATAAGAAGAGCACACTTGATAACGGAGTTCGCTCAGGATGAGCTACGTCTCCGGGTCCGCTTCTCAATAGTAGGACCGCTTTATTGATATTGCGAAGTCAACAACCTTTTTACAATATCAAGCCTCCAAGACCAACATAAACTCCTCACAATCTCTCTTTACGAATTGCAATTATTGGTGTAGAAAACACCTTGCAAATTCACCTTACAAGTCTCCTTCAAACGTCTCAAGATCAGAATTTTCTTCATACCAAGTATGAATCTCCTAGAAAATTCCCGTACAAAATTCTCCACTCAATAATTTTTCCATTGTCCCTTTACAAAAATCACCCCTTTATATACACATTTATTTGCTAATATGGCTTTAACCATATTATTTTGCAAATATTGCATATCTCCCGTATACAAGTAAAAATTCCAACCATTTCCCCCTTTTACAATAAAAATACTAATATCCCGTTAGTATAACAAATTAATCTTTCAAAAATAAATCCACCTTTGGCTTTTATAATTCCAAGCCATACAATTAAAAAAACGAACCCCTTTAACTATGGGCCGTTATAATTTTGGACTTGCATTATAATCTTTAAAAATATCTTTTAAAACCTCCTTAATAATCCCCTTGGATATTCTTTAAAATAAACCCTTTAAATATGAGAAAGGTGGTTAAAGGGGTTAATTTGTTGAAATGTAAGTTTACGGGATTTTTTCCTCTCCTTGTTTTATGGGCAAGGGAAGAGAATTTTAAGGGATAAAATCCCACCAAATCCTCCTTGAAATCACAAAAATCTTTTAATTTTTAAACCATACGTATTTTCTTTTAACAATATGGTTTAATCCATATTTCTTTTTCCACCATGTATGTGCCAACTCACCACTCCTGCCACGTCACCATCTACCATGTCAGCTTGCTGATGTCATCAAAGTCAACCATAGTCAAAATTTTGACCAACCTTTGACCAGCTGTAACTTTCACATACGAGCTCCATTTTTGAAACCGAATATAGTTCTGGAATTAGCGCGACGAGCACTACGACTTGGCATAATTTTTATTTCATTTTGAGACAATCAATTTTTTTCCTTTTTGAACCCCTGATTTCCCTGTTTGATCAGACCTTTGACCAAGCATAACTCGCACATACGATATCCTTTTGACACGATTCAAGTTGCGTCGGAATCCTGTCAGCGAGCTCTTCAATCTAAGACTACTTTCAGGTGATTCTGAGACTGTGAAATTTGAGGTCTTCTGGATCCACCTGGATCAGTTAAAGGAAATAAAAGTTTACTGCCTTTAAACTACTCTGAAACTAATGTTTCCAAACCTTTAAACTTGGGTCAATTTAATTCTAAATGTGAATCAAATTTCAAATATCTGCAGCACAAAGGATTAAAAAGCCTAAAACCTCCACCTTTTGGAAAATGCTTAGAACCTAGAAAGAAACAAACTAGAAATTCGATCTTGCAAATGAAAGATCAGCTCGGGAAGGTGTGCCAAATGTGAGCATGCAAAATAAGAACAAAATAAAGATTTAAAACTACTTATTCCAATTCAGCACGCAAACCTCTCCTAGAGCATTATGGATATGCTCTTGATTGTAATATATGTCTGTTGCTTGTTTTGGAAGCATTTATTTGCTCAAACGAGGATCCTGATTAATGAAAGTGAAGGATGTGATCTCAATTTATAGGTTTTCTAAGGTGATGGATTCGATCTCAAATCGAGAGCTTATCCCATGAAAGGTGAAGTGGATGAGGATAAGGGACGACTATTAATAATTAAATAGATAATTTATGATTTAATGGATTTATTTATTTATTTTTCTCAAACACTCAATTGATTTGATTTTGATTTTTCTTTTCTTAAGATTTGTTAACAATTTTGACCGATTAGATAGTTGATTCATTTATTTTGTTTGATTTATTAAATTAATTATGGATATTTGTGAGGAAAATGAATTATTTAAAATAATTAAACAATAAAGGTTACAATGTTCTAAAATGGGTGGGCCTAGAAAACGAACCGAACATCCAAATTGCCTGGCTCTTAAATAAAATGCTGATCTTTGGAGGCTGTTTAGTAGAGCGGGAATGGTCTCATTTTTTGAGGCAATGAAAGGGTATAATGAGAGTCTCATGGCTAAATTCACTAACTCATCGAGGAAGGGGCAAGTGGCTATTGGGGCAGTGAGATTTGAGGTTATGGCCCAGTTCATTGCAGAGGCGACGGGTTTGGAGAACTAGGGAATTAAGGTTGTAAAGAAGAGCAGAGCTGATTACCAAGCATTGACAATTTCCTCCATGATGGCGAGAAACTCACACGGTTTCAAAATGGGTATGCGTGGCTCAAACTCCCGTCACCTTTCGCTCTGGTTAGTATGTTCGTCATGAGATATTTTACATTAGAGGGTAGATATATGACCGTCCATGCTTATCACTTTCTTCTGCTTAATCACATTCATGACAATGAACACATAAACTTGCTTTTTTACTTGCTTTCCTCATTGCAACAAAATATTGAAAATGGTGTGAACCTCCCTCTGCACCAAGGCCTCATGCTTTCTCTCTATAAATATGCCCTTGGTCTAAACCTCCACGACAATCCTTTGGTTGCTAGATTGGATATCCCGAATCAAAATAAGGGGAAGATGAAGAACCCCTGGTTGCTGCTAATCCCATTCCGGAGCCTAACCCTAGGCCTCCACCCCAAATTATTGACCACAAGGTGGTTCCCCTTGTTAATGTTTCTACCTATGCTGCTAAAAGTTCCATTCCCTTGACCCCTGTGGGTAAGAAGGCTCTTGTTAAAAATTCCCTTGAGCTTGAATTGGTTAAGGCCACTTGGAGAAGCGGAAACACTCACCGCTTCTCCTTGAACCTCCGAGGGCCAAAAAATTCGAAAAAAGACCTAAAAAAACAGAGTGTGATCATCACAATAAATGAAGACAAAGACGGTAACCAAACGGATGTCTTGGAGGAAGGGAAGTCGAGTTTGTTTAGTGGAGGTCGAAGATTGGCGCGCCTTGCAAAGGCTGCTTCTCAGGAAAAAATGGGTAAACAGAAGGCCATTGTTCAAGAGGAGGAGGATTTGGAGGTTGAAGAGTTTGAGCCACAAGTGGATGATGACAGCGAGGACATGGACTTTGGAGAGACTGCGTATGATATGGGAGAGGAAGAAATGGAGGAGGATAAAGAAGATAATGAGGAAGAAACTAGAAGAGAAGAGGAGCAAAGGAGTGATTTGTTGAAAGCTACTGAAATTGAGAACAATGCTATAGCCACTAACTTTGTTGATGATTTTAACACTGATTTTCTTAAACGCAGGATGACATATAGGCAAGTCCAAATGGATGATATGGAGAAAGCCATCATAATATTGATGAGGGTTACCAATGGTCTCATGCATAGGGCAATGGTGGGTGTTGTTTCAGGTCAAACCAAGATAAGGAAAATGCTCAAGAAGATGGGGAAGAGCAAAGAAAAGGACTAGGCTGAAGAAGAGGGACTTGATTGGAGGGAGTTTGTCTCCCAAATTGGCGAGTATTGGGACCTGATAGCCAATTCCAAGTAATGGCATTGTTACTCTCTGTTGTTTATGGCTGCTTTGCATTTTTTGGCTCTCTGCTTTATAATTCCGGACTGCTATTATATTATAGCTTTTTTATGGTTAAGCTTTTGTTGGACTTTGGTTGATCTTATTATTGGTCTGCGTATTATAAGCTGGTTTAGTAGGGGTATTCTGTTTTTGATTAAGTATATCATGGTTTTGTGGTTACAGTTTTGGATACTTGGCCTGCGTGCCACCCTGGCTTCTGGTTCTTGTCTGTTGCTGTTTTCTGCTGCTGGCTGGTGCTGTTCTTCCCAGCGTGTTTCCTTTTTTGCTGTTTTGGCTGTGTAACCACGGGATCAAGGCCCTTGCCTGCTTAATTAATCAAAAACAATAAAGATTACTTTATCAATTTTATTTTGATGAAGTGGATTAATTAATGTGAAATTAATTATTTAAATGAATGGATGTTGTTAGGTGTTGAGATGGGGGTGATGGTATGAAATTAGCTTTAGTGAGATTTCAGTGTCTACATCACCAACAAGAGATCTAGAGCAATTTTGACAGCATAATGATACTTGCAATACTCACTATGAAACCTCCATCTCTAGCATCCAATGAATAGGCAAATGTCAAACCACAAACCAAGTGTGGTTTTCCAAAACCATGTGCCAAAACTATGACCCAAAAGTGGCACCATATTTGGCCTAATTCCATTGCCCAAGTGGGCCATGATCTTTTAGGTTAAAAATAGAATAAGCTTTTACAACTGTCATAGAATCTATCATATGTAACTCCTCAGTTTGGGTGTCCCAATTTGGCACATTCAAACTCATTCAAAGATGTCTTATGACATGTGTCATAGACTGTCATAATGTTGGTCAAGTTTCCAATATAGCTTCCCTATAATCATGCTTGTAATTGTCATAGAATCCATCGTAAGTCCCATCATACAATGTTGTAAGACACTCTTCCACATCATAAGGACAATAGATGCTGTTACAATTTCTCACACACTTTCCAAAACATCTGACATGTTGCAAAGTGCCACCTCAAAGTGGGATGCTCTCTTCTCCATGTGAGGACAAAATAATAAATAAATACCGAATTAGAATGCAAGGTTGAGACACTTTTCCCAATAGTTTGCAAGATCCCATCTACCATTAGCTTGACCACTTGACACTCATTTCATCTAGGTGATGAACACAATTGTGTAGTATTGAGACTGCTAGAGACATCATCCAACCTAATATGACTCAAAATCAAGCATGCTCATTCCAGGCTTTAGGTTCCTTTTGCTGTTTCTTCTCTTGTTTTTAATTGTTTGTTGTTTTCCTAGGCGCTGTAGATAGTATCCAAGTTTTTGCATGACACAGGATTCATGCATGCAGCCTTTACGTGATGTCCCCACTCTAGTCGGTTCTGGGAGCAGTGTGTTAGCCTATCTCTTGGACCCTTGTAGGCTAACTGGTTTTGGTTAGAGGGTCAGTGGGCATTATTTGATGGGTTTTGTCATTCTCATCCTTTGAGTTCAGTGATTGGCTCACGACAGGCTTTGGCAGTTCAAGGGTTGACAGCTTTTGAAGGCACGTTATTATGTGGGGTTTTGAGCGAGTTATGAATATTTCAGTGGATTAAAGTGTTTTAATATATTTGACGGAATATTATAAAGTCAACTTGATTTTATAATAAAGTAATCACTTAAATTTATTTAAGTGAAAATTAGAAGCACTTTAGTGAAATATTTCATAAAGTGATTAATTGAATCACTTAAAGTGGGTGTGGGTGCCCAAGTATTTAATTGAAAACTATTGAAAAGGGTGATTTAAATATATTCTAAAATATTTAAATGACACAAAAAGTGGCATCACTTCTTGGGATGCGTGCCTTTTTGGCTTTATATGCAAGCCAAGGTAAAATCAAACTCACTTTTTTGACTATTTGATATTTTCTCTTGGCTTTGGCTTTGCTTGCTTCTCTGAGACAAGGGTTTCAGGAGTTTTCTTATCTCTGGAGAACGAAAACCTTTCACAGATTTGTGATTGTGAGACTGTGAAAGATTAGTTGAATGATTGCAACAACGAGGGCTTCAATTCAGAAGTTTCTATAGTGCTTAATCAGGGATTTTTGTGCATATTCAGTGGAGTTCTTCAATAAAAATACAAAAGGGTTTGTGAGACAGGCGCCTATCTTCATCTGGTGATCATTCCTGCTATGGTTGTTCTTTCCTTAGAGATGGCGTGGTTTCTTCTTGAAGGGCGTGGCTCTTAGATAAAGGGCGTTTGGAGTTTTTTGGGAGAAACGCCTTCTTTATTGAGGGTGTCTCATCTTCTTCATTGGCGTCTAGCTTGTACCTTTCATTTGCTTCAGTTTTCAGGCTGGAGATTACATTCAGTTGGATTCTACGCTTGAAATTGTCAGTTTTCATCATTCTTGGTTGGCAAATTGGACTACTTTCTTATTAAAATAATTTGGAGCATTTCGGGTATGTCTGAAATTTGTAATCTCTTTGTTTCAGTTATTTAATACCTTCTGCACTTCCATTTGGTAAATATAAGCTCAGATTTGAGTTCTATGAGCAATTATATGCTGCGCCCCTTCTATTTCTCTCTATAAACTTTCTTAAAAAACTCAAAAGAACACAAAAAGATAATTAAAACAACAGGGGTTTGAAGAGGAGCCAGTTGGGCTCATCACATTCTCGAAACTTTGTATTGTGCTGTTTCCACATTTACATTTCAGATTATTGGTGCAACATAGAAATTTTCTTTATATGTTATTTTAGAAAATGCTGGAAAAGTTATGCGGCTAGTCTTGATAGAGGGGACCTTCTTAACAATTCACAGGTGTTTTTCCATAATGATTTGTAATTTTTGAATTGATATAATTGTTTAGGATGTTGTGGGAGAGTGTCAAGATGTTTTTTAACTTTATTGCTTGCCTTCATTTTTTATGATGTTTAATTCCTAACAAAATTATATGCGATTATCAATGTTGAAATTCTGTGGAACTTGAATATATCATTAATGTTCAAACAATGTGGAACTTTAATACATTGGTACTGTTAAAATACTGTTTTAACTTGAATATCAATGCTTATACATATTCATGTTGTAGAAGTTCAATTTAAAAAGTCTTCGAGTGTGTTTTATGTGGCAGACCCGATGCCAGTCCATCTGATCTACAGGGCTTCCTTGTTTCCCAAGAAATGTGTTCCTGAATGCTAAGCTTGCTGATGAAGTATTTTTGAGAAATGAACAATGGGCAAAATGTTGATCAATCTCTTCTTGGGAAGGGATATTTGTACCTTGTATTCTATTTCAAAAACATTAGTAAAAGAATAAAGAAATACCAATGATTATGCTTGTAGATTTAACAGCCATGCAACAATCACATCACAAATGTTAAGTACTCTGAATAACACCAGGATACAACCTTGGAGTTTCATATGGTCAAAACAACAATGGACCAGTATTTTTTCAGAGTCTCGTTTGGCTGATTCTAGAGCAATAATTCCAAAAGATCTAGATACAAAAAATGTCATTCATATAGTGTAGAGCTTGGAAGTTTATAATCTCAATCATTTGTGAAGCTTAAACTCTGAAAGCATTTATTCAGAAACTGGATTGAAATCTAAGTCTTCTCTGAAGGTAATTCATTTGAACTTCTAAATTCATGCATGTGGGGACTGGATTGAAAGTCCTCAGTGCTCAACCTATTTTGGATCATTTAGAAATCACTATACTTGGTCTGAGTGATGTTCTTTTTGTTTGTTTAGTCTCTTGCAAAACTATTTTCATTTATTTTGTAATAGGCAAGATATATTCTCCTCCCAAATTCTTCAATTAAGTTTGTATAGATGACTGAAAATGGTTCATTATGCTACATTACTAAGGATACAAATAGAAGTTCTTTGCACCGTATACATGCTTTCCCCTTTTTAAGAAGTTAAAGAAAAGTTTTCTATTTATGTTAAATGATTTGATATATTTAGTGCTTCATATATTTCTGTTTGTTGAAATAGTGGAAAACTATGTCCCGCAGTAGGCACTAAAAGCGTTAGACTGAACAAACAATTTTTTTCTCTTCTGTGTGCATTTTGGTTCTGTGTTTGATTATATTTCTATACTTCCTTTCTGAATCTAAGAGTTTCTATTGTCTTGTATTGGAATATATATACTACAGGACATTTTTCAATTCTATCATGTCTGCATTGAACTTGCTGCAATTCTTACCTTCTCTCTTCACTAAAGTTTCTGTAAGGCACTCCTTTCCACCTTTGCCCCTTGACAAACCCACTGATCTTATCCCCTTTTCTTCAATGGCTTGTGAGTAGTGAAGATAGGAAGTGGTTAAAGCATATGTATTTTGATCAGACACCCAGAACAACCACTAGAGTAGTTATAGCAACAGGGTGGGTGAAAGCTAACTCAATCTCTAGGGTAGTGTCATAGTATGAGCAGTCCACCAAACATTATGGAACGGAAGATGGTACTTCTGGGGTATATTGATTACCACAACTTCCCACACTTGATTTGAAAAACTTGTGCAACCACGTGCTATGCCATTTGCCCAACCATGTGCTATGATCAAATGAGTCAACAGCCAAGGAATTTTTTACTAGAAGTTGACCGATGTAATTAAATTGGCCTAAATTCTTTAACTATTTAGTTGGACTTTGAAGGATGAAAGTGAGATAATTATTTTACGTGTCTCATCATTGTGCTACTATCGAGGTCCCATGACACATATTAGAGGGATTCTTCAATGGTATTTCAAGGTCAAGAAGTGTACTTACCTTTTCTTATTATGTAGACACTTATTCCGAACTTTATCTTCACTTCTCCCTTTCTTTGTTCTCTTCTTCTCAAAGTGTTTTTTAACCATAAAAGAATAACAATAGTATGGAGATTTAGATGATATTATAAATTTTGTCTTCCATTTCTTTGATAGCCTTTTTCATATCAAGGTAATCAGTAGCAGAAGTAAGAATTTTCTTACCTACCTTCATCTGTTTACCTTCTTCTATCTTTATCTCCATTGTTGGCCTTGTTTTGACTTGAACTTTTCGGGATCTTTTGAACAAACTTTCTCATCAATTTTCTACTTCATTGTAGGAAACTGTATATCATTGTTAGACTATATAATCATTGTGGAAGGATATTTTTCTGATGCAAATACCAGTCTAGTAGCTTTAATTCTTTCTCCATTCAAAGAAAATAACACATGTTTATTCGTACTACCATATGAAGAATATTTGTCAATGAAATTGCCTCCTTATAGAATGTTAACTGGCAGTTTTCTTAGTTCAAATAAATCAGATTCAAATAACGATAGTTTCCTAGTGTTTGTACTCATCACAAGTAAAGATTTATCCCTATACATCCATACTTTTATTTTTATTGTTCTCCTTTATTTGTTCCCAATTTTGAAGCACTGGAAATGTTCAAAATGACAGACACCTGCATTAATCTGTGCATCAAGGAATCCGTCACTTATATGTACTGAAATAAACTGAGCAAACTTTCCATGTATTACCATAGTGCAATTTGTAGGGTCAAGAGCTTTGGAAAAATTCTGGTTTAGACAAGAAATTTTCTATTTCTTTTTCTTCTTCAATCTGAACCATCGTTGGCTTTAGTCTTGATAATTTAGCAAAATCTTCAAATTCATTGAAATAAGGCTGACTACTACATTTAACAACAAATGTTTTAGAGATACTTTCTTCATCAAAATTATATTCTTGTTTCCATTTTAGGAGTCACAACAGGCTTTTGTAGTTTTGTCTTTTTTACCTTATTTTTAACATTTTTTTTGGTAATTCTACTTATCTTAATGTAAAATAAGTAGGTAGGTTTTGACTATATGATTGATCATACCGTGGCAACTATGAATCATGACAGATAAAAAAGTTCCGTTTTCTCCTGCCTCTGAATGCATTCCTTGAATATCGTAATCCTCAACCTCTTTTGTCTTGCCATGATCTATTCATCATGGTAGTTGGCAATTCTCCTTCAAGATCATCTTCTAAACTTTCTAATTCCAAGGTCATTTTTAGCCCAAAAATCAAGGTCATTGTGTCAATCAAAATATAAGAGATGTTAGAATCTCATTTCATCACTGTATTGGATTCGTTTTATTATTTGGACACTAACCTTTATTATGCGTCTTCATGAAGACAAACTTGTACACATTATACCTATACTTTCACTTCAATCTTCTAAAAAATATTATTGCATAGAATAAGTATTTATTATGAAGAATATTCATGAGATTTTCACAATCCATTGGATTGAAATGTACATAATTCACAGTTTATTATGAATGTCGAATATACACCTCTTTTATGAGTAGGACCCATAAAGTATTCTTATTACATAGAGTATGCTATAATTTCAAACGTCTTTTAACATAATTATGCTTAACATTTTCAAGGAAATGTATTTTGTTTCCTCCTTTATTATGTTACACAATTTACATGTTTTATATTCCCTACGTGTCTTTGAGATGGTCAATTTGTTACCATCATTGTAAATCATACGGGTCTTTTATATCTCTTTAAATCTTGCCATATTTGAGAATGGTTGCTCTCTATAGGTATATGACATGAGGGTATAGAATTTTGAAAGAAAATCTGCACCATCAATTTTAAAATCATAGACAAGTTCTGATACTAAATGGAAATGTAAAGAAATATAGTGTTTTCTAAATTAATCATAGTATGAAATATGTCTACATTAATCCTACAAGGAAAGATGTCATAGTGGTATCATTGATTTGGATAAGTTTTAGCAACATGCTATCATAAACAACACATAACAGGAATGAAAGAATAAACAAACACACACAAAGAAGAGATTGATATATCTTAAAAAAAAAAAAACATTTTTAGACAATCTTAGCTTCCAATGTACCAAAACAAATGTACGTCTAACAACAAAAATAGTCACAATACAATATCAAGTTTTGAGCCTAAACATGGAGATCAACACTCCATGTTAGCACTAATGATCATTTGTACTAATATGCAACCTTTTGTACTAATGATCATTTGTTGTTAGCACAATAAGATCAATTCAAGGACAATGAGAGTAAAAATTGTCTTTGTTCTCAAGACCTCAACAAATAACCTAAGCCAATGTCTAAGCTTTGAGCTCCACCCTTAATGAGCAAGTACAAGTAGATGAAGTGAATAATCAACAAGTGATGAATGGTTTCATCCTAAATGTCCTATTTATAGGCAAGAGAGCAATAAGCAAGATGAAACTTATTAGAAGCTTTTTAAACACTTTTGGCCACCATTATTTAATCCTCCAAGAAAAAATAATCAAACACACAATGCACAAGTAATTAATACTCAAGCATCTCCATGGTGGACCTATTGCTCATTCAAACCAAGTTGGCTTACAACATGTCTCAACATTTTTACAATATCAATTGTATTTTATAATTAATCAATTTTTTTAAATGCATTCCTCCAGCAAGTCTAGTTGACCATTGAATCATGACCCCCAATGTGATATCCATATTAAATATATTTGCAATGTCAAATATAATTTCCTGTAGTAAAGTATATGTCCAATTATAAAATATTTTAATATTCAAAGTGTACATCTTTCCCAACATTCTCACACTTATATACATTGCATAAGGGGCTAAAGCTATAAAGGACCAACCATAAACAAGTTTGCTGCAAAAGAAAAAAAATCCCATAACCATATTGCATCATCCACATTTTGTTGTGCTCAAGGAACATTGAAACAATTTAATATCAGGAATTACTCATCAATGTGTTTTGATTGCACATGAGAAGTAGTGTTCTTTGCCATGTTGGTGACCCTTTGACATCGCATTGACTCTTGCTTCTAACTCAATGTCTAATCATAATTCTAGAAGCCAAATCTCCTCCTATTAGGTCCCAAATAGTTGCTATATATTTTGCCTTTGATAGTGTAGTTGAAAGAGCGACCATGACCTCCCCATCACTCATGCAACCAAGTACACCACAAAATAGGGTAACCACATCTTTAGGTAAACCACTTGCTATACACATCTCCCACCCATATAGTCCTTGTATATCTATTGTCCTACTCAAGATTTTTCCTCCAAGGTAGCAAATTGAAGTCATAGACACGTCTTGAAAACCCCTAGAGACCCTTTATATTGTAGTCTAATAATTTGTCCAACATGGTCATATATATATCTCCTTAGGACTTAGGACTCCTATCGCTAGGGTAATGTTTGGTCTTATACAAATCATAATAGACTCTCTCCTACATTCACATAATGGACATAACTCATATCTTCTATCTCACCTATTGTTAAATGTGAAAATGTGATTGTAAACCATGTCATTCCAACACTAACAAAGTGCTCTAGTTGTGTATCATAAATCTCCTCAATCTAAATCCCCATTCAAAAAAGTTCACGTCAAACCATTTAACCCTAAGGTCAAACCAAACAAGAAATAAAAAAAATATAAAAAAATGTGAGCTTCTCAACCCAAAAAGATCATTCTAACAACCATTCCGGCAACAAGGGATTAATTCATATCCACTAACCATGCCACTATACTCTTCAAACTTGTCCTCGTAAGGAACTCCACAACTCAATAGTGATAAAAGATAGCAAAATATTAATGCATTTGAAAACTAGGTGGGCTACAACTATCAAGCTTCATTCTCTATTGAGTAGAGCTCCTTGAGAGTGGTGTATGAGATTGCTTCTCTTGTGGAACTCTAAGCCATTTTAGCTCTCTTTGAACAACCTTTTCATTAGGCCAATCTTGAACTCATATCTAATCTTGAGTGTAGGTTCCATGGTCTACCTATTAAAACCTTGTCATAAGACATCCATTTCCACAATAGACCTCCAACACCTAATTAGTAAATTATGTGTGGAACATGGGCTGCCCTAAAATCACATTGAAAAATTTATATATTCTAAATCAGTTTCATTAAATTACAACCTTGAATCTGTTTTGAATATCATTACAAACTTGAATCACTTCTATGAATGCCTTTTCTCTTATTACAAATTAAAATTGGGGCCATTAATATAGAGTTTGGCATTACTAAAAATAATTGATAAATAACAACAAAAAATATGTGATACATTGAACAATAGATCACACCACTTAAAATAGTTTCCACACACAAGAAAATCAACTAAAAAAAGTGGTTGATTTCATCTAGAACACCTTAAATTATAAAAAACACAAACATAGACTCTCAAGAATAGCTTTGAACATTATGCTTCATATTTGAGATTAAAATTTCCTAAATTTAGTTTCCTAGACATAGTCTTGGATTGTTGGAAAATGATGCCTAAAATTAAAATAAAATTCACTATTTTTAGCTACACCAAAAATGTCTTCAATAGCATAAGATTTCATCAACAATTGCCTATTATCTTCATTAGTAATTGAGATGATTTTTTCACAAACAACCTTTATCCAACAATATTTGTTGATTTGATATTAGATTTTTATACATTCTCCCCCTTGATATCAAATCATTATATCTGCAACTTTGTCTCAAACTTGAATGTATTATCTTTCTTAGCCCTTTAGTCATGATATCCACCAATAGTTCTTGACTTGCAAAACTAAACTTCAACATTTCTTGCGTTGTACCAACTCTTTTATGTAATGGTGCATTGGTTCTATGTGTTTTGAATTTTCATGAAATATTCAATTTTTATTTAATTGTATTGCTCCATTATTGTCACAAAATATCATTGTAGGATTTCTTTGTTTTTCTCCTAGACCTTCCAAAACTCTTCTTAACCAAATTGTTTGTATACATGTTAATGCAACATACTTTATTTCTATACTAGATAATGCAACTAAATTTTGCTTCTTTGTGTTAGTGTTTTGTAGTAGCGGAAGATATTTTCTCTTAAAGATAATTAATTCAAGGTAGGTCAGCCTTTGCATTATAAACAAATATTGTATTTTTCTAGGTTGGCTCTAGAAGGGAGGTTGCCTAGCTTGCTATATAAGGGAGATAGAGTCTCCACATTTTAGCATCAATCAATTCTATTCCAATTCGAAATTTCTTCAGCAACAGATTCACTATCAAGAGCAGCAGATTTGCTTCAAGGAGAAGTGATATTATTTTGTGTATTTAAGGAAATCACACTATCTTCAAGTGCAAATTCATTGTATGAGATTCGGCCTTGCTAGGGCCTGATTTTGAGTGCTATTTCTGCACTTAGTTATTCTAATTTATAAGAGAATATTTTGCTGGGTTTTCTCCCTCGAGTAGAAGGGTTTTCCTAGAGTAAATTCGGTGTTCATTCGGTGTTCATTGTTCTCTGTGTTGTATCTTCTGCTTATTTGCATTTTTGATCCAATCATATTTGGCTAAATATTATAAGACAACTCATATCTGATGGAGTTGATTTAATATTAGATGAAGTCTTGGCTAGTAGCGACTACATGGAAGAATTGCTAGAGACCACAATACATAGCGTCACATTCCCTTGACCAGGCTGCTGTGGAAACAAAAGTTATGCAAAGTGGCTCGATAATACATTAGCCATGGTTTTCAAATAGTCACCTTTATTGCTATTGACCCATTCTAATTGCTATCATTGTGGAGTTCTTTTCAGAAACGTCAATATCTGAGGCTGGACAAACACATTTATGACCTAGACGTCTCTATATTTCTCACGTGGAGGCTCCTTATACTTTGCGTTGGAATCTTTGAGCATATCAAAGGTTTATTGGGAGGTCGTTGGAGATTTAGAAGGCTGGACGATTCGCTTCCTAGCACCATATTGCCTCACTTAGAGGTCGCAACCATAACTGGACATTCACGTGAAATTACAGGCAAGCAATATACACCAGATAGAATGTATTTCGACTTTGCAAGTTGCTGATAATAAGTTTCGAGGTTGGTGCGAATCTTCCCAGGAGCCTTGCAAATATAGCTACAGACGGGATTCCTATTCTTCTAGCCGATAACTGTAGATATTTCATCATCGGGTATTCATCATTCAGTATTTGGTAAAGAGCCCGATATCATACGGTGGTCGATGGTTTATTCCTGTATCCTTGTTTCACCCAAAACATTATTGCCGCTGCTCACTTCAATAAGGTCAGGCACTGTGAACACAACAAATGAAATAGTCTCTGAAAGTTAGAAGAAAGAATCGCATGGGAATCACAGTTCTAAATTGAATTGATGGCTTAATAGACAACGGGTTGATTGGTAAGTATGTCAATATTTCTTGTTGCCGTTCTTGAGACTCTCAGAGATATGGAGTTGAGGAAAATAGACGTGACATACAGATGTGACAGGAATAAATGGCCGGGTTGGGTAGTGATGAAAGTGTTGTAGAGACGAGCTAATTTAACATGCGAATTGAGCCGTGTCCATCCCTAATCTCTGTGCGATTGAGTTTGATCTGAAATTATGAGGTTGGTTGCATGGGGTGGCTTGACGTGAATATGAGTTTATATCAGAGCATTTAGTAATTCAGAACACACAAAATGCACCCAACTTCATAAGTTGTAAAGTTTGAAGATTCGTAATTAACATAATAGTGGCCAGGATTGGACATGTAAGGTCTTGAAGCTTGTTATCGAATATTGCAAGGGTTGGATTGAAAGGTAACAACATGAGTCACTGGTGTCTCTTTGTGGATGATTCTATTGCAAATAGGTCTCTGCTGAAGATAACCAGGACTTGAGTCTTCAAGAAATAAAGAGTAGTATGGTTCTCCATCAAAATTTGCTGCTATGCTGTAGTATTGGTTTGGGCAGTCAGGTGTATGAAATACCAGGGATACAAAAATACTACATAATATAAATGTTCCAGTTATTGCCGAAACTGTTAAAAGATTGATTGTATTCTCTGAACTGTGCATGTTATTCAACCCAACATTTTTCTCCTCTTTTCTTTATGCATGTTATTCAAGGTGGGAAAAACATGAGATTTGGGTGATGTTATTCTTTTTTTGTGATTATGTTTTATTAATGTAGTTTAAATATTTATAACATTCTCCTTTATCTTTGTTGTTTAGACATTTTTCATACATAGTGGCTCCATGATATTTCATTCATCTATGTAGGCATAGATCCCAAGACATTTTGAACTTTTGATTTTACATTCGTACAAGATGACAATGTGTCATGAGGATGTCCACACTACACTGTGTTTGTGGCTGAGGTTCTAAGAAGTCATAAAATAATTTCTATAATCTATACTTTCTATTTTTGTGGATATCAAGTTGCAATTGTTAGTGCAAAGATAGATATTTTTACTAGTCTTTTATGCGTGGGTATTTATATGAAATTTTAATACTTCATTTCATTTCTAGTTATAATATTTGTAAAAGGATAGATAAGATTGTCTAACATATCATTTGATTAAAGATTATGTTAGAGAAAAAGCTCTGCTCTGCGCACACTCCCCTTTTTTCAATTTTTTGTGATCTGTGTTCCCTAATGATCCAGTTTGGTGGGGGCCCCAACAGTGCTCCCCCACCTATGCACTCTGCTCCTTCTCAGAGAGCTACATCCTCTCCTTCATCTTATGGGGGTTTTAAAAGTACATTTCGAGAGTCGCATGTTCCATATCTCAGGGGAAAGGACTTTGCCTGTTTCAAATCCCAGGGGAAAGGACGCTTTTTTGGCCGACGAGGTTCCTGTGTCGTATGTGGACAAGTTTGTGGGCGGGAAGGTTTCGACAAAGGCGCCCCAATATTTTTTCTGCTTTGTGCACTATAGAGGGGGATGAAGTGGATGTCCCAGATATAGTCCTAAATGATGCAATTGAGGGTTTGAAGTTGTCCCTGGTTGGAAAGTTCTTTGATGCCCATCCTAATATTGATTAGGTACATAAGTGGGCCACTGACACTTGGAATCTCAAGGGTAGTGTCTCAATTAGTGCTATGCCTAAAGGCTTATTTCTCTTTACTTTTGTTATCCACGAGGATATGATAAAGGTCCTCACGGGAGGCGGCTGGGCCTTTGACAGAAGCTTTAAGAATATTTTGTCCCTGTGTAAGTGGAAACCAGGATTTGATGCCTTTGCAGACTTGGGTAAGGTGGCCCCAACTTGGGTTAGGCTCCCTGATTTACCTTTGGAATTTTGGCACCAAAATGTTTTTAAAGGAATTGCTGATTCCTTTGGTACCTTGGTAACAGTTGATAAAGTGACTCTTCTTAAGTCACAATTGGTATACGCTAGAATGTATGTGAATGTGGTTGTTAATACAATCCTCCCCACCACTGTGACTTTAAAATCAAAATTTGGAAGATGGTTTCAACCGTTAGAATATGAAAAGGCTACGGTCTTTTGTCAGGGGTGTAGTAAGTTTGGACATTTACAAGATGCTTGTAAAAAGATCCCTCTTGAACCTAAAAAAACCTAGTCAGGAGTGTGGCTGAACTCTCCCTTGAAAAATGTTGATCCCGTGAACATGTTAAAGGATCTTGTTACACCAAGCTCTAACTCGGCTTTGCTATTTTCTGATAATGTGTTAGCACCTTCTCAAATCTTGGCTGCGGTTGAAGGTTAGTCTTTGAATGAGTGTGCCCTCACTAACAACTCTGAAAAGGTCCTTCCTGGGGGAGTTGTTGAAGGGTTCACCTCCTCCCCTTTGATGCAAGCAAGGTGGTGATGACTCAACAAACAACCTCAAACTAATTAGACCTTGGCAAGAAATCAACAAGGAAACACCTTTACCATTACAATTCACTCAACCAATTCCTAACACCCAACCATAGGCTTGTAACCCACACAACTTGAATTGGCACAATATCTTTTAGAGAAGGCCGTACAGAGGCCAACCAAACATCATTTAATACTTCTCACAGATCCCCAAACATCATTCCAAAAGAACTTTAATGGTTTCTTTGCAACAATATAGAGAACTACTAAACTGCCCTATTTTTAGGCTACTAAATTAGCCCTATTTTCCAAAGGAACCTCTTCTTAAACTCCTTGTTTTCATCAAAAATCAACTGATAGACATTAGTTGTGTTCCAAAACCACAGATTCTAGTATTATTTCCCTGATTCAAGACCTTTATATCGCTGAACCATGAAACCCTCCAATTACATGCAAAAACCTAGGGTTTTATTGAATATACCATCAACTGGGCTTATCAAACTTCAACAATGCATTCAAAAGTCTCTAATAGGCCTGTACAAACTCCTCAAACCCTTACAAGATGCTTTCTATCAACAATTGGACAAATCCCTTCTCAAAACCACCATTTTCATAAGAAAAAAGACACTGCCCAACCCTAGGGCTTCATCCAAATTTAAACAACTCAATCCCACAGCCTACCAAAACATTGAAACATTGAAATTAGAGAGTTATTGACCCATTCCACGAGAAACAATAGGCAAAGACAGTGGAATGGGTCATTTTCCCATTTTAGAGACCCTTCAACCCTTCAAAACTGTAAAAACAGGCTGCTACCGAAAATGAATGAGTTCTCCCTCAAAATACAGAGTTAGAACCTCAAAATAGGATCAATTGAAAGCTAACACATGCTTGAACATTACACAAAGAATTTCAGAGCTTTTAGAACCTGTATGGGTCCGTACAAAATGATGAAAATTCAGAAAAGCAAGAAAAATACAGAGAATGAACATTGTATTGATTTGAAACTTCAAACAAAACTTCAACCATTGAGTTCGAGCCTTCTGAGGCTTTTATACCCATTATATTCAAATTATACCTACTATAATGTTCATAATTGCCTCTTAACCTTTTATGACCTTTCGACTTCTAAAAGTTGCATAATTGTCAATTTTTGCCTAAACAACATTGTTTGCATTTTTTGAGCACCTTCTCCTAATTTGACTTCTAGGACTCCCAATCACCCAATTACATATTAAATAGTCTTTTTAGACCTTATTTAGATTAAATAAACTCAAAACATCCCTATCACACCTAGATGACTAACTGATCACATCTTCAAGTATTGAATCTTGCAAATGGTGGAGTAGGTGCTTCTGCACCATACATCCCCACAAAAAAAGAACTCTTGCCACAAGAGTTTTACCTTTTCTCTATCTCTCCATACTTTCCACACATGCTCTGACCTTCAAACTCTTTCCCCTGGTCCATATATTGTGATCTCAGGATCTTCCTTGCATTCTCTTTCCTATTTACATTTGAAACTCTCTTCCTCTCTTCATACAGACCTGATGATGGTCTTTGATATGTTCTCTGACCAAAACATGACAAAGTCATTGCCCTCATGCATTCAAACAAACTCTTACCTTGGCTCCCTGATCTGACTTCTCTTTTGCTTCAAACTCAGACTTGCAACTACTTTTACTATCTTGTCCATTTTGTCCCTTTGTTACTATCAACTGTCCCACTGTCTTGTCATCTTTTTGTCCCATCTTACTATCCTTTTTACTTACTGTATTGTCAAATGTTTTAATAACTATACCTGCAGATTCAGTTAGTTTTGAAAACTTACTTTCACCTATAGGACACACAATGGTCCCCACCAAAACATTTTCATTCAAATTCACAGTCATCTTGCCTTGCAAACTTGATTCAATCTTCTTACCTGTTGCCATTGCTTTCTCAGGCTTTGAACTATCTGCAACCCATGACTTTTTGTCTTCATTTACAATTTCTACTAGCTCTTTCTTTCCACACAATATCACTTTGGCCTTACCTTTCTCATCTTCCACCAAAGGAGTTAAAACAAACCTGCACCCATCCTTCATTATTCTATAGGTGTTCTCTCTACCATCATATAGGGTTCGTCTATCATATTACCAAGGTCTACCTAGGAGTAGGTGACAAAAATCCATGGGAAGGATATCGCAAACTACACTATCTTTATAGCCTCCAATTTGGAAACCTACCACAACTTTTTCATTAACTAACAAAGATTGTCCATCACTCAACCATGACACCTTATATGGCAATTCATAAGGAATTTTTTGCAAATTCAACTTACTCACCATCTCACTAGACACCATATTTTTAGTAGATCTAGAATCAATGACAACTCTACATTCTTGCACTTACAAGTGGTATTGAAGAGACTCTCTCTTTGCAATGGTTCCACCTCCTTTACTGCCTTCAATATAGTCTTTCTCATCATCAGCATTTCCCCTGTTTCAGGAGTAGCTCTCAAACTTGTAGGATGATTGCTTTCACACTCCTCTTCTTGAATGATTTGTGCTCTCCTATCAATCCTCTTTTCACCACTTGATTAACTACCAACCCTTTCAGGATACTTTCATACAGGATGACCATATTCATTGCAATGATAACACCTCCCTGCAAAGATATTAGAATCTCTTCCACCACTAAATCTACCTCTACCTCTAAAACCTCATCTAGCATCAACACCTTGCTCCTTACCTCTATTTACTCCTTGTTCTTCCAATTGATGCTTTGGTGTAGGGATTGTTCCTCTCCCTCTTGCACTACTAGCACCTCTTCCTCTCACTGATTTCTCTTGCCTTCTTTTGAGCTTTTCTTCCACCCTGATTGCTAATTGAAAACATTCCTCAACAGACTTTGGGTTAGCAACAAAAAGTTCATTTTGTATATTAAATCTCAAACCACCTAGGTATCTAGCCACTTTCTCAACTTCATCTTCATCCCTTTGTGCCCTTATACTTAGTTTATAAAACTGATCTGTATATGTCTTGACATCTAGATATTTTTGTTTCAATCATTGCAACTTTTGATACAATTGAACTTAATAATCCTCTAGAAGAAACTTACCTTTCAATTTTTGCACCATCTTGTCCCATGAAGTAGTCCTTGATTTTCCTTGTTTTCTCCTCTTTGCTTGCTCATAGTCCCACCATAAAAGAGCATGACCCTTGAGTTTTGTTTTTTCCACCTTCACCATCTGCTCATCTGAAATGTTTTCACTTTCAAAGTAATTATCCATAGCAACAATCCAATCAAGCAATTCCTCTTCATTTAAATTACCACCATACACAAGAAGATCAACTTTTACCTTATGAGAATCACCTTTCACTGCTTTGAGCATCTTTACCATCCTCTGATCTTCAGGGTCTAGTTCCACATCAACATCCTCATATTCTTCATCATCTTCTTCTATTTCACTTTCTTCATTCTCATCTCATCTCTTCTTTTCTTTGTCACCAAGGCAACAAGCCTTGCCAATACTGTATTATGTGACTCTTGAAGCTTAACATGCTTCTCCTTGAGTTCCTGCAACTCTCTTGCATCACCAACACCCTTCAGAGGCATCTTCACCAAACTTGACTTCTCACCTTCCAATCACTTTCTTCAAAACTTGCAAAATTCAAACAAATCAACAACAAAAGACCTTTGTCCCTATGCTCTGATACCACCTGATGTAAGCAAGGTGGTGATGACTCAACAGACAACCTCAAACAGATCAGACCTTGACAAGTAATCGACAAGGAAACAACTTTACCATCACAATTCACTCAACCAATTCCTAACACCAACCATAGGCTTGTAACCCACACAACTTGACTTGGCACAATATCTTTTAGAGAAGGCCATATAGAGGCCAACCAAACATCATTTAAGACTTCTCACAGATCCCTAAATATCATTCCAAAAAGAACTCTAATGGTTTCTTTGCAACAATATAAAGAACCACTAAACTGCCTTGTTTTTAGGCTACTAAATTAGCCCTATTTCCCAAAGGAACCTCTTTTTAAACTCCTTGTTTTCATCAAAACTCAAATAAAAGACTTTAATTGTTTTCCAAAACCACAGATTCCACTATTATTTCCCTAATTCAAAACCTTTATATTGCTGAACCATGAAACCCTCCAATTACATGCAAAAACCTAGGGTTTTATTGAATCTACCATCAACTGGGCTTATCAAACTTCAAAAATGCATCCAACAGTCTCTAATAGGTCTGTACAGACTCCTCAAGACCTTTACAAGATCCTTTCCATCAATAATTGGACAAATCCCTTCTCAAAACCACCATTTTCATAAGAAAAAAGACACTGCCCAACCCTAGGGCTTCATCTAAATCTAAACAACTCAATCCCATAGCCTACCAAAACATTGAAACACTAAAATTAGAGAGTTCTTTATCCATTCGACAAGAAACAGTAGGCACAAACAATGGAATGGGTCATTTTCCCATTTTAGAGACCCTTCAACCCTTCAAAACTATAAAAACAGGCTGCTACCGAAAATGAATGAGTTCTCCCTCAAAATACAGAGTTAAAACCTCAAAATAGGATCAATTGAAAGCTAACACATGCTTGAATATTACACAAAGAATTTCAGAGCTTTTAGAACCTATATTGGTTCGTACAGAATGAAGAAAGTTTAGAAAAACAGGAAAAATGCAAAGAATGAACATTGTATTGATTTGGAACTTCAAACAAAACTTCAACAACCACTTAGTTTGAGCCTTTTGAGGCTTTTATACCCATTACATTCAAATTCTACCTACTATAACGTTCATAACTACCTCTTAACCTTTTATGACCTTTCAACTTCTAAAAGTTGCATAATTGTCAATTTTTGCCTAAACAACATTGTTTGCATTTTTTGAGCAACTTCTAATTTGACTCCTAGGACTCCCAATCACCCAATTACATATTAAATAGTATTTTTAGACCTTATTTAGATTAAATAAACTCAAAAAACCCCTATCACACCTAGATGACTCATTGATCACATCTTCAAGTATTGAATCTTGTAAATGGTGGAGTAGGTGCTCCTGCACCACCCTTCTCTGGATAAGTACCTTGAACCACAAACTGGGAATGAAATGTTGGATAATGTGCACAAGTTATCAAAAGAAATGGAGGGAATTGATTTCAAAATTTCAGAACAATAGAAGGAGACCTTAGAAGAAGGTGAGATAGAAATCTAGATGGAACAATTATTGACTTCCTCCCCCAAGCTCTCTTAGGTAGGTTTGATACTGGAGGTGGTTAAAACACTAGAAGATAAACAAGAGAAGGAAAATAAGGAAGACAAGAAAAACCTATTGAGCTCCTTTTCCCACCAAAAAGATGATGTAGTGGAAGAGGACTAGAATCAAATAAATTCAAAGTCAAGGAAGAAGAAGAATCTAGATGTGGGAGGAAATAACAAAGTGGGTAGGCCTCCCTTAAAAGAACCAAGGAACAAAGATACAACTAGAGATGTGGCTTCTGGAAAGGAGAGGACTCTTGACTCCCTTGCTGGGAGTAAAACCAGAAAGAAGTAGAGGGAGATCCTCTCCCTTTTTTAGTAGTATCAAGGTGTTATTGTTGCTCCTCTTTGCTCTCATGCATTTGCTATCTTGGAATGTGAGGGGACTTAATGGCCTCTACAAACATCATTTGTTAAAAGCCTGTTTGGTGGATGTGAAACAAGATGTTCTCTTAGTCCAAGAAACCAAAATGAAAAGAGAGAATTTTGAAAAGGTGATCAAGTGGCTTTGGCCTAGTGCTAATTTTGAAGTGAGTGATGCTGATGGAGCCTCAGGGGGGATTGTGACTTGTTGGAACCCTACTAGGCTTGCTAGAGGGCTAAATTTTTCAACAAGAATTGCCTAATATCTATGGAAGATAGTATTACCTCGGTCAAGTGGAATATGGTTAATATTTATGGTCCTAACTCACACTTGGATAGGCTTGATCTTTAACACTTGCTTAAGGGTATTATTATCAATAGAAAGGAGGAGTTGGTTGCTTGGAGGGGATTTTAATTCCCCTTTGTATCCTTCAAAAAGTGTGGAGGCCTTATTGATTTCTTAGATAGTATGATGGATTTGTCAGGTTTCTTAAACTCTGTAGGGTTAATCTATATTCATTTGAATGGATCTCTGTTTACATGGACTAATAGAAGACAGGGTAGTCATCTAATCCAAGTTAAGTTGAACCATTTCCTTGTTTCCTCTAATTGGAACATTTTGCAAAATCTCACTCTTATGGCTCTCCCCAAGACTAGCTCGGATCATAGTGCTCTCCTCCTTGGGTGTGAGGATAAAATTGCTAAAGGACCTTTCCCTTTTAGATATGAAATTATGTGGTCTCTTCATCCAGACTTCAAATCTTTGGTTGAAGAATGGTGGAATGCTCCTTGTGATGGTACTCCTATGTATTGTTTAACTCAAAAGATGAAGAAAGTCAAAGAAAATGTTAAGGGTTGGAATAAGTATTTGTTTACCATAAAAATTATGATGGTACTATCCCCTTTTCTTAAGATTGTCTCCCTATTTGTTTGTTATTGTTGTTGAAGCTTTGGGTCATAATATTCAGAGACAACTTATTAATAAAAAATTGAAAGGTTTTTGTGCTGCTTCATCCCTCCCCCCTACCTGACACCAACAATTTGTTGATGTCACTTTCCTCCTTGGGGAAGCTTCTATCCTAGAAGCGAGACAATGGAAAGAGGTTCTTGATAAATGTGCTAGTCTCGAGTCAATATATCAATTACTAGAAGAGCAAAATCTATTTATTTAACACTAGCCAGAATATAAAAGAGAAAGTTATAAATGTTATTGGTTGCCAGGAAGCTGATATGTTGGCTACCTACCTTGGCTTACCTTTAATCTCAAGAAAAATTGATAGTAATTACTAGAATTATATCGTGGAAAAGATTCAAAAGAAGCCGGCTGGTTGGAAAGGGAAGTTGCTTAGTTTTGCTGGAAAAATTCAACTTTTAAAAGCTTCCTTACAAAACATCCCAGTTTACTATCTCTCTCTCTCTTTAACATTCTTTCCTTCATTGCTGAGAAAATTGAAATGATACAAAGGAATTTTTTATGGTCAGGTGTGGAAGAGAGGAAAATAATGGCGCTTGTTAGATGGGATACTGTCTGCACTCCGAAGAGAGAAGGTGGCTTGGGTATAAGAAGAATAAGTGTTTAATAAATCTCTTGTGGAAAAAATGGGATGGGTTTTTCTAGAAGGAGAAAAGGACTGGGTTCAACTTCTACGGGTCAAGTATTTGGGAAATAAGGATGTTTGTTATTTCCTTAGGAAAAAGGATCTCCCTTATGGTTCAATTTTTTGGAATAACTTGCTAAATATTAGAGGTACTCTAACAAAAGGAGTGAAATTGAGAATTGGAAATGGAAACAAAACTGATTTCTGGGAGGATGGTTGGACTACCTGTGCTCCCTTGTCAACCAACAACAACCTCCAACAAATTAGAATTAGATTGAAAAGAAATTTTCAAAAGTTCTCTAATTATATAAATTGGGAAGGTATGAGGCCAAAGTGGATAGACTTTAAGAACTATTTGAATAATGATGTTCTCAGGGGTGGCAGACAACAGAACTGGGATGTTGCTTTGGACTCTCTCTTATGACTGATTGGTGATCTTGATTTATTATCGATAAATAGGGATGATGAGTGGATTTGGACAAAAATTTCTTCTAGGAGAATATATGTTAAATCTGTTTATGAGATTATGGAATCTCAGCTATTCCAAATGAGGGTTTTTAATAGGAAAATGGTGTGGAGCAAGAATCTAATCCCTAAGATTAATTGTTTTTGGTGGACTGTGAGGCATGGTAAGATTCTCACAATTGACAATCTTAAGAAAAGGGGATGGTATTTGGTGACCAAATGCTACCTATGTAATGGAGAGGAAGAAACCAGTATGCACCAATTGTTTCAATGTCCTTATGCTCAAGATGTGTGATATTTCTTCCTAAAGAATTTGATGATTGAATGGGTCTTTCCTTCATCAATAAAAATGTTTATTGATTGTTGGAGTATGTGTCCCTACTCACACAATATTATCATTGACCTCTGGAGACAAGTTCCCCAATTCCTTGCTTGGGGTTTGTGGAAAGAGAGGAACGATAGAGCTTTTAGAGATACGACTAAGAATAGTAAAGAGCTATGCATGTCTATTAGGAAACATATTCAAGAAAACATAGAAAGCTGTAAGTATGCTCCTTCAAAGAAAACACCATCATATCAAGAGATGCGAATCAAGCAACTATGGGGAATATCTCATCATCTTAACAATGTTATCCGGGTAAAACAACTAATTAGAAAAAGTACTATTTGGATCCCCTCGGCCCTAGGATGGATTAAATGTAACTTCGATGGGTGTTCTAAAGGGAATCCAGACTTGGTGGGGGTAGGTGGAATTGTTAGAAACCATCAAGGAATTTTTGTTTCTGGATGCAACAAGGGTCTAGGTACAACAACTAACAACTTGGCAGAGGCTTATGTGGTGTGGGCAGGTATTAGTTATCTAAAAGATAATGGCTACACTAAAGTTATGGTGGAAGGTGATTCCAAGTTAATTATTGATTACTTGAACAATAAGGATGATGTTCCATGGGAGTTAAAAGATATCTTGGATGATTGCAAACATATGATACAATCCTTTTAGAATTGCAAGATAGCCATATTTATAGGGAAGGCAATAGGACTGTCGATGCAATGACGAATTTTGGCCTATGACATTTGGTTTTGAAATATTGGGAGTTCTTCGAATTGTCAAATCAAATTAAGGAAATAATCTCTAACGATAGATTGGGGGATTTAGTCAATTCATCATGGATAGAATGATTTTAATTAAGATGAGAGATTGGAAGAGTTGTCCAGTTGTCATGATAATTTTTGTCTTTCTTATTTGGTAGTTGGAAAAGTTGATAGGACGACATGTGATGTACATTATTAATAGAAGTTGTATGCTAAATCTCAAAGAATTAAAAAGAAATGAGATGAAAGGATAGGCCCCTTGGGAAGCCTCATGAGATAATGAGAAAAAAGTGAATGTGGTTATACTGATTATTGCACATATTTCTAAAAATCTTTCAATAGATTTGAGAAAAGTCTTTTTAGTATGTGTTATCAAAGATGTTAGGGTGGGTAATAAAAAAGGAGTAATCATATATTGTAAAGGTGATGGAGCTGTCATTTCCATTAAAGGTAGGTTTTGGAGATATGAGGCTAGGCTTTGTATACAACTTGACTATTTTAAAAATATTGCTAGAAGGTTTGAGCCATTGTCCTTTCAAATGAAAAGCCACCAAGTTTCTATCAAAATTGAAATCTTTGAATTTCCAGTTGCTTTTGTGGTTAACAAGGAAGGCCTAAGAACAGAGTATTTGCTTCTTCCAAAAGATTATCAATACCAAAGGAAAGACTATTGGAGGCCTTAGAAAGAGGACGAAGCCGAGTAAATATGATTCCTTGAAAAATAATGCAAAATTATGGGGTCTAAACTTGAAAGGGCTAGTTTCACTTTGTACTTTGTGGCCATGGAGGGTTACGACAAACAACTCAACTACAAGTTTGTGAATGCCTAGAAAGATGGTGAAATTGAGTTGGGTGGTCTCCATTTTACTGTTGATTCTAAGTTGATTACCAAAGCAACGAGTCTCGCATATGAGGGGAAGAAGATTGCTAAGGTAAGCACGGGTAACTATCAAACTTATATTGAATTTTTTTTTTGAAGCTAAAGAAAGGGCCCAAAGATTTCAAAATGGCTACTCTAGGATTTTTCTTTCCCCCCATTACCATAATGTGTAACTTTTTGTCATGAAGTATTTTATGTTAGAGGGTCATTTTCAGTCGGTCCATTGTTATCATTTTCCAATCCTGAACCATATTAGGCATAGGTGGAGAAAATAAAATTTCCCTTTTTCCTCCTCTCCTCCTTGAAACAAATTGTTACCAACGGTGCCAATCCTCCTTTACACCAGGGTTTGATTAGGGCAATAAGCAAGTACGTTCTTGCCACCACCCCGTTAAGAAACATTTTTCATGAATTGATTGAGAACCCCACTCCTAAGAGTTCTATGAAAATTGATCTAATTTAAAGTCATCCCCACTCCCTAGTCAAAGAACCTGCTAAAAAATCATGGACCCATCATGGCCTGCTCTCCTCAAAATAACCCCTGAAAAATGAAGTGTTTCCCCTCTCTATTATATTGCTAATAAGAAAAGAAAACTGTTGCTTCGTGAATTGGGTGCTGACCCTAAAACAATAACAATACAAGATGATAATGAAAATAGCCCTGAATGTGGGTCCACTACCTCGGTGGGATGAAGATCTACTCACTTGGCTCTTGTTGTGTCCAAGGGGTCAAATAATAGTAAAAAATCAAAAAGTTCAGATGATAAGAAATTGGAAGAGCCTCTGGATAATAAAGGAAAGAGGGTTGCTAGGGAGGAAAAGGCTTCCTCATCTAAAGAATGTGTTCCTAATAGTCTAGGTGAAGCTGGGTCTCTTGAGGAAGAGGCGTCAGGGTCGAAGGATGTGGAAGATTCAAGTCAGGAGGAGGAGGAAGGAGTTAATCAACAATAGGATGTGCAGAATCTGGAGGAGGATACAGGTACAACCAAGGAAAAAGGAAATGCTACTACTGACCTAGAGGAAATGGATATTAATATGGTTACCCCTTGTAATGAATAATGCTCAAAAGATAAATATATGAGCATGGAAATAACTAGAGTGGAAAGGCTGGAAGAAAGATTGTCGATTATGGAGAAGATGATGCAGAAAGATGACAATGCTAATAGGTTTTAGGTTCTTGAGAATGTTGTGCTAAACATGTGTAGGGTTGTTGATGTGGTGATGAAAAGGGCAGTGATGGCTACCATCTTGTGACAAGGTAAAATCAAGAAACAACAGAGGAAAAAGGAGAATAGAGCAGATGTTGATTTTCCAGGAAAGATAGAGATTAAAGAGAGCATTGAAGATTTATTGGAGGACCTAATGAAGGCTTGGAGCCTTATAGAGGATGCTTAATCCTTGATTCTATTTTTTCTTGCTTCTGATGCTTGTTTTCATTAGGATTTTTGGATCTTCTCTTATACTTTTAAGTGGTAAAGGCTTGATTTTCCTGAACTGCATAATTTTAAGTTTTATTTTTGTTCAGAACTTTGTGAACATGTTGGGTACTCTTTATAGGGTTAGTTTATTTTACCTTATTTTGTGGATGGATGATAATATGGACTAGTTAAACCTGTATTGGATCCTTGATAGGTTATTATCTTTTGATGCGGTTGGTATATATTGATGCTAGTTTTTGGTTGGTTGGGTGTGGGGAAGTAGTTCTTCTTTAGTTATGCTTCCTCTATTCTATTGTTCTGTCTGTTGTTATTCTTTGGACTATTGTGTTGCTTTTGTAAGGGATCAGGGCCCTTTCCCTACTTAATCAATCAAAAACATATCATTTGATTCATCCTAATGTTATTATAGAATCTTGGTTCTCAAGGAAACTTACTTTGTTAGAATCAATTTTCTACACTACACACATATACTAATTTTTGGACTTTCTTGTTGAAATCAAAATTTCTTTTTTTAAGGTGTATACCTACACACTAACCACACACCTATCCAGTGCTCTTTGTACTTCAAATTGTATTCTTCTCATGTGTATGCTTGTGTGCTAGCTTTTCAAGCTAATTTGAAAATAATTTTCTTTTGTGAGATGTGATCTTTATCTTTAGATCTGCACTTGATAACATGACTTTATACTCTAATCTAAATTTAAATTTACTCTTTTAGGTGCACATCAACAATATAGGTTCACACCTCTATATGTGACTCTTGAATTTTCTTTAAGCATGTTAAAATTATATTTATAAGGTCTACACATAAGCGTATGAAATTTGATATTTTTTAAACTTTGAAGATCCCTTTTCAGTGTACATGCCTTTGTATCCCACATGCACTTGTGTGCATGTAAGTCAGATTTTGGAATTTAATGCAACATCCTTTGCAAAAATGTGCCCTTGGAAGTGTAATTTTAATTTTTCCATGGACAACCATGTGCTTAAACAAGAAAATTCATATTTGAATTCTAATTATTTTGCATATATCTCCTTATGAGGTGCACACTTATACATTATAATAAGGAATTTTTAATTTTGAAGGCCACCTTGTCAAGGGCATCACCTTACAATACAATCTCTCTATTTTCTTTATATTTGTGTGCCCTTAATACTATAATCTTAACTTGTTTGTCTTTAAATGTCAATTCCCTCTCTCGGGTATGCACCCAATAAAGTGATTTTGACTTGCTTATCATGAAACTATTTTAGTCGCTAAGGTGAGCCCTTATTAAAGCAAACTGGGTGCTTAAGAACTTGAATCCATTTTCTATATTAGGTGAATGCTTGATCTTCAAGCTTGGCCAAATTTCTTCAACATCCACCTTTCTTTTCCATGTATATGACTTCAAGAGCTTCATTCTATGATCCTACAAGCATTCGTAAAATGGAAACAAAGACGATAAAATAAATCTAACTTGACAAGAACTAAAACATGATTCACACTTAGGAAAATAATATGTTTTCATCTAAAACTTGTCACAATACAATTTTTTCTATGGGTACACCATTAATTTAAAATAATGCCTTGATGTGCTCTTTCTATCTATTGGAGAAATAAAATAAATCATACAAGTAGGAATCTAACTAGTAAGACTAAATACCTTCCACAAGAGAGATGCAAAATAAATAATTATTACATTGCTAGAATAAAATGAATACAAAATTCAAAATGACTAATAAGATGACTTTGCTATATAAGCAATAATAAAACTCTAGATAAAATCTTAAATAAAACCTTAGGAAAAAATAAGATTATGACAAATTTCTTAATCCTATGACATGAGACATAAAAAGTAAATGACCTAAATAAGTTTAAGTAAGAGTGAATATGTCCTAAAATAAAACTAGTTAGGTAATATACATGTTCACACCAACAACACTCTTAAGTGCAACTTAGGGAGAATGATAAAACATGCAAAGATGCAAAGGTGCAAAGGTGGTTCCTAACTACAAGGCCATGTTAGGTACCCATGTACAAACAAATCTCTCACAAATATAGTAAAGGAGAAAAATTCATAGGAAAAATCCACCCTAAAAGAGAGAAACATATATGTTAAAGTGAAGGAAGGAGGATTCAAAATGACCCCCAAAGACTAGTTCCATCACCAAAATGTAAAAGATTTCCCTCTATAGGGGATAAAACATGTGAAGGACTAAAAGACCTCCAAAATCTATTCTAGAAAGAGAAAGGAGATGCAGATTTTCATGAACACCAATAAAGCATGAAGAAGTTGCAAATAATTATTAAAAAATGACCATTATAGAGCTAAAATAGAAGAACCTTCTCTAGGATTAGGATGAAGATTAGGATCAAAGAGACACAATTCTACATGAGTGAACCCAATGACACTAGTCAAACAATGATTAGATGACAAACAAGGAAACAATCTAAAGTAAAAAAATATAGATGACACATTAGTCTACATAAGTGACCCCAACAAAACTAAACCAATGCATAGATGGTGTATTTACACCAATATATTACAAGATAATAATTTAGTAGTAAAAAATGTACCAATAGTTTTAAGAATATTAATCAAATAAAAATAGGTCACCTCCATAAATATGTATGAAGAGCGTTTATATGGTATATGTTCCATCTCACCAAAATGCATGGGTAGCCAACACTTGCATCCACCTAGTATATATGGAGAAAAATAGACACACATCTCATTTCAAAGTAAAACCAAGGAAGTATTAACACACAATATGAAAACCCTATAATGGTGAAAAGGGAGATGTGAGATAGTTTCATTGAAATATTTGTCACAATATAGTGCAAGAAGGTGAAGACACAACATTAGAAGATACAAAATATAGTATCCACGAATATAAAGGGTGTGCAAAGACAAGACACACTCACACTAAGATATACAAGGTTGTGATTTCAAATAACAAGGCACATACAACAAACTCCCCATGACACATTATAAAGTAGTGTGAGTATAATAAGGACACAACATGATATACAAGATGTTCAAACACAACAATCTACTAAGATGGGGGGCTGAATCAGTAGATCATTTAAAATCTAGCCCTAAAAAGACATAGTAGATTGATTCCTTTTTAAGTCTTTTAGTGCAAATTGAAACAAAACAAGCAAAGATATAAACATTCACATACAATAACACATAACACAAGTTATACATGGAAAACCCAAGATGGGAAAAACCATGGTGAGAAATGTTGCTAGGAGCTACTATCCTAATCCAACCTCACAATCAAATCTTTTGAATACAAAGTTTAAGGGCACCAACCCTAAGGAGACACCAATCCCTTGGTTTTAGGAGCACCTACTCCAAGGAAGCACCAAATCCCTACTCTGAGCACCTACCTAGATATTTGATGGCACCCGCCAATCAAATTTACAAAGTAAGTTATTACAATTTGTTCAATTGAACTCAGTTCAATATTGCAACCTAATTTGCAACTGCTCAACTCCTTATTGTAGCCTTTGCAACTTAGTTCTTTGCTCTGCACCTACTCTATTTTGCACTTGAATATGAACCCTGATTAAGATCTTCTACCTTTTGTTTGGGTTCTACTCATCCACTACACTTCTGCACTTTCCCTTTTTCTTTTAGCGTATTCTTTGTTTGCCTCAAAAGGTTCACAAATACATCACTCAATTCTATTGCACCTTTTCTATTAGTGCATTCTCTTTCCACCTCAAGAGACTCAGAATACTCTTATGTTTCATACTCTCAATTCTCTACAACTGCAACACTTAGCAAAAATTGATTTTCCACTTTCGAGTATTATCACTAACCTGCAACAGTTGCCTCAATATTTGCACATTGTAAAGATCTTCTGCTAGGGTTTTCTACTTCTTTCACAAGCCACCAATCCATCGAGCCACACATTCACTTATCCAAATTCAAAGCTTTTTCTATTTTTAGCATATTGAAAAGCTAGGGTTTTAGTTTCATTTAATACATATTCTCTGTATCAGATCAAAATATTATTTTCTACCACCTACATATCCGTGTCACCGATTTAATCATCCCATCACCAATAAAAATTGGTAGATGGAGCAGTTGGAATAATTGAATTCATTCACATAGTTTGTAATAACCCTCCTAGTTGCTAGTTGGACTCATTAGTTTTATGCTTTGATCTGATACTTTGATACATTGATACTATGATGATACTGTTTGGTGTGATTGGTTAGTTAGACATTTGATGATGCTGTTACTCCTTTTGTGGACATGATTATTTCATATGACATTGTGGTTGGAGATTTTAGTTGATTTTCATATTTATGTAATGATGTGATGATTTAATAGTTTATGCCATGAGATGAATTGTTAGTATTAGAAATGTTATTTTTATCAATCATATTATAATTGTTAGGATAGACGTGATAAAGGACAGTGTAGCATCACTCATTGCGAGTGCTCTGTTATGCTGCGATTCCTTCTCACAACACAATGCTTTGATTTATATATATATGCACATGTACGCAACTTCGTTTGTATGCAGGAATTGCAGGTACATAGTCTCGATTCCACCTGCTTCGGCAGGACAGGGCGAGCACAAATAACCCAACTGTATAAAGTTGATACAGAGGTGATAGTGAAGTTTTCCCGTCCCATGATGTCAGACCGCCTTGTTGTATGGTATTGCATGTTCTGTAGTTGTCATGTTTTGTGGTTGTAGTTGCGTTATGTTGTATATAATTTCTGTTGGTATGTTTATATGTTGTGGTGTTTCAATTTTAAAATTGTTGATTAAAAATTAGATTAATTTGTATTTAAAATATTTACATGTTTATTTGGTGAAAAGCCATGTATTTTATTAAATATCAATTGGTGATTTGTCAAATGTAAATAAATTTGCCAGGTGGAAAATTAATAATAAAATAAATAAATAAAGTTAAATTTCTGGTGCATGAACAAGGCTGTCAAAATGGAATTTTAAAATAATAATAATAAAGAATAATAGGGACAAATGGAGAAATCTGGTGTGGGCAGAAATTGGAATATTGTTTTTTTAGAAAATGGTTGTTGGGTGCATGTAAGGGAAGAAGATTATAGTGGGTTTTCGAAAATGGAAAAAGGGGGGAATTCTTTTGCTGGAGAAAACTTGATGGCAGGATTTTGGAATTGGATTTTTTTTGAAAAATAGAAGGAGATTGTGCTGGTAGGGCTTTTGGGTGGAAAATTTGTCAACAAAGAAGAGAGAAGAAGAGGAAGAAGAGGCGAAAAATAGAGTTTTGGAGAGCTGTTCGAAGGGCTGGTTGGAGCAAGGACTTCGTCACATATCAGCAAGCAGGAGTTCAGGTTCCAATTAAAATCCCTCTTTCTTTAAAATCTCAATTAAAAATTTTATTGTTCTAGGTTTTCAAGCAAATCAGGAAAAATATAGTTTTCAATAAATTAGGGAGAAATCCGGTTTATTCTCAAAAAAAAAAAATCTAGAATATCAAACCAAAATAGGGGAAAATCTGGGTATCAAGAAAAAGTAGGAAAAAGAAATATGGGGTTTTGAACACATTAGGGAAAAATTTGGTTTTAAATGAATTTTAAAGAAAACTGGGTTTTTTATGTATTTGGGAAGAATCTGGGGTTTCAAAAAGTTTGGGAAAAAGCTGAGTATCAATTAGTTGGAGAAAATCTGGGATTTCAACAATTGGGAAAAATCTGTATACCCAAATAAATTTTAAAAAAATAACCTGGGTTATAAAACAATTTGGAAAATCTACTGTTTTCTTAAAAAAAAAAAAATCTGTTGCCCTTAAAAGAAAAAAAAAATTGTATTCCTGCCTTGAAATTGTGTATATCTCTGTTTAAATTTTCTGAAGAATTTTATTCTTTCATTGGAATTTTTCAATTTACTCTATACCCTATCTATCTAGTGATTTATAAAGATATACATTTATATATTTTATATAATATGTAAACTGCAATTCGTATTTCTTTCTGGAAACTGGGTTGATTTATTTTAGTTATTTTAATTATTTTTTTTAGGGCCGAACTGGTCGGCGTCCGTCCGTCCCTGTTAAGGACGAAATTGTCTTTTTAAAACGAAATGTAAATCTTAAAAAATTACATTTATAAAAAAATTATATATAAAATTTTGATTTATTCAAAAAAAAGAAAAAAATATTCGGAGGGGACCACCCTCATATTGTCGCCGCAAACAGAGATCGCCAGGCGCTGGCAAAGCGTGGGCGCTGTTCCTGGCGCTGGTACGAGATCAAATATTGCTACTGACATGGCCGCCATGCTGACGACAGTACTTGCAACCTTTATTTGTTTTGTTTTTTTTTAAAATTATTTTTACTTTAAAATTTAAATCTATAAAATTCAAAAATTATATAAGTTGTTTTTCATTTATTAAATTTAGTTTAAATTTCAATTTATGAAAATATTAATATATATATATATATTTATTTAGGAATGTTTAATTTTATATTTATATATGATAGATTATAATGTATTCTATTATATATGCAATTGACAGATTGTGAAGTAATATGTTTTTTTTTCTGAATAGTAATGTAAGTATTTTTGAAAATAAAATGCTAATAATTTTATTATAATAAGAATTTAATATATTATTGGCATATAATAATTGATCTTTGATTTTTACGAAATTAATAATTGATCATGAGAAAATCGTAATGCTCTTTGTCGTATCTGCTTGAGTAAAGATGGCATAGTGTTTTGAGTTCATCTTTTATGCGTAGTTTCACTCTGCTTTTGTGTTGGTTTTAATGTCGATGTGGGAACCCGGTTGTTGGCTTGAAACCTTTGTTCCAGAGGCTGGTTTAATCTTGGATGTTATTCTCATTTTGAATTTTATCTTTGGAGTTGAAAACTTATAGTTCTTGTTTGGAGGGGTTGAACGTTGTTGGGACCTTTTGGTTCCGAGTTGTTGCGAGAGGGTTAATGCCTCGCTTGTGCTTGTTTTGGGTATCATGCTTATTTGTTGAGGTTCAACCCTTGTCTTGTTTCAATTTTCTGTTAAGTGTCTTAGGGAGAGTGGCTTTTCGTGGGGGCCGGCGCCTCGGTTAAGAGGAAGTGCACAGGAGAACCCACGAAGAGTAGTTAAACAAGTGATAACTTAAAAATAGAATTAGGGGGATGGGTAGTAAACCACTCAAGATAAAAGAAAATTGGATTCCTCATCTATGCATTAGGGCTATCATAGACTAATGATAGATCGAGAAGGCCGTGGTCGGCAAAGTCATAATCTCGTCTTCATGAGAGGTTATTGACTCCGCACGAGCTACTCTATGGTGCCGGCGCCTCAAGTAGGAGGAAGAGCTAGGAGATCCATAGATGGGTGCTGGCGCCTCAAGTTGGAGGAAGAGCCAAGAGATCCCATGAGAGCTGTGCAATGACACTCTCCACTAGACTTCCTATTTTTGCCTTGTTGCTTTTGCCTCTGGATATGTATTTTGGACTTGAATATTGTATCAGTTTCCTTAGCTTTGTACTCTCATTGTTGATTCGGATTCTTGTGCTAGTGATTATGAGTATACTTTGGTGATTTGATATTGTTATTGTTTGGTGTAATTATATTCTCTGAATTGTATTTGAGTTTGTACCTTGTTGTCATGGAGTCGGTTTGGCACTCATGGTCGAGTTAACTTCAGTGTCACCTCTGAGCACAGGGGGTGAGTTATCTTTAATTCACATGGTTGGGTGGAACGTGCTCCGCACCCGTTGGGTTCCCCATCAGCATCCTTTGTTCGCAACTTTTCCGCAGTTGGAGTTGCACCAGTGTTCACCTTGTTATTCAACATTCATTGTAAATTGTATCATCCCAATTGTTTGGGAATTTCATTGTAATTATTATATCAAAGATTGTAATGTAACATTATAGCAAGGATGTAATAGTTAGGACTCAATGTAATTTTATTTGATGAGACTCATATGATTGTATCATGTGGTATCTTAATATAATTGCTCTTGGTTTATGGAAACACATTTATTCATGGTTATTATTTTATAATTGGTTACATGGTTTATCATTATCTTTTATTTTCATTTGTGGTTGCAATGTAACCTCGCGTGCCCCAGAGAACTATGTGAGTTAATGTGATGCAATATGTTATGTGATTATGATTAATGTATTGTAAGTTTAATTTAATTGCTTTAAAAAAAAAAATTGTTTGCCTTTTTGAGTTCTCTGGGGTTTGCACGGCGGGCGTTACATAGTTGGTTTGCAGTCAAAACCCTCACTCACACTGTCGTAGCCATTGAGGACTCTTAATTTTAAATCTAAGCTGTTGATCTGCTATTTTTACACCACGATTTATTGATTCTCATTCATCTCCCAACTTTAAAATGTGACCATCAAATTAAATATCCGTTTAAATCATTGTTGTCGATCCTTGTCTTAAGCACTATGCTTAGTGTAGGGTCCACCAAGACACGCATCACAAGCCCGCTATCTCGCAAGCCAAATACACGGGCCCACTATTTCTCAGCGGACTGGTAGGCTAATGCTATATATCATCTATGTGAATGCAGTACAATTCACAACATTGATGTGAATTGACATATCGAGCAATCACTCATCGCCACTTGTCTTCACACATAATCATACACTTATGTCGCCTGACACTTTATCTAGTCCCACTTGACACATGTCACTAGCCCGCTATATCGTTGGGCTAGACAAGAACCCACCACATCTTAGTGGGATGGCGGGGAGGTTATCAATCTTCAAGACTTGATTACATCCGTTGATCAAGCTGAGGGAAAATATTTTGTGCGCAACTTAGGAAACATTATAGTCATTGAATATTTTCCAGGCCGAAAATGCTAGGAAAGGGGGCTCATTGAACAAACGACTTCAATGGCTTAAGTAATAACTTAAGAAACTACAAGGACCAATACAAAGTCAACTTCAAATTATAAGTTTTGTGAAAGAGCCATGACTGCAAACCTTAGGGTTTATCAACAAACCCTAATTTTTTCTGAGAGCAAACATTAAACAATTCTATGCTCAATCTTTACCATCTAACTCTGCAACTTACACCTTTGAGAAGCTCTCAAGAAAATCATATCAAATATGCATCTTGTTTTATCATTTGACATCTGGAAGTAGATTCTGTAGTGTCATGACAACATTTCACCAAACTTCCAAAACATGATCCACTGATCTCCATGGAATCATGTCAACAACCCCCCTCACAAGATACCACTCAAATATCCCCCTTTTCACATCAATGACAACATTATGCCAACAATCTCCCCCTTTGTCATTGATGGCAAAAACCAAATGCTCAAACTACTTTGATGCCAATTAAAATTGAATATACCATGAGTGCACAAACATAGCAACTCCCCCTTGTTCATTTTCATGAACATTTTCTCATTTCTCCCCCTTTGATATCAATGGAAAAGGGCTAGCCACAAGACTTACACACTTACTCCCCCTATGAGTATTCTCCCCTCATAAACCTACAACCATCAAGTTGTTAGACATTTGTAAAACCAGGTTTACCTGACTTGATTTTTCCTTCATACTAAATGATGAATAAACTAACAATGAAGCTCCCCTTGGACAAATACCTTATCACTAAAACTTAGTGATATGATGTGGGAGAAATTACTCCCAATTTTTGCCTCAAATATTCAAATTGTTCCTTGGGAAGAGGCTTTGTGAATATGTTAGCAAATTGTTCTTTGGTAGGAACATATTCCATGCTGACTTCCTTGTCTACAACCTTCTCTCTAATGAAGTGATACTTGATTGAAATGTTCTTTTTCCTAGAGTGAATCATTGGACTCTTTGAGATGTTTATTGCACTTGAATTATCACAAAGAATAGAGATAGGTTCCTTGTACTTAACCTTAATATCTTTAAGTATCTGCTTCATCCATAAAACCTGAGTTGTTGATGCTACTACATACTTTGCTTTTGCTATAGATAAGGTGACTGATTCTTTCTTTTTGCTTATCCAGGACGCAAGTTTTTCACCCAAGAAAAATGCATCACCGCTAGTGCTTTTCCTATCATCGACACAACCAACCCAATCAACATCTGTATATGTAATTAAAGTGAAATATTTTCTCTTGGGGTACGACAGTCCATAGTCAACAATGCTTTTGATATACCTAAAAAATATTTTCACTGCATTCACATGAGACTCTTTTGGATCGGCTTGAAATCTTGCCACCATACATTCTACTTGCATAATATTTGGCCTTGATGCAGTTAGGTATAGCAAGCTTCCAATCATTGACCAATACATTGTTTGATTTATATCCAGTGATTCATATGATTTGTTCAGCTTGCAACCAATTATCATGGGGGCAAGAACTGGTCTACTATCTTCCATCCCAAATGTTTTAAGCATTTCCTTAACATACTTAGTTTGAGATATAAATATCCCATCATCAGTTTGTACAATTTGTAAACCAAGGAAAAATGATAGTTCTCCTAGCATTGACATCTCAAATTCATCTTGTATATGAGTAGCAAACACTTAACACATTTTGTCATTGCTACCACCAAATATGATGTCATCAACATAAACTACAACAATAATCATGTGCTCATTTTCAGATTTGAAGTACAAATTACTATCTGCACATCCTTTCTTGGAGCCTTGTTGTAGATATTGGTCCAATCTTGAATACCAAGCTCTAGGTACTTTCTTTAGACCATACAAAGTTTTTCTCAGTTTGTAAACATAATTTTCCTCTTTTGATAACTGAAAACCCTCTAGTTGTTCAATGTAAACTCCTTCAAGGTTTCCTTTTAGAAATGCAGATTTAACATCCATCTAATACACTTTAAACCCTTTGTAAATTGAGAATGCAAGAAACATTCTAATGGCTTCCAATCTTGTAACTAGTGCAAATGTTTCTTCAAAGTCTATCCCCTCAACTTGTGCATACCCCTTGCACACCAATCTTGCTTTTTTTCTCACAACAACACCATCTTCATGAGTTTATTTCTGATCACCCATTTAGTACCTATTACATTTTTGCTCAAGGGTCTAGGAACCAATTCCCATGTCTATTTCTTCTCAATCTGATTTAGCTCTTCCTCCATAGCCTTTATCCATCTTTCATCCTTGTTGGCCTCTATGTAACTCTTAGGTTCAATTTATGAAAAGAGAGAAAAATTCACTTGTTCATTGCTCTTTGCAAGTCTTCTTCTTGTTTGAACACCTTCATTTTTATCACCAGTATTTTGATTTGTAGGATGATCCTTTTGCACATATTTTGCAGGTGCCTTTTCAAATTATTCTTCTATTTCTTCTTCCTCATTTGTAACATCTTCTTCACAATCCGAGTCATCTTCAAGGTTATTCTTATCAGATTTGACATGTTTAATGTTCTCATCAATTTTGACATTGATGCTTTCCACAATCTTGTGCAACCTCTTGTTGTAGCACTTGTAAGCTTTGCTTTGAGTGGAATATCCTAGAAATATTCCTTCATCACATCTAGAATCAAAGCTCCCCAAGTTATCTTCTTCTTTCTTAATGTAACATTTTCTACCAAATACTTTGAAGTATTTGACTAAAGCAGGCTTACCATACCACAATTCATAGGGAGTGCTATCATTGTTTGCTCTAATTTGAACTCTGTTTAACATGTACACTAATGTATGAATTACCTCTCTCCAAAACCTATTTGCTAACTTGGCCTCATTCAACATTTTTCTATCCATGTCTTTTACCACTCTATTCTTTCTTTCTACTACCCCATTCTTTGACGGAGTTCTTGGTGCAGAGTACTATCTTTTGATTCCATGTGCTTCACAATAATCAATGAATTCATTTGATGTGAATTCTCCTACTCTATCTAATATTAAGCACTTTATTCTTCTTCCAATCTCCTTTCAACCATCTTCCTAAATATCTTGAATCTTTCAAAAGCTTGAGACTTATCTTTTAGAAAGGTTACCCATGTCATTCTTGTATAATCATCAATTAGCAACATGCAATATGTTTCTCCTTTCAGTTCCCTTGTCCTTGTAGGACCACACAAATCAGTGTGAACCAACTGTAAGGGTTTTTTGGTTGAATATTCTATTTTTTAAAATTTAACCCTTGTTTGTTTTCCTTGCTAAAATTCTTCACAAATGATATTTTCAGGCTTAGTTATCTTAGGCATGTGTCTTACTAGACCTCTTGAACTTACTTTTACTAAATTATCAAATTTTACATGCCCCAATCTTCGATTCCATAACCAATTCTCATTAGCATGACCTATCAGACAACACTGACCTTTTACTTCAAAAAGACTATAAAGACTGGAATTAGTTCTTACTCCTTGTGCAATTGTTTTACCATCCTTCCTTATCTTACAACCTTTTGAATTAAATGTGACCTTATAACCATTGTCACACATTTGACTTACACTTAGTAGGTTGTGCTTAAATCATTCAAAATATAGGACATCTTTAGTAGGAATTTTACCATCTAAGCTCAGAATGCCTTTTCCACATATCTTAATTGCAGTGTTGTCACCCAAATTGAATGATCCTCCTTTACATGTCTTGAGTTGGATGAATTTTCTCTTGTCCCCAGTCATATGTTTAGAGTAGCTATTGTCTATTACCCACAAATTTTGTTTTTTGGCATGGAGTGCCATCTGTGTAATCATTGGTTGTGTGGGCATCTGCTCTTTTTCTTTCCACACATTCTTAGGTTTCTTTTCCACTTTTTCTTCCTTCTCAGGAGCAGTAGACTACTTATTTACTTTAGGTGGTGTGTTCTTTTTTCTCATTATTTACATTTGGTCTTATGAATTTTTTTCTACAATTTCTTGCTAAATGACCCAAGTTGTTACAATTCTAACACATTACATTTAGATCTACTAAAGGAGCAAATGGATTATTGCTTACAAAATTTACACTCCGAGGAACTACTCTACATTCTCTAGCCCTATGAACAAATTGATTGCAAGTATAACAATATCCTTGAAATATGAAGAGTAACTAGTCATAGAATTTTCTTGTGCAAGATAAGGAGGTCTTCTTTGACTTTGCTTTTTCAGATTTATCACCCATGTGAATCCATCAACATTGGTTCTTCTCATGGTCTGCCTCTTCTTCTAATGATTAGGAGCTAGTTGGTTTTTCTTCATATCTGCAATAGGATTATTTTCTTCTTCAACTTACTTTATCTCAAAGGTCTTCTTCTCCTTTTGTTTCCTCCTTGTGGCTTTCATTACCATCTATACTTGATTTTTCTCTTGCTCTAAATCTCACATACAATTTTGTGAAAGAACTTGTAAACGTACTCTTTCCTTTCTCAATACCTAAACCAAATTTTTCTTTGTTAGAGGGTTTTAGTGTGCTTAAAAGTCCATCAAGGATCTTTGATCCTCCTTTCAATTTCAAGACTTTCTCTATTTGTTCTCTAGCCTTTTCAAGATCCTTCCTTAAGGTAACTATTTCTTCTTCTAACTTCATACATCTGTTAACTTAGGATTGTAGCTTGGATTTGACAACTTCTTCAATTCTCTTGGCCTCTTCCACTTGTAGCTTCAATATTACCACATTTTGGTTAGATTCTTTAAGATTCTTGGTTAGCTTGTCGACTCTTTTTGAACAAGTTTCTTCTTATATTTATTTTCCTTTTTTCAACCTTTCAATCTCCTCCCTTAGGTCATCAATCTCATCTAGTGCACATATAAGTTCTCCTTCTAGGTCAACCTCTCCTTCCTCTTCACCTTCTTTACCATGGTCCTCAACCTTTCCATCCTTTTGTTCTTCTGATTCTTTTTCCATGAAAAGTTCATTTTCTTTAATCATGGAGGAATAGTCTTGTTCATCTTCCAAACTGCTACAGTCATCAGATACATCACTATCCTCTTGGATGTATAGACTTATTTTTTTTTTCTAAAAATTTCTCTTAGGGAAGTAGGGTTTCTTCTTTTTACCATCTACTTATTGTTTAGAGTTATCCTTCTTATTGTATGGAAATTTAGCAACAAAATAACCTACTTTACCATAGTCAACGCATTTGAAGGGTAACTTACCTCTATACTTTTCAAAGCCTCTTCTAATTCTTGTGATGAAATTTGCTTCTTCCTCATTAGTGTCTTCATGCCCAGAGGTGGTTACTTTTGTCTTAACTTTTTTGGGTGCTTCATACTTCTCCTTATTTGCTACCTTAAATGTAACTTCTCTTTTAGATGGCTCTGCATTCTCCATTCTCATCTCATATGTAGTGAATATGCCATGTAGCTCATCAAGAGTGAGTTTGTCAACATCTCTTCCTTCCTCTATTGCAGATTTCTTGGAATCATAATTAGTAGTCATGGACCTTAAATTTTTTTGTACAATGACTATCTTTTACTTCTCCGAATCCTTTGATAGAGTTCACAATTTCATCAACTCTGAGAAGATAATATGGAATATTTTCTTCTTCACTCATCTTCAAACCCTCAAACTTGGCTCTCAAAATTTGTAGCTTTGCAACTTTACCTTGTCGTCTCCTTCATAGATGCTTCTCAACTTCTCCCAAACATCATGTGTAGTTTGACAATGCATAACTTTAACAAACACAAAACTAGACAAACCATAAAAAGAGTAGCATATTTTTCCTTTGCATTGTTCTCATAATCCTTCTTTCCTGTAACATCAGTAGAATTTGTAGCCAGTGGTGTATGACCATTCTTAATAGAAATCCAAACATGAAACCCTAGAGATCCCAAGTATGTCTCCATCATAATACTCCAAAAGGCGTAGTCTGATCCATCAAACTAAGGTGCCTTGTTTGTAGAGGAACCTTCTTGACTGGCCATTATGTTCACTTAACCAAGATCTGTTGGAAATGTTGTCATTGCTGTCAAATGTATGGATGAGTTTATTAGAAGTTTCTATTGATGGAAGAAGATGTCAAAAGTGGCATGAGAAATGGGTGTTGTTATGATCATACAAAAGAGTTAGGGATAAGAGGGACACCTACAGATCTACAAATGAGAAAGATCATTAAAGGAATGTTGAATTTGTAAGAAGCATAAAAAGGAGAATAAAAGAAGGAAATCAAATCATCAGGTTGGAAATAATTGATGTCAAGACAAAGAATAGACAAAGAACAAATTATATTGGTGGCTTAATCAAATTTGAGTTTGTTGTCTTATTCTGGGACGGTTTATTTAGATTTAAATATTATATCCAACACTCATAATTGGTGAAGATCATATAATCAAATTCTTACTTAGTCATTAAGGTGAAACGATTAACTTATTATGATGACAATAATTAACAATGAAGTCAATGATTAAAATGAAAAGTCATGATTAGTGAAGATGTCTAAAATAGTGATTATTAGTGATCACCATTTTCTTTAAGGGATGTATTTACTTCAAAAAGAATTGTAGTCACTAAAAGAAAAAATACAGATAGGACAAAAGTCATATAAGACAAAAAAATCTGAAGGTGTAAGGCGGCAATTAAAGTTTTGGAAAGATACAATTTATTTTTGAAGTAATGTGATCTTTCAGCAAAGTAAAAATGGTGCGAATCTTTTAAAATAAGAAAAAGACAAACTCAACAAAAGAAAAAACTTAAAGCAAGTGACGTTTCCTTTCAAAAGGATGTCTTCTTTCAAAGAGATGCTTCCCTTTGTATGGAGGCATATGGATATAAAAGAGTAAAAGAATTATGAGAGTGTGTTGTGTGTTGTATGGGAATAACTACTATACCATCTAAATGCATGCTAGGTGTGTGAGTGAATTATGGGATTTTAATTGAACAATTTCTGTATTCGAGTTTGGAATAAAGGACTCAATGAATATATTTGAGTTTTAGAACAGAATGAGAAAAAGCATAAGGGGCAGAAAATGAAGTAAGGAAGATGTGATAATAAAGGGAAATTTGAATAGATAAAGAAGTATCAAATGAAGGTGTTTTTGAATATAGAGTTGTTGTAGTGTGTCTATGTGTGAAAAAGATTATATCATCCAAGCACATGCTATCTGTGTGAGTGTGTAAAAATGTACATCATCTGAAGATTAGAGAGTACTGAGTTGTGTATGTTGAAGAAAAAGATATATCTCTGAACACAGGTAGATGTTGAAGGTTGAGCAAAATAGAACATCAGAAGTAGAGATCTATGAGCAGATTGTTGAAGGTTTATGAGCATTTTGGGCTGACCTTGTGAAGAAAATTGAGCCAATTTGATAACTAGTTTGTGCAAACTTCATAAGTCATTTTTGGAGTAGAATATCAAGGTTAATTTGATCAACATATTAAGGCATCTATTATCAGCATAGTGGAGTTCATGAAGAAGTTATGAAGGTTGTGAAAAGGTTTTCAAATCTAAGGTTAAAGTGAGTAATTGAAAAGAGCATAATATCTACAAGTTCTTTGTGAAGGCATAAAGAAAGTTTTGTGAAAGGAATTATTTGAGTAGAATTGTCCATCATCTGTTGAAGAAGCAACATTGAAGGCGGAACATTATTCTTGAAGTTATTATTTTTGCTAAGTTGGGGCTTGGAAAGTGGGAGTTGGAGCTTCCGATAGGTTGGTGCCTACGAACATTAGGGATTGGTGCCTACTAAATCAACATTAGGGGTTGATGCTCCTTGTAGGTTGGTGCCTACTAAATCAAAATTAAGGGTTGGTGCTCTTTGTAGGTTGGTGCCTACTAAACTACATAATTGGTGATTCAAGTAGGTTGATGCCTACATTCATTGTAAAAGAGTATATAATTCATAAAGTACATTATTTTTACCATGGTTTTATCTTGAAAGGGTTTCCATGTAAAATCTTGGTGTCAACTTGTTCATATTGAGATATTCTTGCATAGTTGATTTGTGTTAAAGTTTGAAGTTGATAAAGGTTGTAAAAGGTAAAAGTTGATTGATATACTGATTCAGCCCCCCCCACACACCCCCCCCTCTTAGTATATCTTTGTGCTCTTCAATTGGTATAAGATCAAGGTCCTTCTTGAAAGCCTAACCACTTGAAGGAGATCCTTAAGAGCACACATGGTAGATAACAACAACACAGTCAAAGCACCCATCTTTGATGGGAAAAATTATGTAGTTTGGAGTATCAAGATGGAAGAATATTTGAATGCCCTTGGGTTTGATGTATGTCAATATGTTGTTGATGGGTATACACCTCCAACAACCCCTGCAACAGATCAAGACAGGAAAAAGAGAAGTGAAAATAATGCAAAAGCTAAGCATGCTCTTCTTTGCAGCCTAACAGATTATGAATTTACAAAGGTTATGCATTGAAAATCAGCAAAAGAGATATGGGGCAAGCTTCAAAACATCTATGAAGGAGATGCCAAAGTCAAAAAGGAAAAAATCCAAACTCATTGAAGGAAGTTGGAAACTCTCAAAATGAATGAAGATGAAGACATAGCCTCATACTTTCTTCGCGTTGATGAAACAATGAACATTATGACAAGACTTGGTGAAGAAATTGATGATTCTTTTATTGTTGATAAAATACTAAGATCTCCATCCACAAAGTTTGAGGCCAAAGTAGCAGCATTGGAAGAATTGACAAATCTTGACTAGCTAACAAAATATGAACTACATGGGATTCTTGCTGCTTATGAAATGAGGATCGAGGGGAGGACACCACAAAATGAAATTTCCTTCAAAGCATCCAATAAAGGAAAAACCAAACATGATACTTAAAATAAGAAGTCAAGTGATTATGAAACATAGGCCTATTTCATGAGGAAGCTTAAGAAAGGAAGAGGAAAGTACAAAGGGAAATATCCTTTTAAAAGTTTCAATTGTGGAGAAGTTGGACATTATGCTTCAAAATGTCCTCAAGATGATAGTAACTCAAGTGAAGATGAAAAAGAAACCTACACCAAGAAAAAGGGAAAGAAGAGATTCCAAAATCACAAAAAGAGCTTTTACTCAAAGAAATAATGCAGCTCTTTAGAAGAACAAAGTGATGATAGTCAAAGCAATGATGAAGAATAAATATTGTTCATGGTTGAATACGAAGAACAAGATGCTGATCAAGAATGTGATGAAGAGGAAGAAGTTGATCAAGAATGCAATGAAGAAGAAGAAACATATCTTGAGGAAGAACTTCATTATGCATACAAGAAAAATGAAGAATTTAAGAAGAAGGTCACCAAGCATAACTAAAAACTAAGGAGTTGACTAAAAGCTTGGAGGAATTAAACAAAATAATTGAAGATTTAAGGACTCAACTTGTAGAGGCTGAACAAGTTGAAAATGAAATAAAGATCAAGTTAAGCGCAAAAGAGAGAGATTGTGACAAGTTGCTACAATAAGTTGCCATGATGAAAAATGAATTGGAAAAGCCAAAGGAGAAATATACAAAGTTTGATGAGAATGTCACAAGTTTAAAGAAAAATGAAAGAAAATTTAATTCTAGGCAGTTTTATTCTTTTAATGGATATTGCTATTCATGCAACTATTTTGGCCACAAAGCGACGAATTGCAGATTTCATGCAAGGAATACTTCAAGCTTCACTAGGAGAAATTATAATTCATTTGGTCATGACATTATGTGTTACAAGTGCAAAAAATTTGGACACATAGCACGTTTTTGTAGATATGGCTTCGTGGAACCACCTAGACAAGATATGGAAAAGAACACCATTGAAAAGGAGAAAAAGATTACAAAAGTATGGAGAAGAAAAAAAAAGCAAGAAGATGATGAGGATAAATTTATGATCATACAAGATACATGACATCCACTATTTTGAAAAGAGGCACAAATTTAGGGGGAGCTAAGTTGGCACTATCTTTTAGCCCCATAGAGAAGATGATGAATTGGCTTCAATTGTTGGAAATTGCATTGATATCAAAATAAAGAAGCTTCCATAAAGAAGAAAATTATTTTAGAAGAAAAGGAATGATAAGAGAAAGATGAGTATTAGTAAATGGGAGCATACATTTAGGGGGAGCTATACACAGTATCTTGTAGCTCCATGGAATAGAAAAAGAAGGACATTGTTGGAAGACCCTTTGCCATTGATGTCAAAGGGGGAGAGAAGTAGAATGAGGGAGAGTTAGAAGATATGACAAAAGATATGTTGCCAGCAATGAGAAAGGGGGAGATTGTTGGAAATGTTGTCATTGATGTCAAAGTAAAAGAATGAAGTCATTGATGTCAAATGTATGGATGATTTTATTGGAAGTTATTATTGATGGAAGAAGATGTCAAAAGTGGCATGAGAAATGGGTGTTGCTATGATCATACAAAAGAGTTAGGGATAAGAGGGACACTTGCAGATCTACAAATGAGAAAGATCATTAAAGGAATGTTAAATTTGTAAGAAGCATAAAAAGGAGAATAGACGAAGGAAATTAGATCATCAGGTTGGAAATAATTGATGTCAAGACAAAGAATAGACAAAGAATAAATCAGATTGGTAGCTTAATCAAATTCGAGTTTGCTGTCTTATTCTGGGACAATTTATTTAGATTTAAATATTATATCTAGCACTCAGACTTGGTGAAGATCATATAATCAAAGTCTTAATCATTCATTAAGGTGCAACAATTAACATATTATGAAGACAATAATTAACAATGAAGTCAGTGATTAAAATGAAAAGTCATGATTAGTGAAGATGTCTAAAATAGTGATTATTAGTGATCACCATTTTCTTTAAGGGACATATTTACTTCAAAAAGAATTGTAGTAAGTAAAAGACAAAATACAGAAAGGACAAAAGTCAGATAAGAAAAAAAAATCTGAAGGTGTAAGGTGACAATTAAAGTTTTGGAAAGATACGATTTATTTTTGAAGTAACGTGATCTTTCAACAAAGTAAAAAAGGTGTGATTCTTTTAAAATAAGAAAAAGAAAAACTCAACAAAAGACAAAACTTAAAGCAAGTGACATTTCCTTTCAAATGGATGTCTTCTTTCAAAGAGATGCTTCCCTTCGTATGGAGGCATATGGATATAAAAGAGTAAAAGAATCATGAGTGTGTTGTGTGTGTTGTATGGGAATAACTACTATACCATCTAAACACGTGCTGGGTGTGTGTGAATTATGGGATTTTAATTGAACATTTTATGTATTGGAGTTTGGAATAAAGGACTCAATGAATATTTTTGAATTTTAGAATAGAATGAGAAAAAGTGTAAGGGGAAGAAAATGAAGTAAGGCAAATGTGATAATAAAGGGAAATTTGAACAGATAAAGAAGTATCAAATGAAGGTGTTTTTGAATATAGAGTTGTTGTAGTGTGGCTATGTGTGAAAAATATTATATCATCCAAGCACATGCTGTATGTGTGAGTGTGTAAAAATGTACATCATCTGAAGATTAGAGAGTCTTGAGTTGTGTGTGTTGAAGAAAAATATATATCTTCTGAACACAAGTAGATGTTGAAGGCTGAGCAAAATAGAACATCAGAAGTAGAGATCTATGAGAAGATTGTTGAAGGTTTATGAGCATTTTGGGCTGACCTTGTGAAGACAATTGAGCCAATTTGATAACCAGTTTGTGCAAACTTCATAAGTCATTTTTGGAGTAGAATATCAAGGTTAATTTGATCAACATATTAAGGCATCTCTTATCAGCATATTGGAATTCATGAAGAAGTTATGAAGGTTGTGAAAAGGTCTGCAAATCTAAGGTTAAAGTGAGTAATTGAAAAGAGCATAACATCTACAAGTTCTTTGTGAAGGCATAAAGAAAGTTTTGTGAAAGGAATTGTTTGAGCAAAATTGTCCATCATCTGTTGAAGAAGCAACATTGAAGGTGGAAAATTATTCTTGAAGTTATTATTTTTACTAAGTTGGTGCTTGGCAAGTGGGGGTTGGAGCCTCCAATAGGTTGGTTACTACGAACATTTGGGGTTGGTGCTCCTTGTAGGTTGGTGCCTACATTCATTGTAAAAGAGTATATAATTCATAAAGTACATTATTTGTACCATTGTTTTATCCCAAAAGGGTTTCCACGTAAAATCTTGGTGTCAACTTGTTCATATTGAGATATTCTTGCATAGTTGATTTGTGTTAAAGTTTGAAGTCGATAAAGGTTGTAAAAGGTAAAAGTTGATCAATATACTGATTCACCCCCCCTTCTTAGTATATCTTTGTGCTCTTCAAGATCTAATTGAGCTAATAAAAATTCTCCTTGGGAACCTAGGATTTGATGCCAATTGTTGGAACACAATAATCTATTGATAGGGGGTGAATCAGTAGATCATTTAACATCTATCCCTAAAAATACTTAGTAGATTGATTCCTTTTTAACTCTTTTAGTGTAGATTGAAACAACACAAGCAAAGATATAAACATTCATATATGATAGCACATAACACAAGATACATGTGTAAAAACCAAGATGGGAAAAACCACGATGAGAAATGTTGCTAGGAGCTACAATCCTAATCCGACCTTACAATCAAATCTTCTAAATACAAAGTTTAAGAGCACCAACCTTAAGGATACACCAATCCCATGGTTTTAGGAGAACCTACTCCAAGGAAGCACCAACTCCCTACTCTAAGAACCAACCCAGATATCTAATGGCACCCACCAATTAGATTTACAAAGCAACTTATTACAATTTTTTCATTTGAACTCAGTTCAATGTTGCAACCTAATTTGCAACTGCTCAAATCCTTGTTGTAGCCTCTGTAACTTAGTTATTTTCTCTACACCTACTCTATTTTGCACCCACATATAAACCCTAATTAAGATCTTCCTTTTGTTTGGGTTCTACTCATGCACTACACTTCCGCATTTTCCATTTTTCTTTTAGCACATTCTCTGTTCGCTTCAAAAAGCTCATAGATACATCACTCATTTTTGTTGCACCTTTTCTATTAGTGCATTTTTTGTCTACCTCAAGATACCATGCATAATCTCTACAATTTTTTCTTCTCTTTCTTTTAAGTGCATTTTTTGTTCACCTCAAGAGACTTAGAATACTTTTCTGCTGCATACACTCAATTCTCTACAATTGCAACACTTAACAAAAATTGATTTTCCACTTTTGAGTATTATCACCAATTTGCAGTAGTTGCCTCGAGATTTGCACACCATACAGATCTTCTACTAGGGTTTTCTACTTATCTTCTTTCAAAAGCCACCAATACATCGAACCACACATTCACTTATCCAGATTTAGAGATTTTTCTATTTTTAACATACTGAAAAGCTAGGGTTTTAGCTTTATTTAATACATATTCTCTGTATCGGATCAAAATTTTATTTTTTTCCACCTACACATTTGTGTCGCTGATTTAATCATCCCATAACCAATAAAAACTGGTAGCTAGATCATTTGGACCAATTGGATTCATTCACAAAGTCAGTTTGTAGTCAAAACCCTCGTTCACACTGTCGTAGCCGTTGAGGTATCTTAATTTTAAGCTTGAGTTGTTGATCTGTTGTTTTTATGCTATGAGCCATCAATTCTCATTCATCACCCAACTTTAAAATGTGATTGTTGAATTAAAGATCCATTTAAATCATTACCATTGATCCTTGTCTTAAGCGTTATGCTTAGTGTAGGGTCCACCAAAACACGCATCACAAGCTTGCTATCCCACGAGCTAAAGATATGGGCCCAATATTTCTTAGCGGGTTGGCAAGCTAACACCATTTGTCATCTACATTAGCATTATACAATTCACAACATCGATGTGAATTGACATATCGAGCAATCACTCATCACCACATTTCTTCACGTGTCATCATCCACTTCTTTCACCTCACACTTTATCTATTGCCACCTAACACATGCCACTAGCCTGCTATATCGCTGCGCTAGATGGGGACCACCACATCTCAGTAGGATGGTGGGGAGGCTGTCGATCTTCAAGACTTGATCACAACCATTGATCAAGCTGAGCAAAAGTATTTTACATGTGACTTGGGAAACATTATAGTCGTTGAATACTTGCCAAGCCGATAATGCTAGGAAATGGGGTCGGTTGCACATACAACTTCAATGGCTTAAGTAATAACTTAAGAAACTTGCAACGACCGATACATAGTCAAATTCAAATTATAAGTTCTATGAAAGTGCCATGACTGTAAACCTTACGGTTTATTAGCAAACCCTAATTCTATTTGAGAGAAAACATCAAACAATTATGAGCTCAATATTTGCCACCTAACTCTACAACTTACACCTTTGAGAAGCTCTCAAGAAACCCATATCAAAATGCATCTTGTTTTATTGTCCAACCTTTGGAAGCAAAATTTGCAGTGTCATGACAAAATTTCATGATAACCTTGCAACATTTCACCAAACTTCCTGAACCTGATCCACTGATCTCCACGGTGTCATGCCAACAATCTCCCTCATAGGATACCACTCAGATATCCCCCTTTTGACATCAATGACAATATTATGCCAACACAATATCACTAAAATGTAAGTAAAATATGTGGACACTTTATCTCAGTGCATTTGTAAATAAAAATGTGCATTCAATAAATACGATGTCTAAAAATGAGTAATTTGTTTCTAGAAGATGAGGGGAAATAAAATAAAATATTGTAAAGTATGAGAAAAAGACACTTAAAAAAAATTGTACCCAAAAAGGGGTCTATATTCAAAAGTTATGGCCCTTCAAAGTTCCCAAAATGAAAATTGCAAAACAAGATCATTGAGAAAACTAAAATTGTTAAAAAAAATAGAAGTCCTAGCTAAAAACTACTTGCACCATCGTGAAAATCATGAAATTATACCCTATTAGAATAATTGCTTTGAAAAGGGACCTCGCATGAGCAAGAATGAGGCCTCCAAAGTTTGAGTGTAGGAATAAAAAATCCATCCATAAGGGGGCATACAAATCTAATTGGACTTTTGGCATTATCATGACATCATTGCCAAAATTGTTATAACTGCTAAAGTTTAGCTAAATTTAGAAAATTCTAGTAAAAAACACCTATTATAAATCTAGTCTCTATAAATGTGGAGGCTTTGTGAAGTTGGAAAGAGCCACCAATTTTTCTTTGTAAATTGTATGGATAAGCTCATAAATTTTCCAATTTTTTTATTTTAATTTTAAAAAAATTATTAAATTTTATTTAAATTTTTCAAAATAGTAATTTTCTTATTAATTTTTTTTTAAAATTTAAATTTTAAAAAATTATTACATTTTTTTCGGGTGTAGGGTTTTAACCTTTTCCCAACACCCCTATGTAGGGGGTGCAACCCAAGGGGCTGAAATCCCTATCCATGATAATAGGGGGTGACACTTGAGGGTAACATGACAATACATGGGTAAGGCTTGAGGGCCTATCATATCTATTGGTAGGTACCCCCATGATACCCACCTTGAATGCCATTTTTTAATTTTTTCAAAAATAAAAAATGATATTTTTCTTAATTTTTTTAATCCTATGAAAAATTGTACTCGACATATGACAATGACAATGTAATAGAGTCAATGATGTAGAGTAACTAGAGAACATTCCCTATACAAATTTTTAAAGATTATTTATTGGTCGTCATATGGCTGTATGAGAGTATAGATTGGTAAAGTGGTATCCCAGTCAACCCTCCCAAAAAACTCAAACGTTTGCTAGTGCCAAATGCTATCATGCCTTACATGGATTTATAGGTTTTTGGGCCTTTGAGCACAACTAAAAGGTCTATTTCACTCCAAGAGACACCTTATTAAAGTTTTTAAAAATTGAAAAAAATGAGAAAGAGTTTACTAATTTAAAAGTGTGATACCATATTAGAGAAATGAAAGAACTCACTGGAGTTGGAATTTAACCACCAAGATCGGATACCTTCCACAAGAGAGATGCAATAAAAAGAATTACTATATTGTCAAAAGATAACGAATACAAAATTTAGAATGATTACAAAATACTAAGATGACCTTGCTATATAGGCAACAATAAAACCCTAGGACAAACTAAGATCATGAAAAATGTCTTAATCCTATGATATGAGACACAAAAAAGAACATGACCTAAGTAAGCTTAAGTGATTAGGTGTGAATAGGCCTTAAATTGAAGCTAGTTAGGTAATATACCATGCTTACATCAAATAAACTTGAGTCTTCATCTAAATAATAATGGATTCCATGATGCTTTGTTCCTTTCACATACCTTAGTATTCTTTTTGTTTATAAATGTGTTTCTACAGGTGTAGTCATATACCTTGAAACCAATAAAACTACAAATATAATATCTACCCTTGAAGCTTTTAAATACATTCAAATCTCAACTATACTTCTATGCTTCCTCTACATTTCCTCTACATTTCCTTTCATGTATTTTTAGTGGTCCATCTTCTTACATAAATTTTATCTACATGTGATTGTTGCAACAAATCCTTTCAATTTAACATATTAAAATTCTTCAAAATTTCTCTCATATTTTGCTTGATAAATAAAGGTCTTACCATGAGATTAATATATATCCATGCCAAAAATATTGCATCAATACTAAATCAATCATTTCAAAATCTTTCATAATTTCCTCTTTGAATTCTTTCTTCATATTGTCTAATCTTCTTCTATATATATATTAATTTATCAACATATAGACATACATAAATTTATTACCTTTCTTCTTGAAATATAGTGTAGACTCATTCTTGCTTTTCACATATTGATTTGCTAAGAACCGTATAATAATTCTTGAAATTCATGCTCTTGGTGCTTGTTTCAAAACATAAGATGCTTTTTTAAACCTATAAGCATATCCTTTTTTGTTGCAAGTATGAATGAGTATGGTGGTGTTGTCATTAATGTTGTCATTGATGTCAACATAGTATAGGTTGTTACAAAGAAAGGAAACAAGTAATTGCAAATGGTGCATGTATAGTTGAGATATTGTTGAGATGTTGTGAGTACATAGAGCTATCTTTATGGTGTTACAGGTGTGTTGATAAGATGAGTTACCAAGTGTTTTTGAGAAAGTTAATAAATAGAGAAGTTAGAATTGAGTGTGTGTTCAAAATGTGCTCCAGTATGTGCTCCACATTTCTTCTATGTTGATCCTATGCTTGTGAAGATCTGAAGTGTTGTTTATGAGCATCCTTGGGTGATATATCCTGGATTATAGCTTCTGGGTTGATAAAGAGTGGAAGTTGTGTTCACCAGTTTGTGAACTAGTTTGGCAGAATTATTTGTCTGTGGACTGGGAGAAATGTATCTACTCCGTAGTCCTCCACTGGTTTGTTTTAGGTCTTGCAGATCTGGAAGAAGGCTTGTAATGATGTTATCTATGCTTTATCAAAGGTGTTCATGGTTTGGTGCTCTGAAAGACTAGTTTAAGAGTTATTGTGTGTGTCTGTACAGTCCAAATGGACTGATGGAAAGTGTTCTTTGTATGAAGGTTGTTGCATTAGTTGTGGATGAATTTGAAGGAATCTAAGATGTGTTCCAATGCATGGTGAAGCATGTTATGTGGTCTGCATGTTATCTTCATATTGCGGAAGCGTGTACTTCAAAGTTTATTGATGTTTTCATCAGGTTTGGCCGACCTGGTGTTTACATGTCATGCAAAGGATAAGTACCAATTGAGGAAGTGTGTGATTGATTCGAGATGTTGTTTTGGGTCTTGGTTAAGTGTTGGTTTGGTCCACTCTCATTCTCTTCCATTGTGGGAATGTTGAGTTGCCAACCTAATTTGAATTTTTAAAATGAAGCATGTTTAGCCAACCTTGGAGAAAGTTTTTAAGGTTGAAGATGGTATAAATACAAGTCGAGATGTTATGGTTTGTATGCCAAAATTTTGAGAAGCAAAATAGTTGTGTGAAAGCAAGTTGAGGCAGCGAGAGCTTTAATGTGTTAGACTCCTGAAGGCAGTGAGTTGATGGTGTCTGCAATTCTCTTATCAAGGCTACATATGTGTGAAAGTTGTGGTGGATTTTCTATTGTCTTTCTTTGTCTGTAGGCAGTGAGCCTCCCTTTTGGATAGTGAGTCCTATCTATAGGCAGTGAGCCTTCTATCTGGATAGTGAGTCCTATCTTTGGTAGCGAGCCTCTTTGTAAACAGTTTTGCGATTACTCTTATATTGTGAGTTAATGCTCACTGTGGTTTTTTCCCTTATTGGGTTTTCCATGTAAATTTGGTGTTTCTTGTGTTGATATTGCTTTCTGTTATTTGCACTTCATGCTCATACTTAATAATATATTAAAGTGGATGTGGAGTTAATAATTGTTTGAGATTTGTGAATGTGATTGGTGACAACTGATTCACCCGCCCCTCTCAGTTGTCTTGCACATTTCAATTGCTTTCTTTAAATCCTTGTGATTGATCCACATATACTTCATCTTCATTGTATCCATTCAATTTTTTTGTCCCCTCTAGTTACAATACCTTCCATCCCTTTTGTGCCTTTAATGATAATATCAATCTTATAATGTCATGCCTTATAATATGTGCATAGTTTATATTGTTCCTTTGAGAATATCATTTTCCAACCAATCTAGCTTTGTATTTTTTAATAGTACCATCATTATTTTATTTTATGATATTAATGCACTTAATTCCTATATCTTGGTTTTTTGGTAGCTTTACAACCTTTTAAGTTTTGTTTTTCTAATTACATTTATAGACATCCAAATTTGATCGCTCCCATATGATCAAATTTACCTCTTTATTCATCCATTATGTCAATATTAATTTATTTAATTAATATTACACTTCTCGCCTAAGGTTCTTAAAGTATTTAATTTAACAATTAAATACTTTACCTTACACCTTTTTCCTCTCTAAATTAAATAAATACATCAATTTATTTAATTTAGTCATCTTAACCTTTTTTGAATTAAAATCAATTTAAAATTCTTCTTTTCTCTCTCTGTCACATCCTCCATAACCCCTCTCTAATCTGGGTTAATTTAATTAATTCATGATTAAGATGTGCATCCTCTTGATCAAGGATTAATGTCACATCCTCCTACATTTGCCACTTGCTTCTAATCTCTCATTAATTACCTTAATCAAAGTCATTAGCCACTTTTAGCACCCCCTTTTAGTCAACCTTTTCATTTGCCTTTCTTAGCATTGACTCTCTTTTCCATGTGAATTTTTAATTCACATTTATTCATCCTAGGTCTCTCTCCTCCCCATGTGAATTTTTAATTCATATTTTATCCTTCCAAGACTTCTAGAACATTTGACTTGCCACCTCATCCACATGTGACCAATTCCCACATTTTTGGAGACCCTTTCTTATCCATTAGATTCTCCTAAGAATGTGAATTTAATTCACATTTATTTCTCCAACCACTTTCTCATTTCCCATGGAGATTTTTGAGGAATTCCAAAATTCCTCATATGTCACTTTCATTCTCACTTGGGGACAAGAAGTTCCTTTTTGAGAAAATCTTCTCACTCCCCAAGGTACTTGGAAGGTACTTGTCCTTCCTCCACATCATGTACTCTCCTTCCACATCACCTACACATCATCTTATCCTTGGCCATCTCACATTCCACATGTCAAGATGTGAGGGCTTGTGAGTCCTCAACTCACCATAGCCCTACATCTTTATCTTGGTGGCTCAATCTCAACCATTGAATTCTCTAGAGAATTCAAATTTACCTATAAATACCCCATTCTCTAAGACATTTACAACACTTAGTCATTTGAGCAACCTTATGTTGTTATTTTGTGCACTCATTTTACAAGCATTTTTCTCTCATTTAGCCATCCATTTTAGCCATTTGCATTTGCATCCCACCATCTAGTTAATATTGCATTTAGTTATGTCAATAGCCATCTAAGGAGCATAAAAAGTAATCCAAATCAAGGGCCAACCAAGGAATTTTAGCTGCAAAGAGAAGGTGTAATCATTTTTAATCTTTTTTCATCTTATCTCTTTGTGTTAACAATTCCTTAGGCTAATCTTGAGGTGTCCCTTTGTGTTTTTTTCCATTGCATTATTGTTGTTTTTGCATATTTAGCATTGATAAACATTTAGGATCACATTTATGGCACGCCCGATGGGACCCACAAGTGGGTTCCTCTATTTAATATTTGTTGTTATTGAGATTATTTGCAAGAACAGGTCATAGAGGGGTGACTACGCCCTCCTGGTCACTGCAGAGGGGTGACTACACCCTCCTATACATTGCAGAGGGGTGACTACGCCCTCTGGTTCACTGCAGAGGGGCGACTATGCCCTCTTAGTCACTACAGAGGGGCGACTACACCCTCCTGTTCATTGTAGAAAGGTGATTATGCCCTTTGTTTCACTATAGAAAGGTGATTATGCCCTCTATTTCACTGCAGAAGGGCGACTACGCCCCTCATTAAACTTTGTTTTCTAACATTTTAATGTAGAAGGGCGACTATGCCCCTGGTTTGAATTTTGCTTGCTAACATTTCATTGCAGAAAGGTGATTATGCCCTCTGGTTTGCTGCAAAAGTTCAACTATGCCCTCCTGCTACTGCAAAAGTTCAATTGCGCCCTCTTGCTGCTGTAGAAGTTCAACTATGCCCTCCTACTACTACTACTACAGAAGTTCAACTGCACCCTCATGCTACTGCAGAAGTTCAACTGCGCCCTGCTGCTGTTGCAAAAGTTCAACTGTGCCCTCTTGCTGCTGCACAAGTTCAACTATGCCCTCTTGTTGCTACAAAAGTTCAACTGTGCCCTCTTGCTACTACAAAAGTGCAACTATGCCCTCCATTTGACTGCAGAAGGGAAACTACGCCCTATTCCATATCCTGTTTCTAACAAATTTTCTACAGCGGGGCAAATACGCCCTCTTCCATATTCTGTTTCTAACAAATTTGCTACAGAGGGGTGACTACGCCCTCCTGGTCACTATAGAGGGGAAAATTTTTCCTCTTGGTCACTATAGGGGGACGAATTTTCCCTCCTGGTTACTGTAGAGGGGCAGATACACCCCAAAACAACACATTTTGAGAGGTAAAACGACCGTTTTAGCTTAGTTTTTTGCTATTTTTAGATCTTAACCCCCTAACATTGTTTTTTGCAAGGATATTGGTGTTTTTGCTAACATTTTTCAGCATATTCTTGTGTAATTGGTGAAGAAAGAAGGGTAAAACAACTAATGTTTACTTGCATGACCTATTTACACATATTTCCAAATCTATCTTTGTGGTTTTTCGTTAATCTAGGAACATAGTTTAATTAGGGGAGGTAATATCCATTGTTTGTTGTGTCTATCTTTTTGGTGTTACCCAAAGGGGGGCATTAGTTTTTTTTCACTTTTTCCTTGCACTTCGTGTGAGCCTAGGGAGTAGTTGGAAACTATTAGTGTCTTCTTTCTAGTGGGACCTGCTTGGGGATTTCATCACCCCAAGGGACGATCCCAACCACGCGTATCGGTGGGGTATACAAAGGGGGGAGAGTGAAAGCTGTACCTCAATCCAGTCGCGTCGTAATTGGCATAGCGTCGAAGCTAGGGTGATACCTAGATAAACGTGAAGAGTTGGTTTGAGCCCTTCAGTATCTCACTAGGGTTCCCGACTCACGCTTGTGATAGGCTGGTGTTCACGGTTGTGCCTCACGTACTGAGAGTATATCAAGGACTCCGTAGACACCTTGAGCATCCTAGATTAAGACCTTTATTGGCCATACCCTTAACACTAATCGTAGGATTGTGCTTGTTTGAAAGTGTTTTCTTGTGAGAAACCAATAAACTTTTTGAGAAATTGGCCTTATTGTTGTCATTTTAATTCCTTGCAATAGTCATTTTCATCAAAACCAAGTCCCTATTCACTGTAAAGGGGTGAATTTTCCCTCCTATTTATTGCAGTGGGGTGAATTTTCCCTCCTGTTTGCTGCAGTGGGGCAAATTTGCCCTTCTGAATAGTCAAAATTGCCCCGTTTAGCCTCTAAACCATCGTTTAATCATTCCAAACCTCTGTTTAATCATCCCAAACCTCTGTTTTGTCATTCTAAACCTATGAAACCCCCGTTTGATCATTCTAAACCTCCATTTTATCATTCCAAACCTCTGTTTAGCCTCCAAAACTTTTGTTTAATCATCCTAAATCTCCATTAATCATCCCAAACATCCATACATTTATTCTCTCTATCCGCTCACTCATTTTGAATTTTTCGGTAACTCATTTTGAAAGCCCATATCATCGCTTAGTGAACTTGATTCACCAAAATCTTACCATTTGCATCACCTAAGCCATATCATGTCAACACCACTCATCATCAAATCACCTTAACCTCGTGTTAGAAGTTGTTACCCAAATTGAACTTAGCGCTTGAATTTGATTGTTATCCTTCATAAAAATCACTAACTTTGACCCAAATCAATTCACTTCCATCTTGAGGTGAATTCGGTGTCGTAAGTTATCATCCTCAGCCCAAATCAATCCATTTCTATCTTGAGGTGGATTCGGTGCCGTGATCATCCGCTGGATCAATCAATGCTCTAGGTCACTAAGGGTGATGTTTTTTGACTAGATTTAGGGTCCCTCACATCTTCCATCATCCAATCGCACCTATCCAATCACTTAATCTATTTTATCCAATCATCTAATCAAACCAATCACACTTATCCAATTATCTAATCGATCCAATCACATCCATTCAATCAACATAATCCTATCAATCTTAACAATCCAATCCAATCTATCCAATCTAATCTATCCAATCAAAAGCCGATCCAATCTATGCAATCAAAATCCAATCTTAACCAATCATAATCCAATCTCATCCAATCAAAATCAAATGGTTCATTAAATACATCTTTATAATCCGCCATAGCACATTTGCATGCCCGTTCAAACTAGGTCACAAGCTAAGAAGCAAATGGCACATCAAGGTCAAAATTCTCAAGTGAACATGTCTCAAGATCTTAATAACAATGCAAATCCTACAAATGGTGCAAATGTCTCTCAAGATCCTAAAAATGGAGTGAACATCCCACAAGACCCTCATAATGGCACTTTATCACACTCCAACATTGAAAATCAGAACAACTCACCACATGGTGAAGAGAGTATGGCTAATCAACCCAGACTCACGCTTGAGGAACATTTCAGTAATCCTGCCAATGTGCAAATGACTGATCGCCTGTTCGAAAAACATGGGGAAGAAATCTTGGCCCACCTAATTGAAAAAGGTGTCAAACCTCCATCAGGTGTTGAATTATCCAAATATAGGTGTTCCACATCTAATATACCCCAAGGTTGACAAAACACACCAGATGGTTCATACATCCCCAATGTTCCTCCAGTAGAGGGTTGGCATCAACCTGAATTTGGAAACACCATTCTTTATCATTTTAACCACCCCCCACACACCACAATCTTAGTCATGGGGGCTCCTCAAGTGTCTGATCCCAATAATCCTTTCACCTACAATATGCTGTAAAATGTTCCACAACCTTCACCTTTAATGCTAACAAAACCACCCCTTTTGAGTCAACGTTTGGGGCAACCCTTTTACCGCATTACCTCCACCTCCTGGGGCCACAAATCTACCACCGCTTCCATATAAATCTCAACAACCTCCTCAATCTAACCTACCACCTCAATTTCCTCCACAAGGTACATCCCAACCAAATAATCTAGTTGGTACCCAACAACCTCCTTTACAGAACACCTCTACATGATCTCAACCACCTCATCAGCAACAACCCCCCCATAATGCTTTAGTTTCTTCACAACAACCACCATACCAATCGCAAGGCAATCCTTCCTGACCTCTCACCGAGACCATATCCCCATTCCTCACATCTATTTTATGTCCACAAGCTGAACCACAACACAACATCCCATCTCAGCCCACACAACAATCTACGTCACACCAGCAACCTCAACATTATTACTATCATAACCAACAATAGTTCCAACAACCACCCTATGTGGCCTCCCAACAATCACAATAGTACCTTTAATACCAATAAACCAATCCACAATATCACATTCAAGCTCCTTAGCATTCGGTCACACATTCTTATCAAACAAATCCGTACTATACCTCACAACAACAACCTCCATACCAACAAACACCCCTAACACATCAACATGGAACACCATCCTCTCATTATCAAAATCCTTACATCCATCTTCAAACATTATCTCAAGAAGATCCACAGTCATCCTATCATCCCTATCCATCCAACCCACCTACCTTGATTGCACAACCAGTCAATGCGGATCTATTGGAAATTAAAGCTGCCTTGAAAGATCTCCAAGCAGGGACTGGTAAACAATCCTTTAAATTTGAAGGTATATGTCCCTATCCATTTGATTTGTCCATCTCACTAATTCCCTTCCTGAAGCACTTTGAGATACCAAAGTTTGACAGATACAATGGAAACAAAGATCCTAAGGCCCACTTGCAAGAGTTTTACTCCCAGTGTTAGGAAGTTATGCACAACAACAACTACCTCTTGCATTTGTTTCCATGGAGCCTGATAGGAAATGCCCTTGAATGGTTCATGAGTCTAGAATGAGGGTCCATAAAATCCTTTGCGGATCTTTTAGAAAAATATGTTTGTTACTTCTCCTTCAATTTGGAAAAAGACACTGACACTTTGGACCTTCTTAAGGAGAAGCAACGTGAAGGTGAAACCTTTGCTAGCTACCTTCAAAGGTGGTGAGCACTAGCAAGCTGAATCAAAACCCCTCTCAAAGAGAAAGACATGGTCACCCTCTTTGTGGAGAACTCACATCCCGACATGGCTCACAATTTCAGGTTGCACTGTGTTACCACTTTTGCTGAAATAGTGGAAAAAGGACCCATCCTTGAACGTGCCCTTATTGCCAAATGACACATCAAGATACATAACCATGAAAAAGAAAGGCCATCCGATGATAAGCCATGCTTTTGGAATAAGAACAAAAATGCAGTGAATGATGGTGTCATTGACACTAAACATGTTCAGGTGGCTAGTACATCCTAGAGGCAACAACCATCTATGCCTAATGCCATATCCATGCCACAGGGGGCATCTCGCCTTCCTCAACAGTCGAACCAAAAAAGTCAAGGGAATGGAAAACGCCAATATACTCAATTAGGAGAACCCTTGAGCGTCATCTTTAATAAATTGTTACAAGTCAACTATCCGATCACGTACCCTGTAACCAAACCACTTGATGAATCCAAACCCAAACCAACCTGGTTTAGGGAGAATGAATATTGTGAATTCCATAAGATAAAAGGGCACACTTTGAATAAATGTTAAGGTATCAAAAACTATGTCCAAGATCTTATTGATTGAGGAGATATCAAAGTCGACACCAATCAAGCTTCATTGTCCAATGCTCAATTACAAATATACCAAAATGCCTTCTCCAACCATAATCAAGGTGCAAGCACCTCCAATAACAATCCCCAAGACAACAACACAAATAATATAAGCTATAAAAATGTACCCCTCAATTATGATGGCATTCTCCACTACATTGAGCAGGTAGAACCTCGAGTGTCTATGATACATGTTAAAGCTAAAGATCCCCAATGTGTTGTTGCTACCCGACGGTCCCACATTACTATCCCTGCAGCCTCCACATCCACCTAATAAAATCCTATAAAATCTAATTATAACATTCTTGATCACTTAGGGAAGACCCCTGCTCAGATTTCAATCTTGGATCTGCTTAAGTCTTCTCCCATACATCAAGAAATACTCAACAGAGCTTTACAAGAAACCCACATACCTAACGACATCGATCCCACATAGCTCCAAGCTTTAGTAGGACACCTGGATTTTTCTTACCAATTAGAATTCAGGCAGAATGACATGCCAAGTATTGATGCCAATCACAACCATCCCTTGCACATCAAAGTCCTGGTTTCCCATCATAAAATAAAAAAGGGTCTTGGTAGATAATGGCTTTGCCCTCAATCTATGTACTTTGAAGTTCATAAAATAGGTGGGGTATACTCAAGCGAATTTGAGTAATCAAATCATCATGATCAAAGCCTATGATAATGCAGAAAGAAATTTTGAAGAGATCATCAGTCTTCCTATCCAAGTTGGACATGTAGTTCAGCACACTACTTGTCATGTCCTTGATCTAGACTTACCATATAATCTCCTCCTCAGTCGCCCATGGCTCCATGCCATGCAAGCCGTCCCCTCCATGTACCATCAATGCCTAAAGTTCCCAGTTAATGGACAAGAGATCACCATTTATGCCGACCCACAACCATTTGAATACTGCCGCTCTCTAGAAGCATCATTTCCCCATTTACATTATTGACTTGGGGTCAAAATGGGGGCATCTCAGTCATTTTCCAATCCATCATCCACCATGATGACCACTCCATCTTCTACCACCAATCCTACAGTCACCAAAGTATAGATCATTGACAAGGGGTGTGGTGAATATGAAATGCATACTGCTCTAAATGTGGCAACTATGCCACTGTCACCACACATGTATGGCCAATCTTCTCAAGCTACTCCAAAGGAAGACAAGACTATCACCTTTAGTGCAAAAAACATTCCCACTACCACTTTCCAGTTTCCTAGTATAAAGATAGATGCACCAGAAGAGGATATCAGTCAGTGGGTATATCGTGAAGAACCCCAAAAAGATCCTCCTCTAAAAGAATACTTTCAAGAAGTATACCCTTGGTCAGCTAAGTTCACAGAAAAGCATAACTACCAAGGCGGGGGCCTAGGTAAGGAAGAACATGGACAGTTGCAACCTATTGATGTATCAAAGCTGCTATGGAATATAGGCCTTGGATATGACAAAAAATAGAAAGGCCCTGCAACATCATCTAATACCTCCAATAGTGTTACTGTGGAGAATGGTCCCTTGGAAGACATACCTAAGGCAGAATCCATCATATGTGTGTACGATGATGTTGATCACACAGACCTATCATCCATGTTTGAATGCTTATTCATTTGTACCATCAACCTTTCTCTTCGCCATCCTAAACTCATTGATTGGGACGTACATGATAGCACACCTGCCAAGGTCTCCCTGGATACATATGTCAACCTCATGGGATTGGGGGAAGATGAACGCTCCAGTCGCAAGAATAAAAACAAGAAAAATAAAAAACGGTCATCTAGTGAAAATATCCCTGAGGCATTTTGTGACCTAGAAAAAGTAAAAATAAATGATGCATTCGATAGTGAAAACCTTGAAGAGGCATTGGAGGATGGAGATGTTCATCTTCCCCTTGTGGGAACTCAATTATCCACACGGTTATCCATCCTAATTGAAGAAACTCAAGAAGTTAATTTGGGTACTGTAGAAAACCCTAAGATCACCTATGTGGCCAAATCTCTATCAAAGCAAGAATATTCAATCATTGTTCAATTACTCCAAGATGGTATCATTAACTTTGCTTGGTCATACTCAGACATGTTGGGCTTAGACCCTGCTTTAGTAGTTCATCATCTAGATTTTCACCTAGATGCCAAGCCTATCAAATAGAAGCTTTGAAAAATGCATCCATAGGTAGCATTAGTAGTCAAGAAGGAATTGGAGAAACTATTGGATGCCAGTTTTATCAGACCCATTGACTACTCTGATTGGATCTCCAACCTAGTACTTGTTGCCAAACTAAATGGAGACATTCAAATTTGCATAGATTTTTGGGATCTTAACAAAGCCTATCCAAAGGACGACTTCCCGTTGCCCAATATTGACATGTTGGTCAACCTTACTATAGGACATGAGATGTTATCCCTTATAGATGGTTTCTCTGGTTATAATTAGATCCGAATTGCACCTGAAGTTCAACACAAGACCGCTTTTACAACACCTTGGGGTACTTGTTGCTACAATGTTATGCCCTTTGGTCTCAAGAATGTGGGGGTGACATATAAGAGGGAAATGAATGTCATCTTCTATGACCTCATCCATATTATCATGGAAGATTATGTTGACGACTTGCTAGGAAAATCCAAAACCAGAGTAGAGCACTTTGCCATCCTAAAAAAGATCTTCGAGCGGTTAGAACATTACAAGCTATGACTAAATCCAAAAAAGTGTGTCTTTGGTGTTACATCAGGGAAATTGTTGGGTTTCATAGTCTCTCGAAGAGGCATTGAGGTTGATCCCACTAAGATGAAAGCTATTTTGGATATTCCACCCCTGCACAATCTAAAACAATTAAGAAGTCTCCAAGGAAAGCTGGAATCCATCTGCTGGTCCATAGCCCAACTTGCAGATAAGTGTTAGTCATTCACCCATCTCCTAAAAAAAGACTCCGCCTTCATATGGAACCAATAGTGTTAAATAGGTTTGGATAAGATCAAGGAATACTTGGCTCATCCACCAATCTTAATGCCACCAATTCCAAGGAAACGCCTCCTACTTTACATCTCCGCCACTTCAGTCATATTGGGGGCATTATTGGCACAACATGATGAATTATTAAAAGAGAGAACAATCTACTACATCAATTGAACATTGGTTGGCTATGAATTAAATTATTCACCCATGGAGAAATTATACCTTGTAGTGGTCTTCAGTACACAAAAACTTTGACATTGCATGCTCAGCCATCTAGTCAAATTAATAGAAAAAATTGATCCACTAAAGTATCTGTTATCCAGAACCACTTTAACTGGTTGCATGGATAAATGGGTCATTATCCTAAGTGAATTTTACATAGAGTACATGGATCACAAATCCATAAAGGGACAAGTCATAGCTGATCAGTTGGCCGAGGCACCACTAGTGGATGCTTACCCTCTAGTCATTGAATTTCTAGATGAAGAAGTTTTCATAGTTACAGAAGCACCTGCTTGGATATTGTATTTTGATGGCTCATATACTCATAATGGATCAAGCGCAGGAATTATATTGGTGACCCCTCAAGGTGACTATATTCCAAAATCGTTTAGGATAGCATTCCCATGTACTAACATAGCTAAGTACGAAGCCCTCCTCACGGACCTCTGAATTGCAAAGCAGTGGCACATAACTCACTTGAGAGTCTTTGGTGATTCATTGTTGGTCATTAAGCAAGTTATTGATGAATTCCTAACAAAAGATGATAAGTTGTAACCTTATAAACGCATGGTGGATGACTTTAAGAAATATTTCACCTTCATATAATTTGACCAAATTCTAAGGGTACAAAACAAAGCAGCTGATGCAATGGCTACTATTGGCTCCCTGATTGACATGCCTAAAGATCAGACAGAATGCGAGTTCATTGTGGAACAACTTTTAATCCCAACATATGATATCCCTGAGATTGACATGGTGTGTGACATTGTAGGTCCCGCTTCCCCATGGTATCAAGACATATATGCTTATCTGCATGATAATATTCTACCTCTAGACCTCACATGAAACCAACGAAAAAAATCCTTTATTCAACATTCAGCCTGATACATTATCATTGGTGATATGCTTTATCATCGTGGGTATGATGGAACCCTCTTTAGATGTCTAAATGAGACTGGAGCCCATATTGCACTAACATAGGTACATAGTGGTGTTTGTGGAGCCCATTCAAATGGTATGGCTTTGGCCAAAAGGATTCTCCTAGCTGGATATTATTGGCCTATATTAGAACATGATGCTTGTGAATTCGTGAAGAAATTCCTTCCCAGCCAGCAACATGTAGATTTGATTCATGCTCCTGCACAAGACCTTCAACCCCTACTAGCACCATGGCCCTTCTCTCAATGGGGTTTTGACTTGATTGGAAAGATTTACCCACCCTCTTCCGATGACCATACATTCATAATTACTGCCATTGAATACTTCACCAAATGGGTGGAAGCAATGCCACTCTCACAAATCATCGGTACTCAAATTTCAAAATTCACCTTTTACCATATTCTCTGCAGATATGGTATTCCATCCACCATCCTATCCAATAATGGAAAACCTTTTAAAAACCAAGCCATGAAAGATCTTTGTGACACCTTTCATATCCAACATCATTGGTCAATGCCTTATTACCCCTAGGGTAATGGTCAGGCAGAAGCAACCAACAAGACCCTTATCTGCATCCTCAAGAAGGTTGTCAATAACATTGGTCGAGATTGGCACCTCCATATTCATCCCGCCCTCTGGGCATATTGCACCTCCATCCACACCTCTACAGGCACCACCCCCTATTATTCAGCATATGGTGTCGAAGCCATCTTGCCAATCGAAGTTGAGATCCCATCATTGAGGATTTCTCTAAAGAACCTTATCAATGAGGAGGATGATCGTGTTGAACGACTTGCACAGCTGGAGTTACCTGATGAAAGACGAATCAAAGCCAATGATCATATACAAGACTACCAAAACTACCTCAAGTGTAACTACAACAAGAAGGTTTGTCCCCTACAATTCCAGATTGGTGAACTAGTCCTTAAAGAGAACTGGAGTACTCAGCAGGACCGCGATAAGAAAGGAAAATTTGAAGCAAATTGGTTGGGTTCTTATATCATAACTGCTAAATATGGATCTGGGGCATACATAATTGCTACCCTTGAAGGAGAAAACCTAGAAGAGCCTATCAATATCATGCATCTGAAGAGGTTTTACACCTAAGTCCGCTTGGCAACCCTACTTATAAAAAAATAAAAATAAAAAAAATTAAGAAAATCAAAAAATAGTAAAGAGAAATAAATTCATCCTATGGTGAAAACCACCTTTGGTGGCACCTTGGATAAGTAGGGATGGTGAAAACCTATTCATAGGTGCCATTTGTAGGGGGCTTAATCATTATCTACTTTCCGTCCTAATTATTTTATGCTTTCATCTGCCCTATCATCCTCACCCATCCCATCCTTGACCACTTGGTATATATCTTGGTTGAGCATTGGACGATCCACAATTAGCTATCCATCATCTTGAGCTTATGTTGTTTTAAACATTCGTCGATCAGTTGGTGTCATCATATAGGATCATCCATCGTGTCGGTCTCCATCTAGATCTCATCCCGTCACGTCAGTCTTCTCATCCTTAATCGAACTACGTTGCCCCTACACTTTCACGTAGGCAAGGTTGATCATTTGATCCTCCTCTAGGGAATTTGTGTGTCATGTCTTGTGTCATTCATCATCGGTCACCATTTTCTTCTTTTCACTTTATCCATAGTATTTTCAAGAACTACGAGGGCTCTGTGCTTTCAGTAGGTAAGGCTAATCTATGATCAGCCCCCGAGCCCCTAGGTCTATAGGATATGTCAATCTTCTATCTTGTGACTTGTCTCTTGTATTGTGTCATCAAGCTATGCCCTTATATAGCTGGTTATTAACAAACGAGATCTGCTAGTATCAACAAATCTAATCGGTTCCGTGTATCTTGTGTCATATCAATCTTTTAATTTAGTACCCATCATCGGTCTCAACAGGATGCATCCTTCCTAACAGACCTCATCAACCTCATCAACCTCATCCATCCTCTTGATCCTATTGCAAAGGATGTTTGAAATTTGATTGTGATCTTTTGCTACTTTTGGTTTTTGTTTATCATTTGAGCTCAATATTATAATTAGTTAAGATCGCCATAATCTATCATATTATGGTGTGTCTTGGCTGAGTCACATAGGGGCATATCTTGATCTTTTATTGTTGCTGTTTGCTGGGTTGCCCCACATAGTACCCACCAACATCCCTGTGATCTTGTTTTATGTTGGGACATCCCTTTGTGCTTGTGGTTATCCCAATACTTGGCCCGACCAAAGTTTTCACCACTTTGGGGTGTTGGGATAGCTTCTTGTTTGTGTGTTTGTTTTATGCATTAGATGCTAACTCGCCTTGGTTGCCTATACCTTTGCACTTGGTGTCTTATGCTATAGCAAAAATCAGTGCTTTGAAGATGGAAAATCATATTAGGAATGCATTTCATCATCTGTTGCATTGCATTCACCCTATGATTTTGGTTGTGCAAATACTTACCCCACTCTCTCTCATTCTTCTCGGGATAGTAAAAGTTATTGACAGGTGCCAAATTACACCCATTTTCCACAATCACTACACACACATCTTCCCCCCTTTTTTTGTCATGTTAGTTCTTATTGACGCTTATGACCATGTGTTATTACCTTTCATGATTTACTATTCGCATTGTTAATTCATTACAACTTTAACTCCATTAGACATGCATTATCATCCACACATATTAGGTTCATTCTAATATTCATACATACTTCACCACTTGCATCGTAACATGTTAGAATCACACATACATCGCCACCTGCATCACAAAGTGTTAGACTCATAATACATCACATCCTGCATGTATAAAACATTCATAAAAGCATCTACATAAGCCATCATACACATATACATACACGTCAATAAATCAAATAAGCATCCATACATAAACATCTACATAAGCCATCATAGATAAAACATATGCATACATCATATCATCATACAAGCTTCTGCATCAATAAAATCATCCATAGTCCACAAATGCATAAACACGACCATTCATCCAACGCATGAACATGGTGTCAATAAGGGTTATCATATATCATATACCAAAATTCCAAGGTACATCTCATAATCATGACTATCACATGAATAATATCATAATAATGTCTATGACCATCGTATACTAAAATCATCAGATCAAAATACCAGTGCAAGGCCCTGTAAATAACCACTATCACTATGACCTATCCATCCACCCTACACCTGTCAAAAACTAAGTAGCCTGCCATCTGCCAAATGAGCTACCCACATATGATCTCTGAGGTGAATCAGGTACTAATCTCCTGCCTGGTGAAACACTCTATGACTCACTAAAACCTCAGGTCCACGTCCCCAGTGTTTGAGATGGTGTTGGCATCTGTAGTGTTTGCCGAACATACTGGAACATCTACTGTGCCGGGTCTGGAACTACATGATAATAAGCGGCCATCCAAAATATTTCCTCCCTCGCATTCTCCTCTCACTTAGTAACTTGGACCTGAGCGAAATTATGCTCCTGACGATACCTATCCCGATCTCTAGTGATCACTCTCCTCTCCTGCTCCCAAGCCTCTTGGGATAGTCGTAACTACACCATCTCTACCTGAACCTGATCTCTCATCTCCTTGATAGCCACTGCCCTAGCCACTGCTACGTCCCTCTGCCCCTATAACCCTTGGATATATGTCCCTATCACATCACCACCCTGTACTAACTGCAACTGAGCCACTATTGCTTTCTGCTCTCCCCGCAACATCTACATCCGCATCTCTGTAGCATCCCTGTCCCTCTGTGCAACTTGTGACTGAGCCACCGCTGCATCCCTATCCCTTTGTAGCTCATGTACTCTCAAACTTGATGCATTTCGATCTCTCTGCAGTGATGATACCTCTAAAACTTCCTCCTCTCTCCTCTGAAGAGACTGTATCTGTGCCTCTGCCAACTCTCTCTCACTCTGCAAAACCTGAACTCGCACCTGCACCACATCCCTCTCTACCTCCATAGCTTGCACCTGTTCCTATGCTACATCTCTCTCTACCTGCATAATACGGGCTTTCTCTCTTGCCTCACCCTCTCTCTCCTGCATCAGCCCCATATCTTTGACTATCTGCTCTAAATAATGCACTCTATCATGTAGCTCATCTCACTCCCACCAGAGATCATCTATTTGTTTCCCAATGCCTGCTGACCCCTGATCTGTCACCCCCTCTGGCTCCCCCTGGCTTATAATATAACAACCTCTGCCTATAGTCTATAACGGTCCCAACTAACAGCAGCCAACTCATCCCATACCCCCTGTATGTCAGCCTACAATCCCTCTCTCTCCCTCCCCATCGCCTCTACTTGTGTGGATATGAGGTCATCAATAAATCTATAATCTCTCTGACCTGCTACTGGTGCCCTTGATATCTTGACCTTGAGTCTGATCACCTCCGCCTCAGCTATCCTCAACCTCTGATCTATCATTCGAAGCCTCTCCACAATATCTCTAGTCTGAGCAATAGGATCCTATAATGTCACACAAGGAACCACCGCCAAAGGACTACATCCAAAATATCCATATCTAGAACATCTCCATCTATCTCCATAGTATCATCGCCCCCCCTGCACTCCTGCTCCTGCTGAATCTCCCAGTCCTCCATAGTGGGGGGGACCCAAACTCTTCGAGGCTGACCATGTCTCCCCACTCTCATCAACCTCCTTCGCTCTCCTACAACCCTCACCTCCCCCTCCAACTCCTCCTCATCCTTGCTCCCCCCTATGTCTACCATGTAAGGCCCTTGCTCTGCCATGCTCTGCACCCTCCTCTGTCATCTCCTACTCGCCATCCTCTCTAATTGACCCCTGGCCTCAATCTCCTCCTGGGCTCCATCCTGTTGTCCACCCCCTCCCATCTCCTCCTGCTCAGCCTGCACCAACACTCTCCTCCGCCGTACCCTACCTCCTATGCCGGTCTGCTGAATAGCTCCACCCTCCACCACATGTATCATCTCCACCTCTGACTCATCTTGTCCTACTACATCTAGCTCTGGACCTATCCCACCCTCCTATTGTCCTACATCTCTCCCACCAATGGGTCCTACTACGTCCACCTCCGCCCTAGCCCTCCTCCACTATCTCCTCCTCCTCCTCCTCCTCCTCCTCCTCCTCGTCTCTGAATACCCTACCGCCTCAACCTCATCCTCCCCTCTGCCCTTCTAACCAACACCATCTGCATCCTCCTATCTCCACCCTCCCTCGCCCCTTGGAACTCATCCTTTGATCTAAATCCTATGACTCCTACAATAGGCATCATCAGTGTAATCCTCTCCCATCGGTTGTTGCGCCACCACCGGTCATATCATATTGTCACTCCTACGTCCTCCAACCCAACAACTCTCCCTAGGTAGGGCACCTGCATTTTTTCCACCCACAACACTTTGGCATCACTCAGTCTCAAAGCAGGTCCCCATGGTCACTCTCTGGTGAGTCGACAAAACTTGACGGGCGCCTCTGGAATATCCTGTATCAGCCCAAACTGCCTCAACACTCTGTCTGGTCGATGCATCTCCGCTATGCATGGCTGACTCCCAATCAAGATGCACCAAATCATAAAGTAATCCCTGAACTGTCGATACATATACGAATGCCATAATATGTCTCTCTCTTGCATACCATCTATCGCTCTCCTCCACCCATCCATATCCCCCTTCATCTCGTATCACAAAACCCAGCCCCTTGGCTCCCCATACCCACAGGCCATAGGCTCCCTATCATCCTCATCTCCCTCCCTAACCACTATGGGTCTCATCACCATAATATGCTCCCATTCCAACACCTGTAGTAGGGTTGTGTGTGTCAAACTCATTGACCTCCGATAGCAGATCACATGCATATCCCTATATAACTGCGCTAATACACAGGTACCCCATGAGATTTGTCCCTCGCACCACTCGACAATATGATGAATCACCTCCATGTACCATAGACTACAAAGCCGCCTACTACGATCTGGTAAAAATATCCCACTAATTAGTCCACACAAAAATAATGGTAGGGGTGGTACCTCCATTGACAAACATCTGTCTGGGTCCAATTGCCCACCATGTATGGGAAGATCCTCATGTCCAAATAACACTGAAATAGTGTGATCTAACTTTGTCCCTCTCGATACCACATCACTAACTAATAGCCCCGCTATCGGTAGCTTCAGGATGCACTATACATCCTCTAGTGTCACCATCATCTCCCCCATCAGAAGATGAAATGTTGATGTCTTTGAACTCCACCTCTCTATCAATGCTGTCAGCATCGCTTTATGTGCCCTCATCACCGGAACCTATAAAAAGTTCAATAACCTTGCATGACCCAATGCTACATGATCTACTCTGGTCATGGACACTATGGTCGCTATGAGTACCTTCGACCATCACTCATGTGTCCGTAATCACCCGAAACCCTGCATCTATATTACCTGCTTGTCAGTACATGATATTCCCGACCCCGGGACATCGCTTGTTTTCCTCTTTTCTTTTATTTTGTTATTCTCTCTCTTCTTCTTCCCACATCAAGGTGGATGCACCCACACTAGGGTGAATGCGCCCTTGCATTGGGGCAGATACGCCCCAACGCTTGGGCAACTACGCCCCCGCCCCTAAGCCGGGGCGACTCCGCCCTAGGCCAGGGCGGATGTGCCCTAGTGCCAAGGAGAATTCGCCCTAAGTCGGGGTGACAATGCCCTCACCTTGGGGTGGATCCGCCCCCACGTCAGGGAAAATGCACCCTGAGCTGGGGTGACTCCGCACTAGGTCGGGGTGGATGCGCCCTAGCTCCAGGGTGAGTTCGCCCCGAGCAAGGGCGGATGCGCCCCAGACCTGGGGTGACTTTGCCCCGAGCCAGGGCGGACACGCCCCAACACAGGGGTGGATGCACCCCAACGCTAGGGAAACTCTGACTTGAGTCAGGGCAGATACACCCCAACGCTGGGGTGAGTCCGCCTCGAGCTAGGGCAGATGTGCCCCAGCCCTGGGCGACTCTGCCCCAAGTCGGGGCAGATGCGCCCCAGCACAGGGGCGACTCCACCTTGCTGCAGGGTGGACCTTCCCTAGTCCGGGGTAGATGTGCGTCGTCGTGGGCCGGACCTGCCCCAGTCCAGGACATATTTTCCCCTCCCGGGACCATGCCAACCCTCCCCCCCTCAAATGTTGTCTTTTCTATCTATTTGCCAAAAATCAAATCTACCCATTTTTATATTTTATCCCGTAAACAAAACCCATGTTTTACATTTTTTCTAAACATTCAACAACATGCTATCAATTTGTAAAATAGACAAGAGGAGTTTTGTTACTAACCTATGCACTGCGTAGTGGGTGTGGGCCCTCCGAACCTCGTCCACCCGGTGAATGATATCAGAGTCGTAATCCTGCGGCATCGTTGCTCTTTCCTCTCTTCCTCCCCTCTCCTCTTCTCTCAACTGCTACAGTGACAATGTGACAAGGTAATTTCTAAAATTACCTTTTAACCCTTTCCCCCTCTTTTTTTTCATTTTAAAATAAAAGGTATTTTTACCTTTTATTTAACTTTTTTCTCCTCCAACTAATTCCCTACTTTCCTGGGGCCGCCATTGGCAAACCGTGCATCTGATCAACTCCATTCAAAAGTCAAAGTTGCTTAGTTTTTTGAGCTCTACCCAATGGTGTCTTCCATTTCTTCCTACCGAGAAGTCATCTGGGGCCCCTTTTCTTCCCCAGCCGCCCTCTCGAGGGGGCATACCCTACCATTTTCCCTCCATCCCTTCGTGGCAGTCACTAGGGCATCTCCCTCCTTTTTCCCTCCGCTTTGGTAGCTCATTCAACCTCTTTCATGCTAGGGCATCAAGCTTTATCACTTCCTTTACCATCAGCATTTTATTTTTCTTCGAAACACTGTTATTCTAACAATATTCTGAAGAGAGGCAAAATGTAGACATCCAAATTTGATCGCTCCCATATGATCAAATTTACCTCTTTATTCATCCATTCCATCAATATTAATTTATTTAATTAATATTACACTTCCCGCCTAATTTTCTTAAAGTATTTAATTTAACAATTAAATACTTTATCTTACACCTTTTTCCTCTCTAAATTAAATAAATACATCAATTTATTTAATTTAGTCATCTTAACCTTTTTTGAATTAAAATCAATTTAAAATTCTTCTTTTCTCTCTCTTTATCACATCCTCCATAACCCCTCTCTAATATGAATTAATTTAATTAATTCATGATTAAGATGTGCATCCTCTTAATCAAGGATTAATGTCACATCCTCCTACATTTGCCACTTGCTTCTAATCTCTCATTAATTACCTTAATCAAAGTCATTAGCCGCTTTTAGCACCCCCTTTTAGTCAACCTTTTCATTTTCCTTTCTTAGCATTGACCCTCTTTCCCATGTGAATTTTTAATTCACATTTTTTCATCCTAGGTCTCTCTCCTCCCCATGTGAATTTTTAATTCACATTTTATCCTTCCAGGACTTCTAGAACATTTGACTTGTCACCTCATCCACATGTGACAAATTCCCACCTTTTTGGAGACCCTTTCTTATCCATTATATTCTCTTAAGAATGTGAATTTTTAATTCACATTTATTTCTCCAACCATTTTCTAATTTCCCATGGAGATTTTTGAGGAATTCCAAAATTCCTCAAATGTCACTTTCATTCTCACTTGGGGACAAGAATTTTCTTTCTGAGGAAATCTTCTCACTCCCCAAGGTACTTGGAAGGTACTTGTCCTTCCTCCACATCATGTACTCTCCTTCCACATCACCTACACATCATCTTATCCTTGGCTATCTCACATTCCACATGTCAAGATGTGAGGGCTTGTGAGTCCTCAACTCACCATAGCCCTACATCTTGATCTTGGTGGCTCAATCTCAACCATTGAATTCTCTAGAGAATTCAAATTTCCCTATAAATACCCCCTTCTCTAAGGAATTTACAACACTTAGTCATTTGAACAACTTTATGCTGTCATTTTTTGCACTCATTTTACAAGAATTTTTCTCTCATTTAGCCATCCATTTTAGCCATTTGCATTTGCATCCCACCATCTAGTTAATCTTTCATTTAGTTACTTCAATAGCCATCTAAGGAGCATAAAAAATAATCCAAATCAAGGGCCAACCAAGGAATTTCAGCTGCAAAGAGAAGGTTTAATCATTTTCAATCTTTTTTCATCTTATCTCTTTATGTTAACAATTCCTTAGGCTAATCTTGAGGCATCCCTTTGTGTTTTTTCCATTGCATTATTGTTGTTTTTGCATATTTAGGGTTGATAAACATTTAGGATCACAACATCAAATGCTTTCTTCCATTATTGTAGTATTTTATTTCTTTTGCTTCTTCAAAATTAGTAGGTTCCACCTCAATATTTGAATAAAATTCATAATTAATCAATTCATCATCTTAATCATTTTCTTATTTGACTTATGGTTAATATTATTTCAAAATTTTTGATCTAGCATTAGATTTTTATGAGATTGTGTTACCTTCTGAATTTGTGTAATAACATTGCTTGAACCTAATGTAGGTCTTGAAATTTTAGATTTTTGTTCTTGATTCCAAACTATTCCTTGAAACATTATTTATCCTTTCTTCAAATAATCCACATAGACTTCAAAAAATATAGCATCTCTTGAAATAATATTTTTCCTACATTGAGGGGAATCCAATTTTGTTGGTTTAACATTTTATTCACCTTGAATATATTATATCCTATATGATATTGAACCTATTTTATTCACCTAATTAGTTAATAATGACATGCCTACACCTTGACTTGAGGTACATAAGTGTCACCACTATCTCATGAACCCTTGATTGATGATAATTAGGTGCCACCTCTATTTAGTTAGATTGAGTGAACTTATTTACTAATTAATAGTTCAAGTCCTGAATTCTTAGTTATAATGAGTTAACTCACCTCTTGATTGAGAGTGATTGAGAGTTAGCTCAATATCTCTTGGACATGCCATCTCCTTTTCCATGCATCCAAGAGACATCTATATTTTAAAGTTACTCATTGTAACTTGTCTCATTAGATTGTTTATAAAATAACATTATTAACTTCATCTAGATTTGTGATTATCTAATAGGAATTTGATCTTGGGTAGACTTGTCGTTTATAAAAAAATTCTATCAAATTTGTAGGCTTTTATTTTTGCACTAAACTTGTCAATATGCATGCTTCATTTTTGCATCTAATTTCTAACTTTTTCTTCATCATCTATGTGAACATAAGATAATAAACTAAATACTTTAAATTGTGCCACTATAGGACTCTCCCATATCAAGCTTTGTATAATGTTATATTTTTTACCATAGTAGTTGGGATCTTATTCATGATATAAATGGCAATGTTAACTACTTTAGCTTAAAACATTCTATCCATATGCTTTACTTCTAGCATATTTTTCATTGATTATATTATTATTTATTTACTTTCTAGTACTCCATTTTTATAGTCTATAAGGTGTTGTTAATTGTCTCTTGATTCCATTCATTGCACAAAATTCATTAAATTATTTTGAACAAAATTCACCAACCCTATTTATCCTAAAACACTTTATGCATCTTCCACTTTTTTTTCTACCATAGTTTTAAATAATTTGAATGTTTCAAAAGAATTACTCTTATTATTAAAAATCCTATATTTATCTTGTAAAATCATCAATAAATGTAATCATGAAGTGTTTTGTACATATTCTTACTTTGGACATATGACCACTAATTTGAATGAATAAGCTACAATGGTTGATTTTCTTGCAATGAATTTTGGGAAATCTATCCTTGTGGTATTGTATAGGTTTACAATCCTTGCACACTTTCTATTCTCTTTCTTGAATTTTTGGTAATCCATGCACCATATTTCTTTGATGCAACATTTACAATACCCATACCTTTAGTGTTGTAATCAACTTGCATCTCCAATAGTATCATAATTTTTTTTTGATTCATGTTGTAAGATAGGGGGGCCAACCATGTCAAGGCCCCATGTCATGGAGAGGAAAGAGCGGAGGGCTTCCTTAACTTACCTCACTCTAAAGGGGTGTTTGATGTGAAGGACAAGAAGGGATGAGGACTATAAAGTCCTTCAATCACTCTGCAAACCCGAATTATAGTCTGGGCTAGGCAAGATGGATTTTTGGAGTCGGTTTTGTGCCTCAAACACCTCTCTGTCTGAGGATGGTAGTGCAGTGTGCTGGCGTTCGCACGACCAAAAATGATGAACATAGAGAAACTACCAAAAATACCTAATAACAACCTAGCTAGTACAATCTAGATGGTGAGAACATAATGATAAAGTATGCAAAGTAAATACTGAAATGATAAAGTAAATAAACTAGAACCAAGGTGATGAAAACAATATCACAAAAGTGCATGTTCGCCAGCTAGCTCCAAATGTGCGTCCTCCTACACACAAGAAAGAGGGGAAATTTGTTGGGGCTTATCTCAGTCAGACCCTCATTTTGGTGTTTCCACCTCCACGGACAACCAAATAGCAATGATAGAGAAATGTATGATAAAGAAGTAAAGAAAGAAAGCACACAAATAACACTACAAAACAATATATAGCTACTCAACCAAATCGTAAAGGAGAGGAGTGAAAACGTTACCACCTCCACCAAGAGCTCACTAGCCAATGATGGAGAAAGAGAGCTTGAAAAATCACCATAACCTTGATTGTGATGAAGAGAGGTGTTGCAAAACCTCAAGCCCCTGCTGCAATGGCTTGCTTCACACTTGCTTGACAAAGTTGATAGAGTGTTGTTGCTACAATGGAGTGTTGGAGTGTTGTTGAGAGTGAAAATGAAGGTTGAAAATGCAAGAAATGATGAAAAAGATGAGTTGAATGCTTAGAGGATGAAAGGGAATGGGAATGGAAGAAATTGAAGGAGAAAGGAGAGAATTTTCCATTTTCGGGGTCAATTGGTCGAAGAGGGACATTACAAACTGTTCCTAATGGGATGTGTAATACCTTTGCTAGATTCAAACATAGGAATCCATTAGGGACATAAGCACGTTGAATAGACGTCTGCGCATCATGCGGGAATCCCTGACAAATATTCTTCTACCGACACAACATATAGATGCCAAGTGGAAGGAAGTCAACAGACTGATGTGGAATTTTTCCTTCGGATTTAGTTTTCTAAGGTGAGGATGTACAAAAGGGGAATTTGCGTAAGGGTGCAAATTTTCTCCTATAAATTTTTCCCCCACTTTAGTGAGCACGAATACTGATGAGTGCTTCGGTAAAGTAAATCGAAGAGTGAACAGGGTTAGAAATTTATACCTGAACCGTCGAGGAAGCAGAATGCAATTTGGCGAGCTCAAAAGTGTAGGGTAAGCAAAGGAATTCATAGCCCCACAGAACTATGAAGTTATAGATTGAAAGTGCCTTACAGGCCCATAGACCTTCAAGGAGGTGACCCCCAAGATCTCTCACATGAAGGAAGCCCCGAGAGGTAAGTGCCTCATAGGCTCATAGACCTACAAGGAAGGTGTCCTCCAAGATATTTCACATGAAGGAAACCCAAAGAAAGCACCCTACAGACCCGCAGACCTGTAGGGAAGGTGTCTTCTAAGCTCTATCACATGTAGGAAACCTAAAAAAAGCACCCTACATGCCTGTAGACCTGCAGGGAAGGTGTCCTCCAAGATCTCTCACATGAAGGAAACCTAGAAAAGTGCCTTACAAACCTTCAAACCTGTAAGGAAGGTGTCCTCCAAGATCTCTTAGATGAAAGAAACCCAAAGAAAGCACCCTACAGATCCACAAACCTATAGGGAAGGTGTCCTCCAAGATCTCTCACATGAAGGAAACCCAAAAAAGTGCCCTACAAGCCTGCAAACCTACAGGGAAGGTGTTGTCCAAGATCTCTCACATGAAGGAAACCTAGACCCACATACCTATAGGGAAGGTGTCCTCCAAGATCTTTCACATGAGTGAAACCCATAAAAAGTTCCTTACAAACCCGTAGACTTGCAAGGAAGGTGTCCTCCAAGATCTCTCACATGAAGGAAACCTAGAAAAAGCATCCTACAGGCCTGCAAACCTGCATGGTAGTGACCCCCAATATCTCTCACATGAAAGAGGCTCAAAAGAAGTGCCCTACAGGCCTGCAGACTTGCAGGGAGGTATCCACCAAGATCTCTCACATGGAGGAAACCCAAGGAATGGGAATTCGTAGAGTTGGAAAGTGGCTTCACATGTGCACCTGCAGAGTGACATGTTTACTCGCAGATAGAACATGTTCAAGAGCGACTATGCAGGAAAGTAAGTGGATAGTCACGTAAATCATCAATAGATTGGAAAAATTTCAAAGGGGTCCCTTGGGAACCCGATGTGAAGGAAAGGGTCCACTCAAGGGATGTGTTGTTTGAAAGTGTGGAAGAGATGTTTCTTTCTCAAATCGATTCATCATTAATGAATCCTTTTGAAAGATGTTCACTTCATCAAGGAATTCAAAAGGAAGAAAATGCCCCCTTGCAAGGGGAAGGTTGAAGTTGCTCCTACCTCAAAGAAAAGGTCTCAAGTTCTATCTTTGTGAACCCATGATGAAGGAAACACGTTCCATTAGGGTTTCAAGTTGAGAATGTGATTCTTTGAAAAAAAGTTTGTGAATATTCTTGAGAAAAGATTCGTTAACAACAAATGCATTTTCTGAAAATGGAAGTGTCATAGAAATAAAGTTGTCGCACATGAAAGGGACAACTGAAGCAAAGAAGAGAGAAAGATAAATAAAATATAAGAGAGATAAAGAAATCATGAACAAAGGGAATAGGGGTGATCTAATATTTTGGGGTCAAAACTACTCATAAATATATAGGTAAGTATAATAATAGTATATAAAATGAATTGTCATCAACCCCCTACTATATTAGACCATGTGAAGAATGCACGAGAAAACAAAGTAAAAATAAAAATTGGGTCAACATGGAAGGGAAGCCTAAATTCCCCCAACACTTTGCATCATCCCCAATTTGCCGAAAATCAATCACAAACATGGAAGAATGATGATACAAAGAGAAGAAAGTTCTTGACACAAAAACCATGCCTATATCCAAGCACCAATAAGGGCGACAAGGGTCATCGAATCACACATAGCATGATCATAGGGGAACACATCACAACACACACACATCTAATCTAAAGGTAAAGAAGAGGCATCCCCCTAACACTAGTCAACCAAGAGGTTATCCGCTTCCCACTCTAGGTCATAATAGGGGGAAGGAGGACGAGCCTGCTATGGTGGAATGTTAAGAGGAGGAGTGTCTAACCATCCCACAACAAGGGCTAAGGAAGAAGCCCTTGCAAGGTCTCCTTCACTCGGCTCTTGTGGAGCTATGGTCAACAATTTCACGAAGATCACTGACAAGGCTAAAACTTCATCTAAAGAGTTAAACATGCACTTTACTGGAGTGCCATGTCATACCTTAATAGATGGGGAAGGCTATGCCTAAGGTTCACTGCTAGGCTCACCGAGTGACTCAGGAGCGGTGATGAACTCAGGGGAAGTTGGGACTAGTTCTGTTACTAAAATAGAACAAGTTAGCATGGGACCACCTTTAAAAGAAGGTGGACTCCTCTTACATCCTCCATTGCTGGAAGGGCCACTCTCCACCTTTTTCTCTATCAAGGGATGTGAACTCCCCATAGATGGGGAAATAGGTGTAGAGGAAGAGGAGGAAGAGAAAACCACAATAGATACCACCAAAGTGTTCAAAATATCCATGGGTTTTGGGAAAGGCATGACATCCAGAAGGGACATCAACAAGGACAACTCCACTGAAGGAGTGATGAACACCTGTACCTTTTTAGGGTCAAATGCATTCATACTCACAATGAAATCTAGAAGCAATGCAAAGCTAGATTGAATGAAAGAAGAGGGTTGGAGAGAGGAGGACATGGTAGGAGGTCCTGATGCAGAGGCGGTCATCTCCTCTTCCTTCCTCTATAAGGTGGATTGCTTAGCCACAAGAGCCTTTCGCCGATGCTTGCACTCATGTGCAAAGTGGTTTCTATGACTCTTTGAGCTAGAGACCGTAGGTTGCGAAAGGAACATAAGTCACCTTCTTAGCCATGGGAGTGTCCTCCATAGCTATCTCTAGTGGAGGGATAGGCTCCTGAATGGGAGTAGGAGGAGCAAGTTGAGAAGTAGCGGGGGTTGGCTCTAATGCCTCGAAAATGAGCCTCTTCCCATTTACTGCTTTGGGAGTAGAAATGATAGGAGGTCACGGAGGTCGAGACATAGAGGATTCCCCATGAGGGCCTTTTCCTTTACCATACAAATCTTACCAAGGTCCAGGTGGTTTAGTAGGGAGATCCGATATCTTGATCTTAGGTTTATGCTAGGGTGGTATCATTGGAGTTAGCGGATAAAAGCTAGGCCTACATATTCATCCAAAACTCTTCTCTAGAAAGAGGAGGAGGAGAGCCATCCTGAGGATGAGGTAACTTCTTTTTCCCTTTTTGAGAAGGGGAGATAGCTAACTTTTGTACTATCGAAAGGACCAATTTTGGTTGTCCCTTTTCCTCGATCTTATACTTCACATATTTTTTGTAAAGTAGGTCTATTCTTGGAGGAAGCAGACCAACTGAGGTGGGCCAAAAGTGGTCTAACGAATATCCCCCATGGGCTACTAGAGGCTAGTATCCAGTGTCATGCACTATGTGCACAACACCTTCATAGGAGAATTTTAAACATTTGTGAATAACAAAGACAATTCCATCATGGAGGCTAGCCAAGGTATGCCTAACTTCACCCTGAACAGATCCAACTTTGGGATAATGTCAAAGACTGTGTCTACAGCCCTAGGTCCTACCAGGATAGACAAAGTTATGGAGTCATATGACTTAAATAGACAAAGAAAATTATGTATACAAATGGTAGATTTTGTTTATTCATACTCTTTTTTATGCAATGAATTAAGCCACAATGTATCTTTAGTGATGACATTCACTCAGCTTATGGGATCAACTAAGACCCTTGTCACAATATTGCCATTGAGGCTAGTGAGAATGTAGAGGGGAGAGGGCTTGTTAACATATGCCTTAGGTTGAGTAGTAGAATCAAAGGGATCAATAATCATGTTGGCAGAATGTGATGGAAATGGGCCAATGTATATCTGCAACTCACTATTCGCTTTCGCCACCAATTTTTCATGTTTTATTTACTTCCATCAAGACAGATAGTACGATCCTAATGTGGTCCTATATCTCATGATGCAGGCACATACAATGTTCAATATCATGTTTTTTAACTTGATGGTAATGATAGAAGGTATTCAGATCGTACCAACTAGGGAAAGGTTATTTAAGAGACTTAGGGTTCTCCAAATTTATGATCTTATCCTTCAACAAATTTTGCAAGATGGAAGAATAAGATTCTGCTATCTTTGTGAACATTCGATTGTGTTTGATGCCATTATCAGTCATAGCGGCTACTACATTTGCAACAACCTTACCTTTCCTAGAGGTTGATACAATGGACTTTCCTTCTGAACATGAGCATGAGGAGGATTACTTGAACTAAACTACCATTTTTTGATACTCTCGTAATGCAACACACAAATGTGCGAAATAAGGGTATTTCATAAGGGAAAACTTCTCCTACTAGGGTCTTTGAAAGTTCCCTATGAACACCTTCTACATGTCATAATCTGATAGTGGATATGAGATTTGTCAAAAGAGCTTGGTATCATGCTATAAAACCAATAATATTTTCATTATCACCTTGCTTGCATCAAACGAGATCCAAAAAGGTCATCTTTAGTCTGATGTTAGCTTGGAATTGTCGTAGGAATTGGTTTATAAGTTGATCAAATGAGAAAATGGAATTATCAGGTAAGGAACAGTACCATTTGAGTGTTATATCCTTAAGAGATCGAGGGAATAACTTCGCCATCAATGCATCATGATGGAAGAAATTTGTACATAGGTAATTAAAGGTAGACACATGTGTTTGTGGGTCCCCTTTGCCGCCATATTTCTTGAATTTAGGAATCTCCATTCCTTGGGGGAAGGGATTGTTTAAAATTTCTAATGATAATGGGCTATGTCAAAAAAAGGGTTGAAAGATAGGTTGGGTAGAGGCCTGGGAGAGACTTGCCAGCTAGCTTTGCATCTTACCCATATTTTGAAGAAGAGTGTTCAGAATAGGGTCATTATAAGACACAGGGCCAGAGGGACCTCCTCTAGAACCACCACTGGAGCCACTTCCAGAACCACTACTAGAGCCACCACCACCAGTAGGGCCTCTACCGAAGGCACATCCGCTTCCAAAGCCACCATGATGGATTCCATCGAAACCACCTCCACTAGCACCACTCCTGCCACCAAATCCATTGCCACTACCAAAGTCCCCACCACTCATCTCGCCAAAACGTCCACTGCTAGAGGTGACAGAAGGGGTGAAGCTAAATCCCAACGGTATTCTATTCACCTTGATAGTTTTGGATCTCTCAGAGGTAGAGGGGATGCTAATCAAGGGGACATCGGTCATGTACACAAACATAGGAGGTATCGACATTCTCAACCTTCTCTCATGATCTTCGAAAGTGGCCCCTTGTACAATGTTAGGATTTTTTGGAGGAGCACATGCTTCAGTTAGACTAGAGAGACTAGCCAGGAGTTTTATGCCTATTTGATTTTTTCCAACCATATATTTTATTTTACTAATAACCCTAGCGGCCCTAGCCATCTTTGGGTCCTTTTCCAAGTGATTCTCTAATTCACCTAGTCCTTTGCTAAGGATAGAGATATACTCCAAAAGAATGTGAATGGACTCATAATTGTCCACCGATTATGGTGTAGGAGATGTAGGAGGAGTGGGGACATGGCCAGTCTCATTAGAGACCCCTACCTTGCCCCTCGAAAATTGCTCCTATGTGGTGAGACCAACGATGGATCTAGCAAAAAGGCATGTAGAGAAACCAGTAGTGACCTTCATCCTTTCCATAAGAAGGTGTCATAAAATTCTCCTAACAATATACCTGAAGGATGTGGACTGGGTTGTGATGCTCATAAACCTTCACAACACTCAAGGGAACAACAATCACAAGGTATAAGGGAAAAGCCTCAACACCAATGAATGAGTAGACGTTGCTTCATGTCGGGTTCACCAAAAATGTAAAAGAGGGGGACCAACCATGTTAAGGACCTAGGTCATGGAGAGCCAAGAGAAGAGGGCTGCCCTAACTTACCTCACTCTAAAGGGGGGTTTAATGTGAAGGACGAGAATGATGAGGACTATAAAGTCCTTCAATCACTAGATAAATAACCAAACTATAGTCTGGGCTAGGCGAGATGGATATTTGGAGTCAGTTTTGTGCCTCATAGAACTCTCTATCTAAGGATGACAATGCAGTTCTGGGACGTCAGTGTGGAACACTGGTGTCTCTTGGGTGCGTTGGCATTTGTACAGCCAAAAAATGATGAACACAGAGAAACTGCCAAAAAGACCTACTAACAACCTAGCTAGTACAATCTAGATGATGAGAACAGAATGAGAAAGCATGCAAAGTAAATAAACTAGAACCAAGGTGACAAAAAACAATCTCACAAAAGTGCCTGTTCGCCAGCTAGCTCCAAATGCGCATCCTTCTACACACAAGAAAGAGGGGAAATTTGTTGGGGCTATATAGGGGCTTGCCTCAATCAGACCTCCATTTTGGTGTTTCCACCTCGACGGATAGCCAAATAGCAATGACAGAGAAATGTATGATAAATAAGTAAAGAAAGAAAGAACACGAATAGCACTACAAAATAGTATATATCTACTCAACCAAATCGTAAAGGAGAGGAGTGAAAATGTTACCACCTCCACCAAGAGCTCACTAGCCAATGATGGAGAAAGAGAGCTTGAACAATCACCACATCCTCGACTGTGATGAAGGGAGATGTTGCAAAACCTCAAGCCCCTGCTACAATGGCTTGCTTCACACTTGCTTGACGGAGTTGATAGAGTGTTGTTGCTGCAATGGAGTGTTGGAATGTTGTTGAGAGTGAAAATGAAGGCTAAAAATGCAAGTGATGAAAAAGATGAGTTGAATGCTTAGAGGATGAAATGGAATGAGAATGGAAGAATTTGAAGGAGAAATGAGAGAATATGACATTTTCAGGGTTGGTTGGTCAAAGAGGGACGTTACAAACCATTCACAATGGGAAGTGTAACGCCTCTGCCAGCTTCAAATGTAGGAATCCATCAAGGTCATCTGCGTGCCGTGGCGTTCCTGACAAATATTCTTCTACCAACACAACAGACAGATGCCAAGTGGAAGGAAGTCAGCAGGCTGATGTGGAATTTTTCCTTTGGATTTGGTTTTCTAAGGTGAGGATGTACAAAAGTGTAATTCATGTAAGGGGTGCATATCCACTCCTATACACATGTGCTTTGATTATTAATGGGAATATTCATTTATTTTTCATCCCAACTGTAGTAATATTATTTCCTCATCTTATATATCATAGATATTGCAAAATTCTTATTATCAAACACAAGTTTAAGTATTTTCTCAACTATTTGTCAAACAATCATCAACATATGCTTTAGTTGTGGTGAGTGGTATACATAAAAAAAATATTCTTTTTCTTGTCTAATCTCTATATCCACTTTTATTTTTCCACATACTTCAAATACTTTATTATCACCAAATATTCCTTTCAAAAATTTCATCAATATTTGAAAAAAGCTCTATATAATTTGTCATATGATTATAACACGAATCTATAAACCATACCCCATTAGTTGTGTTTTTGATTGTGTTAGATGAAAGAGAGTAGTGCAGTAGATCTTCATCTTTACCTTGCTTTGGAACTTCATTTTCATTGTTTGAGTATTCTTGTGCATAATTTTCTTCATTCCTTGACTTGAGTTATGAATTTATAGTCTCTTTATATGACCATTTTTTTGGAATAAAGACACTACATTAGATACTTTGTACATTAAATTTATCTGTACCTCTTGAGAAACCATGACCTCTAATTTATCATTTTTCTTTGGAACTAGAAACAAACCCTTGATATGAGTTCTCCCCATTACTGCCTCAAGGAAAATTGGTACTTGTTCTTTGATTATTATTGATTATTTCCTTTGACATAAGTGCTTAATGAAGACCGAACGTACACTTTACCATCTCATCATTTATAAGTAATGATCCAATCAACCCTTCCATTGTTAAAGTATCTAAATATTTATACTCTTCTAAAGTGATAACAATATGCATCCACTTGGGTATAAGATATTTCAATATATTCTTCACAAATACAACATTTTTTAACCCCTCCTCACATGTTCTCATCTTATTCATTGCTTATCAGTCTAACACAACATTGTTTAACATTTTTATTTTTGAATCATTGAATTCTCAAAATTTATTCTTATGGTTTGAATGTATGTAACCCTAACTTGATAAATGTACCTCAATATGAATTTTCTAAAGTTGTTCATGCTTCATTTGGTGTTTTGTAACCACAATTCTTGGATTCATTGAAGTTGGAATATAAAAATATGCTTGGGTATAATTTTTCTCCTCTCTTCTCTAAAATATCTTTTTCATTCAATTAATTCAAATGTTCAAGATCAACATACCCACTTGATATTGTATCCCATGCTCCTTTTTGTATTAATATTATTTTAAATTGATCTCTCAAATAAACACAATTCTCACCTTTGAACTGTTAAAGTAACACTGTACTATTGTTTGTTGCCATTATAGTAAAACAAATGAAGTTGAGATTTTTCTCTCAAAGTTTTAGGATCTTGAACTATGATGAAGGATATTCAAAACTAAATTTGTCTAGTACAATTCTCATCTATACTTATAAACTCCTATGATGATAAACCTTGGTTTAATACCACTGCATGAAATAGGGGCTGCTCTAAATCACACATTATATTTTTTAAATTTTGAATCAAATTTCTTGAACATGCAACTTGAATATATTTTTAATTTCATTACAAAATTGAATAATTTCCTTGAATGATTTATCTTATTACAAATTGAAATTGGGGTGATCAATATAGAGTTTGACACCCTTAAAATAATTGATAAAAAACAATTGAAAAATTGAGTGACAAATTGAAAAATAGATTAAACCACTTAAAATAACTTTCATAAAATTAAAAAAATCCTAAAAAAGATTTCTTTGATTTAAAAATATTTGAGATTAAAATCTCTTAAAATTAATTTCCTAAGAACAATATTGGATTGCTAGAAAATGATGCTTATAATTAAAATAAAATCTAATATTTTTAGTAGAATAGGTCTTCACCAATAATTAGCTTTTATCTTCATTAATAGTTGGGACAACTTCAATGTCACAATTCAACTTAATCAACATCACTTAATTTTTTAAGCATCACTTCATCAACATCACACTTATCCAATAACATTTCATTGATTTGACATCATATTTTTCTACACACTTAATATATCTCTAGCATCACCTCATTTTTTTAGAATACTAGGTACACTACAAATTTTTTATTCCTAGAAAAACTCTAAAGATAACTCCATAATATCTAAGAGCATCTCTCTCGAAGGCAATGATCACTATTCTCAACACTAGTAGATTATTTCCAAATAATAGTCAATGCTCCTAGTGCATGATCAATGCAAACTCTAGGAACTCCCTATTACTCCATGATTTATAATATTTACATTAAAATATCATTTTCCTCCAACTAATATATCCTCTTGGAAGTAACCATATTCATACCAAAATTCCAACCAATAATTTAAAGGCCACCACGACACAATACAACTCATCATCAATATTAGAAGATCATCTATCATAATTTAAAATGCATATCACTACCATGGATCCCATCGAGAGTGCTATAGATATATCCATGATGTCACGATATCCCTATGAAAAAACTACAACACAACCATATCATCCCAAAAATCCAACCATGCACAAAAGAGCCTCCCATGATATCAAGATTATTATCTTCAAATTAGAAGATATTATTTCACAAACATGTTCATAAACATAAGCTCATATTGGATTAAGTTTTAATCTAGATCATATTATGACAACATAGTCCATGTCCTAAAAATTGGAAGACACCTAGGCTTCCTTCTATTTGTGAGGTCTTTGATAAATATTTTCAACTACTCATCTCCTTTCCTTTTTTCTACTCAACATGCCAATGCTCCATACTAGTGAAACACCAAAAAACTAGAATGTATAAAGTAATGCCATGCAAATTGTTTATATAAAATAATTGAGATGTTGAAAAGACTAGCAACTTACCTCCACTACTACCATGGTGCATCTTTATAGTGCACACACATGAAACCATAAAAACTATGTAAATTTACTTTTCAGTTCTTCATGCAACATGTAAGCCCAAAAACCTAGCACTCAAAATCACATACTTCACACATGCAACTTCCAACAAAGGTGACAAAAGCATGGCTAGTGCTCCTACCCAAGAAAATCATAGAACTCATTGATCACAAAGTAGTGCAATGTGGATCCACCAAAAAATGAAAACCCATAAAACATGTAGATTCAAACCTTCACTGGTGATAACATAATTGAGGCACCGTGCATATAATTCCTATGACACAAACCTTATATCCAAAAATACCAAAAAAGTATTCTACTCTAAAAAAGTTACAAGTTGTAATGGAGTGAATTTACACCCCATTCAAACTCCCCATTTACACCCACTACCTTAGAAAAATTAACCCAAAGGTGCTTTTCCACTTCATCCACTCATTTCCCACCCACTTGACAACTATTTGTAGTGTCGGTGGGGAAATTTTTGTTAGGGACGCTAGCGTGATGCGTGGACGTTTGCACGACATGCTTCCATCTTGACAGGATTCCCACCTCTAGAATCTACAAAGGTGTTACACTTCTCCATTGGCGATGAAGAGAAATGCCCCTAAGCCCTTGATTGACCTCAAATAGCTCTTTTGGGCTTCTATTCATGCTAAAAACATCTCATTCTTCATCATTCGATCTTCTTCACACTTCTACATGTTTCTCAATCAAACTTGTTGCTACACACTCCTTTCACATCATTCTCCATTGTTGAAGCTCCAAGGCGTTACTCTACTAGTTTTTCTCATGTTGTTGTGGAAATATTGGCACTTACAGGCTCGTGAGCTCGCATCTCCCTTCACATGCTCGTGGGCACCTTGTTTGGGAGGTGATATCCATTTCATTTAGCATTGTTATTTGATTTACATAGCATATTATTATTACCATTGCTTGTCATTTCTTCCATTACTTTCTTTATTGCATTTTCTATATCATGGCTATTTTGGCTATCCGTGGAGGTGGGAACACCGAAATGGGGGTTTAAGTGCGGCAACCCTTGAAACAACCCGAACATTTTTTCCCATTCTACTGTGTATAGGTGGTCACATTCGTGTGGAGCTTGCAGGAGGCTAGACTGCCCGTGAGTTGCATTTCTACCACCTTTATTCTCATCAACTTTCATTTCCTAAGTTAAAGCATTCTTCTTGTTACTTTCAGTAGTTTAGCCATTTCTTGCTTTTCATCATTACCGTTTTTATCAAGTAGTTAGTTGATTCCTTGGTAGTCTTAGCAGTCCTATATACTTTATGTCTGTACAGATGCCAATGCCCGATCAAGATGCCGGTGTGCCACCTTGTCGTCCATCTTTTGTACTGGGGTCCTCTGGCAAAGAGTTGCCTAGGTCATAGTTTTGACTTAGGAATTTGCTCACTTGATCCCCTAAACCTTTCAGGTTGACAAAAGGATAGTGGTAGATCAATTGCCCCTCCTTTTCACCCTCCTAAAACACCAAAATTACCTCGAACAATCCTTAACATGAGGTAGATCAAGGAAGCTAATTATTCTAGACTCTCCTATGACCTGGGGTCCTGAGTGATCAGTCCCCCTCCTCTACATTTTGGTGAACCTTATGTGAACTATTTTGGTTATGTTTGGTAGTGCCAAAAGATTCTTCCCTCATGTTATAGGAGCATTATGGGTGTGTGCGTTGCAGGGTGTTTAACCTTACAACCTAACCTACAACCCCTAGTGGTGTAGTTGGAAGGATCCTTAAGCGTTGCGAAGAAAAACCTTGAGTAGGTCACCATCTAATTGTGAAACCCTTAGGGGATTTTGTGAAGGTTCTATCTAGTGTACACAAAGATGGCTTCCTTCTTGCATCTACCCATCCCATTTGCACAACCTGTGAGCAGGTCTCCTACTATAATGTTTACCTCGCAGGATTTATTGATGAATGCTAATAGGGAACCATCTCCTTTGTAAATTCTCACACATATCAATGGGAATACCATAATCGGCGTTCTCATTGACCCTACATTCTGGGTGAATGTTATCATAAAGGAGATCATGTTGATAAAAAAATTACATAAGGATGGATATGATGAATCTAGAAGCACTATATGTACACATGATGGGATTTCTGTCCCTCCCATCTATTGTATCACCTTGTTAGTCCTAGTTGGGACCAGGACTATGAATGCACTCTTTAATATTATCCTAGTGTCTAAATTATTCAGAGTGAAACTAGGCATTCCTTGGCTAGTTTCCATGAATTTAGTTCCCTTAGTAATTCATAAGTGCTTGAAGTTCTCTCACGAGGGTTCTATGCATGTAGTCCACAACACTAGTTACAAACTGATGATTACGCATGGGGGCTACTCACTTGATCACTTCTAGCTTGCCCTTGTTGGTTTTCTCCCTCCTAGGATAGACCTATTGCATCAAACTTATGTGAAGTATAAGAATGGGGGCATAGCGCCTAAAGTGATCTACCCTCCTTCTCCCTATGCCATATTAGTTAAAAGTTCCATAATAGCACAACATAAGGCTTCCTCTGCTACTTGAAAAAGGGAGGAGGAGAAGTCTACTCAAGGCTTTACTTCTTCTTCCTCTACTGTTCCACCTATTGCGGCACCATCAATTTCCACCCCTATGCATCTCTTAAGAAGTTTGATGATGCTTGCTTGGTAGAATGCCAAGCATCAGACATTTGAACTTCTTGTCTTACCTATGGTGCCTCAACCCATTCTATATGGTAAGGGGAAGGGCCCCATGGAGCCACTCCTGCATCTCAATCTTTGTGAGCTCCTACTGTCCATACCCCTAAGGTAGTGAAAGGGAAGAGGCCCGCTGTCGAGGCACTCGAGTTTGCTCCCCCTTTTGTTGTCACATCTGTCTCTCCATCTCTTCCTCTTGTTCTCGTCTAGGAGTCACTCCCTCCACTAGAAATTGTTGTGATGGATACTCCGATGTTTGAATAAGAGCCTGCTGCTCCTTCTTAGGCTACAACCTCTAGCTCCCGGAGCTGTAGAAACCACCTTATATGTGAGTGCAAGCATCAGAGGAAGGCTTTGGCTACTGAGTAGTCTATCTTACAAAAGAAGGAAGGGGAGGTAGAAAATCTAGCTCTGACTTCTTCTACTATGTCCTCCCCTTCCTCCCCTTTTGCTTCAGTTCCCTCCACCTCAATCTTGCTTCTGGCTCCCCCTATGAGCGTGAATGATCCTCAGCTCGAGAGGGTGCAAGTGTTCATTTCTCCTTTAGTTGAGCCTCCCCTTCTAATGTCCCTTCTAGAAATCCCACCCTTTTCAAAACCCATGGAAATTCCAAATACCTTGGTGGTGTTCGCTGCAATTTTCTCCTCTTCCTCCTCGCCCTCAGCTTCATCTATGGGGATCTTGCATCCTTTGATGAAGTGAAAATTGGAGGATGACCCTACTTGCATTGGGGGTTGGAAGAAGGGTTCACCTCTTCAAAGGTTGGTTCTATGTTGGCTTGCATCGTCCTAGTGATGGAGGCAGCCCCAACATCCTTAGAGTTTGTCACTATTCTCGAGTCTTTTAGTGAGGCTAACAATGGATCTCGGGCACCTCCTTCATCGCCCACTGAGTTGACAAATGGCACCCCTCTAAAGTGCATGTTCAACTTTGTAGACAATCTTTGCGAGATTACTGACACTCACCTCATAGGAATTGAGTGGAGAAGACCTCGAGGGGCCTTCTTCCTTGGATCTTGTTGCAGGAGAGTTGGAGGGTACCCCCTTGATATTTCGCCCTTGAAAGCTCATCCACCCTCCCCTTATGATGATCTAGACTTGGAGAACGACAACCTCTTGGTTGATGAGGACTAGGGGGTGACTCTTCTTTATCTGTAGATTAGATTGTGTGTGTGTGTTGTGTTCCCCCATGCTTGTTTTATATGTTATTGGATGACCCTTGTCATCCTTATAGGTGATTGGATATAGGAGTTTTTTGTGTCGTAAAACTTCTATTTGTCACATTATTCTTCTCTTTGTTGTGCCTTGATTTTTGACAATTGGGGACGATGCAAAGTGTTGGGGGAATTTAGGCCTACCTTCCATGTTGACCCAATTTTTTATTTTCATTTTGTTTTCACGTTCCTTTCTTCACATGGTCTGATAAAGTAGAGGGTTGATGACAATTAATTTAAATATTATTATATCTATCTATCTATATTTATGAGCAGCTCTGACCCCGAAATGTCAGATCCCCCTATCTCTTGCTCATTATGTCATTTTTTCTCCTTTTAATATTTCTCTTCTTTTCTTTCTTTGTGATGTTGTGGTGCTTATGTGTTGTCCCCCGCGTGTGTGACAACATTACCATGGTTACATCTCGTCATGTTTCACAGACTACAACATCACTTTCATTCTTTCCTTTCTCTCCTTAGGATGTCACATGCCTCTGAGTTTAACACACACCATCCTAAGGAGGATATCACATTGCTTCGATTTTAAAAAGTTGTATTTGGTGGCCAACAAATCTTTTCTTGAAAATATTTGATTTTTTAAAATCTAATTTTCAAACATTGCATTCTTCAACATGGATTCCTAGACAAACTTTTCTTTTATCTCAGATTCGTGAGATAGAATATGTACTTTCCCTTGTGAGGGAATATTCTTTCTTTCAAATTCCTTGATGAAATGAATCTTTCAGAAGGAATCCTTGATGCTAGAATCATTGGTGAAAAATGTTGTTTCTTTTCAAAAACATTATCGCTTTCGAACAAAGTGTCCCTTGAGTGGACCCCTTTGAAAGCTCTTCCTTCAATTGTTGACTATCTGTGTGACTATCTTCCTGTCTTCCTACATGGCTTCTTTTTGATATCTAACATGTTTTGTCTATAGATTAACATGTTGCTTTGTAGGGGCACTTGTGAAGCTACTTTTCAATCGACCTTATAGGACCAAGTAGCTATAAGGCCCCATCAGACTCTACATAGCTTCTCACATTTGACTTTCTTTAAAACTGAGCACCTGGGGGTACCTCCTTTGCAAGTCTGAGGTCCTATGAAGTGCTTACATCCTACGTGTGATCTCTTTGTCTAACTCTATAAGTTTGTGGACCTACAAAGCCTTTGTTCACCCTTCCATAGGTCTGCAGATCTATGGTGCATTTGTTCAACTCTCCTTGGGTCTGAGTACCTGTGGAGCCATCTTCTCTTCCTATGCTTTTGAGTGGGTCAGATTGTGGTCTACTTCCTCAATGGTTTAGGTATACATTTCTAAACTCTTTTGATCTACTTTACCTCGCATCTGGTAGCACATATGCTTTCTAAAGTGGGGAAAAAATGTAATGGAGTGAATTTGCACCCCTTGCAAACTCCCCATTTACACCCCCTACCTTAGAAAAATTAAACCTGATGATTCTTTTCCACTTCATCCACTCGCTTCCCATCCACTTGGAAGTTGTCTGTAGTGTCATTGGGGGAATTTTTCTCAAGGATGCTAGCACAACGCACTAACATCTGCGTGGCGCCTTGCCGTCCTAACAGGATTCTTGCCTCTAGAATCTATAGAGGCATTACACTTCTCCATTCACGATGAAGAGTAATGCCTGTGCGCCCTTGACTGACCTCAAATGACTCTTTTGGGCTTCTATCCATGTTAAAAACATCTCATTGTTCATTCATTAAATCTTCTTCACACTTCTACACATTTCTTAATCACACTTGCTACTACACACTCCATCTTTCACAACATTCTCCATTATTGAAGCTCCAAGGCATTACTTTGCTAGTTTTTCTCCTCATGTTGTTGTAGAAATGGTGGCACTTACAAGCTCGCATCTCCCTTCACATGCTCAAGGGCATCTTGTTTGGGAGGTTATATCCATTTCATTTAGCATTGTTATTTGATTTACATAGCTTATTGTTGTTACCATTTCTTGGAATTTCTTCCATTACTTTATTTATCACATTTTCTATATCATGGCTATTCTACCTGTTTGTGGAGGTGGGAATGTGCCGAAATGGGGGTTTGACTGCGGCAAGCCTTGAAACAACCCCAACATTTTTTCTCATTCTACTATGTGTAGGCGATCACATTTGTGTGGAGCTTATGAGAGGCTGGACTGCTCATGAGTTGCATTTCTACCACCTTTATTCTCATCAACTTTCATTTCGTAAGTTAAAGCATTCTTCTTGTTACTCTTAGTAGTTTGGCCATTTCCTACTTTTTTTCATTATTGTTTTTATTAGGTAATTAGTTGATTCCCTGCTAGTCTTAGCTATCCTATGTACTTTTTGTCTGCATAGATGCCAACGCCTGATCGGGATGCCAACATGCTGAGCTATCATCCGTCTTTTGCGTTGGGGTCTTCTTATAGAGAGTTGCCTAGATCACAATTTTGAATCAGGAATTTTCTCACCCGATCCCCTAAACCTCTCAGGTTGATAGAAGGATAGTGGTAGATCAATTTCCCCTCCTTTTCACCCTCCTAAAACACTAAACTTACCTCGAACAATCCTTAGTGTGAGGTAGATTAGGGCAGTTGATCATTCTAGACCCTCCTGTGACCTGGGGTCCTGAGTGGTTGGTCCCCCTCTACACAAGTAAGGAACTAAAGAGTTATAAAAATCCTCTAACCATGCTCAAAAGCATGGATGCATAATATAGATAACTTTCATAAACTACAATATGAAAAATAATCTTCCATTGATCTACAAGTCACATTTTGATTAAACATTAAACCTTCCAAAACAATACATGCCAAAGGAATATGAATGTAAAATTAAATTCATCAACACATCCAAATCACTTGTAAATTCTGAGACCAAGTATTTACTATCTAAATGACACATTATCAAAAATTTATAACCAGTAGATTTAAACACCATGAATCCAACACATGTAGGTAAAAAAATATCTAAAAAAGAGTAAGGATTGTTTAGGAGCTTCAAGCCACCACATGATGAACTCCACAACCTCCACAAATTATTGCATCTAAGTGATCCAATTCAAAGTCATTGAAGGGACAAGTCCTCCATTAACTACATGCAATAAAAAGAACCAAGTTTTCCAAGAGCTTTTAGGTCATCATATGACCAAATCAACATCATTTCATGACTAATTATCCAAGAGGATATTATAGGAGCTTCCAAGTCACCAAATGACCAACTCTATAACCTTCATGTAACTGAGAAATCATATAGAATCCAATATGAGATCTATGCCATCACACTACTAAATCCAACAATGTAGGGATGAACTCTAAGGAATTAGCAATACATGATTCACAATATTTTCATAATCAAGAAAATCTGTCATATCAAGCCCAAAAGTTTAAAGTGTGTTCCATTTATCCTCTTCACCTCCATTCTAGAAGTACTTGTCATAAATATCCTTGAAACAAGATCATTTCCAACTATCTCCCACTTGACCAAGGATTAAGGTGTTGGGAAAGGCATGTGGTACACCTTGTACAATGTTGATAATGTAAAAAAAAAAATAGTGGTTCATCTTGGAGATGTGGATATCACATGGGTTAGAAATTCTTGAGGCCACTTTTATGTTGTATGTAATATTGGGATAAATGTTTAATATGGGTGACACATTGGAAAAATATTGAATATATAGAAAAATTAGCTCAAAAAAGGAATATTGAGGTAATGGTTTTGTAATCTATCATGGATTAGAAGTACATGGTTAATGTAATACCACTTAGAGGTTTTGTGAAAACTTGTTCCTATAAAGTAGCACATGAGTAGTGTTGATGTTGGCTTGTATAAAATTTGGCTTATTGGCTAAGATTGGATTGAACATATCTTATAGGTTTCATATGTGAGTAGTGGAAGCATGAATTAGGATGTGTGGCTACATGGTTCTCATTTGCTTGTTCACATGGGGGAATGCAACTAGGGTTCTTGATTATTTAGAACACTTGCATGAAGACTTTACACGTGTATTGTATTCTATATTTGGAGATACATTGAGTATGTGAGAGGTTTTGGAGGTTAGGATTTTCCCTTAAAAGTATTTTCTTGAGGTACATTTATTATTATCTTGTGGTATCTTTTACTCTAGATTTTGAATATTTGTTTGTGCATTTTTCTCTCACAAGAGTAATGTGGAAATATATATTTTTGCTATAAATTATTTTCATTTGGTTTCAAATCTTGGTGATGATTTGGCAAATCTTGGTGATGAAGTAGCATTGATGAAACTCTCAACACCTTTCCAAACATTCAAACATACAATGAACATTTCAAGATTTGAATTAAACCAATATCAAAATTAGCAACACACACATGAGAATTTCGTTACTCAAAGTCCCCTGTAACACATTAAATTGCAAAAAAATAAAAAAAGATAACATATATGCAACCCTTTGGGCTAATGAATAACATTACGAATCAGACCCATAGGTCTACTACAACCAATAAAACTATTCCCAAGTCAGTCCCCATCCATCTCTCTTCTTCTTTCACTTTCTTCCTTCTTCACCTACAACCTCCTTTTGGAAAAAAATCAATGGCACACTACCAAATGTTCTTATAAATTAATTTTCTAATGTTCAACACCTCCAACCTACCACATTCAAGTCTGTAACCATCCTCCAAGAAATGCTACACCCCCCCTCCAATAACTCCAAATTTTGGAAATGAAGGTTCCAACAACATTGTCCAAATTCCCCTTTTGCAACCACTATCTTCTAGCAGCTTGAAAATATCCATTTCCACACCCAACCTAGAAATCAATTAAATTCCATCAAACTGAAAATGTGTAACTCTCTAATGCATGTTTGCACCATTTCCATAGTGATAGGTCTCCACTAGCCGACACATTAATTCACTTCCTTCACAATTTGGAGCCAAAATTCAAAATTTACCCAACATGCACATCATGGGTGTCCCATTCCTTCGGATGCTCTTGCATTAGACACACCGGGTAGGATGTTTGTGAGCATAGGCTCACAAAATGAATTTGAGTAGTATAACTACTCTTTGAAATTACAATTAACTTGCAACATACTCCAATACTAAAATTGGTGTACCTCTGATAATCTCTTCTTTCTTCTCTTCCAACACCTAGCTAGAACAAGCAACCTCTTCCTCAATGTGGAATCAAATCCACTATAACCCAACTACCTCCTCCAAGTTTATCTCACATTCTCCTCCAATCTTGTGGGATTCAATCCACCATAGTCCGCCCACCTCCACCAAATTGCACCTGAACTTAACTTTGCAAGACCATACAAACCCTTCTTTGCATACCAATCATCCCTAACAAAATCTAATTGAACCATCTCATCTATATTCACTAACTCATCCATTTCAACATGAAAATAATTTTTCTTAAATTCAATAAGAAAATATTTTACCTTCTCATCATTTGTTGCAACTTCAATTTTATTCTATTCTTTCATGCCTTTAATAAGACATGCAACTGTATCACTTCCTTGTCCTATAACAAATGCATCACACTCTTCTTCCACTACTAAATCTTTTCATCTACACAAAATCCACTTTCATCTTCATCATAAAAATGAACAATATTATGCATTACCTCTTTCTGTATAACCTTTTCCTCACCACTATCTGCTGCCATATCTTCTTCACCTTCACTCTCAGCTATGATTTCATTCTTCAATGCTTTTAAGTTCTCTAAAGGACACTCATCTACTACTACAACATTATTTTTCTCTTCACTTGCTGCACCTTATTTTTTCCTCTCATCCTTTGCTGCACTTTTCTCTTCTCACTCACTCTCTTTCTATATGCCTTCCTCAAAGCACACTTTTGCAAGATTTTCTCCTTCCTATTCACTTGCATACACAACTATGACAAAAAAATTTCCTTTTCACTTTGGATTTTTTTCAAACACTTTCCACACACTCTCAATCTTCAACCTCTCAAGTATATACTACCTCACATTTGGCGATCTATCCACACACCACACACACTCTACCCCTAGGTCTTGGTGCAAAATGCCTCACATCAATGCTTCTACTTGCACACTTAGGAACTCCCTCTCTAATACCAATGATGGAGAAGCATTATTGAAACTCTCAAAACCTTTCCAAACATTCAAACATACAATGAACATTTCAAGATTTGAATTAAACCAATATCAAAATCAACAACACACAAATGAGAATTTCATTGCTCAAAGTCTACTGTAACACATGAAATTGCAACCAAATTGAAAAGATAACATATGCAATCCTTTGGGCTGATAAATAACAATACAAGTCAGACTCATAGGTCAGCTACAACTAATAAAATCATTCCCAGGTTAGTCCTCATCCATCTCTCTTCTTATTGTACCTTCTTCCTTCTTCACCTGCAAACTCCTCCTGGTAAAAAATCAATGGCACACTACCTAATGTTCCTACAAAGTCATTTTATAATGTTCAAAATCTCCAACCTACCACATTCATTTCTACAACCATCCTCCAAGAAAGGCTACACCCCCCCTCTAACAAATCCAAATTTTGGAAATTAGGATTCCAACAACATTGTCCAAATTCCCCTTTTGTAACCACTATCTTCTAATAGCTTGAAATATCCATTTCCATGAGCAACCTAGAAATCAATTAAATTCCATCAAATTGAAAATGTGAAACTCTCCAATGCATGTTCACACCATCTCCAGAGTGACAGGTCTCCACTAACTGACACATTAATTCATTGCCTTCATAATTTGGAGCCCAAATTCAAAATTTTCCTACCATGCACATCATGGGCGTACCATGCGCATCATGGGCGTCCCATTCCCTCATATGCTCTTGCATCACTTTGTTTTTAGGTTGTAAGAGAAAACATAGTCCTAGTTGTTAAACATTGATATGAGTAGAAATTTATGTATAGTTGAATCCATGGATTTGCTAGAAAAAGATTTTTTTTTTTCAAGATTTTAGATGTTTTAAAGATTTGGGTAGTTGCAAATCTTTGGTTTGTGTATGAAATCATAGATTTTTGTTTGGAATATTTTTATGAGGATTTTGGAGGTGAATTTTCACATATGAAATCCCAAGAAAAAATAAATCTCACCAATTAATCTAGTAGGCGCAAAAATATTTCATATAAAACTCAATACTTTTTGGAGAAAAAAGTTCAAACCATTTCTAAGGGCTTGAAGGAATTTTCATTAGTGATAAATATATATCGTTGTATAGAATTTTTATAGTAATATAGGTCCTTACTATCTATATATTGTACTAGTCATTTACATATTCACAATCTATAAATAAGGAATATTCTAGGTAGCTACACAAGCACCAAGTCATCTAGATTTTTTTTGTGAATGGCCAATTGTATGAGATTATGTGAGCATCATGGGGGAAATGCATTGGTAGGGGTTTCTTAGTTGTTTTCCTTAGTCACATGGTCCAATGGGTTGTCATACATATCTTGCAACCATGCCACCATAAGTGATGTGTTCTACTCCTAAAAGAACACCTCTATTGGTTGTGCTCCACTTAGGCCCACTCCACAAGCTCAACCACCACTAAGGTGGGGCCACTAGCCTCATTTTCCAATTATTTCACTCATCCATCATCGTTACCAACTACCCACCAACCACATCACATTCCAATCGCCTAGTAGCTACTAATGAATCTATTTAATATACATAAAGGGGATTTTTTTTTGAAGAGCATAAATTTCACCTAAGGGTTATATTTTCAAATTCTTATAGTTGACAAAAAAACTCTTTTTGTGTACTACATAGTGGTAGCATTTTTCTAGATTTTATAATTTATAATAAAAAACTCTAGTTGGAAGCCAATTTTGTTCTCCTTGTTTTGACAAGTCTTGTCTTATGCCCACAATGTCATTTTTTTACTTATTATAGGTGACAGAGAGCAATTTCTAATCACTTCATAGTGGATCAGGTTTGAAAGTGTTGACATGTGATTTGTTTATTTAAATTTATATAGATTTATTTTTGTGTTCATTGATTATTAATTTATGGATTCATGATAAATTAAATATAGATGTTATTTGGTGTTTGATTCATGGATAATATACATGTTTATCTTTGATTGTTTATGTTTGATATAGTTATTGATGTAATATTGATTTTTTATATTACATTGTGAGATCTATGAGTTGTGGAATTTTGTAGGCCATCTATACTTATTGGTTACATATAGGACTCAAATGTTGGTTATCTATATCCATAGATTGTTTAGAGTTGATACAATTTTTTTTAGTTGGCCATGTGTTGGTAACTTGATCCATTGGTATGCTTGAAATTATGTGACATAGAGATGGTGTTACTTGAGACAATTGTATGGTGGGACCTATTGTTGACTATGGCACAAACATACTTGAGCTTCAATAGGAGTTTGATACAAATACATTAGGTGGCGATCATGATATCATGGATTTTTCTCACATGATTGGAGCTTTAGAAGGAAAAGGTTATTTATGTAGATGCATTATTGGTGGTGATGGATCAATTTTAGGATTGCAAGTGGTGGTTTTATCTTCTTGGTTTGGAGATCGTGGTTCTACTTTATCCTTTGGAGTTGCTAGTATTATAGTTAAGTGTTTTGATTAAAGGGCCATGGGTGATATTCATTTAGGATATGGTTATCAAAATGCGATGTGTATCTTAGTATCATGATTCTTGGGATCCTTAGTAGTGATGTGTATTCATCACTTGGTGATGGATGACTTTTTCATAGTGGTTGTTGGTGTCATGGAGGAGATCTTGGATTATATTTCTTGTATGCAAAGATAGTTTTTGAAATTGATTTTCATTGATAGGAGATGGTTATATTTATGTGATTTGGAGATATTGGCATTTTTTACAATGGAGGACTTTTGGAGTCTTTGATTGAGGTGTCAGTTATGATTTGTTGGTTTGAAAAATGATACCTTTTTAAAGGATGGGTTTTTTTGTGCCATGGTGGACCCTTGAGTATGTATTAGATTTGGAATTATATAGGTTCTCTTATGAGTAAATATTTTCATTAGATACATATGATATTATTTTGATATGTATATTATGATCATGTCATGACAAGTTCCTAGTTCTACAGTTGGAGCTTTCATAGTGATTTATGGTAATCTAATAGATGAGTGTCATGATAATTTTGTTAATGAGATTTTTGTTATTTTAGTGTTGTCTTGGAGTTCAATTGACATGAGATGATTGGTTGTACACATATATTAGATTAGGGTGAGGCTATATATCTCTTATTCTTGGAGATCATGTGTTGAGATGGTTACTCTTTGATGAGGCTTTTTCATGAAGATTAAGGAGCCTACATATGGGTAGGATGTGAGCTCAACACGAACCTATTGAAGATATTATTCATGGAGTCATTGTGTCTTGGTGTATCCTAGGAGGAGAAATATCATTCCCCACTCTTGATCCTCTTGGTAGTGAATCATCTGATAAGTAGTTTCCACCTTATCTTTAGATGTATTTTGTCTCATGTTTTATTTTCTCAAGAGAATGAGTCTTGAGTTATGGATGTTGGTTTTGGAGGGATTATTTGAGGATTACATGGCATTTTGATTTCCATTTTTCTCCTTATGTTTATGAGAGTGTTATGAAGACATTTTTTAAGAATGTAGAGGATGGTTTTGGGCATATTTCCTTGTTTTGAGAATGAGCGATTTTCCTTCCTTTAGTTTGAGAAGTTTACATCCTAGTTAGTCTATTAGTACATAAAATATGTTTGACCTTGGAGTTTACCAATTGGATGTTGTGGAGGATTTTCTTTTTGGGGTCTTGTGAAGGATATCATACTTATCACAATTTTACCACATTGGTGTTGGTAGTAGGACATGCTACATGGTTTTAATTTATAAGTTTTCTCTCTTGATGGTCTATTGTTTATTCTTAGGGGTTCATGGTCACATGACATTAGAGTTGAAGTTTGTGTGGAGCCATCATGATTACTATGTTTGTGGTCATTTGTTATTATTATACTTCATTATTTTCCTTTTAGATAATAGCATGAAGGCTCTTAAATCTCTACCATCTATGATGTAGAGAAATTGAAAGAGCTATGGAGAATAGTAGTGAGAGTTGGTGTTGCAAAAAAATAGTTTGTAGGTTTTTGATATCATTATAGATGTTCCTTGGTAATAGATATTAATGAAATTAGCCACATCATTCCATGTGATAGTGCTATTAGTGGCAATTTGAATGCATTTTATTGATTTTAGATTTGACATTATAGATTTTAAATGCATTTTATTGATTTTAGAGCACTAAAGAATTCTATGATTAAACATTAGAGCCAAATCAGGAAGCAATTGCCCCATAACCACTATATTCCAACCCCATTATTTACCGAGCATGATGTCACCCACCTTTTTAACATTTGTCTACCATATTGTATACAAAAGCTGGAGAATATACCTACGCTATATGTTAAAAAAAAATGAACGCTCCATATTCCTTTCTTTAACAGATGGGAAATGGTAGGATGTTCATGTGATAAAGCATTGGCGCAAAAGAGATAAAGCCATGAACTTAGTTGAGTATCCATAACTGGAAACTCGAATCCATGGAGTACCCACTTTTGGATATGATTCCAAGAAATAGTTTGATGTGAAATATATCACAACAACTTCTGTCTAAATGTGTGGTGGCGTTCTTTCATGGCATCTTAGTGTTTGATGTTACAGTACTGCATATTAAAATGATCAATATTCTAGAGTGGGATTGTACTATTAAAAGATTTACCTGTAGAAGGATGAAGGGAGAAAATCACTTGTCGGCCACTTTGAATGAGTTTGTTGTCACATCTATCTTTCCATAAAGATTTGAAGGCATTGCACACAATGACCATAAATTTTAGGACAGTAGGATAGGACAACTAGGTGAATGATTGGCATCTGCCTTTGTAAAGAAGGTTAAAGTATACGTTGGCCATATTTCTTTTTTTCCTATATTGGAATGAGAATAAGTGGTTATAGATTTAAGTTGGAAAGTAGTTTAAAAAGGAAACAACAGCTTCCATTGGACAATAGTTGAAAACATGAGTTCATGGGTAGTAATAAACAGATACAGCAATCTAAAACAAGATGGTTATAATGCTACCTGGGTGGATAGAGATTATAGCCAAAAACAGCCAAGAACACTCTCACAACAGTATAGAATAAAATTCTCCAACAGTATAACACAAAAAAGAGTGCTCTCCAAAATCACAGTAGCAGATAATAATACACTTTGGAAAGATCTTTATTGATCTTGGGATGCTCTGAAATCATTGTATGCATTGGTCATAAAAATGGGATGAGGAATTGAATGTTTGTAAAATGAATAATGGAGTAGGAATTGAATAATAGAAGAGAGAAGAGCATGATATTTTCATGTTTCACTAATTTAAGAATATCATCTTAGTGAGAATTATAAACATGGGTGTTTTATCTTTTTTAATTTTGTTTTGAAGTTGAAGATTGATTAATTATAAATCTTTTTTATCAATTTAATTTTAAGGTGTCATAATAAATGTAATTTAATAATGATGATCTTTACAAAGTAGTTGGAAGAGGGCTTTGCAATATTGTAATATTCTTTAAGTAGAAATTTGAGACTTACATCTAATAGTCCTGGTTAAAGAACGTTGATAAATCTAGTCATGTTTATTACTGGGCTTTATCTTTAAAGTGAGATCTTTGGTTTAGATTTGGTGACATAAATGTGAGCCCCTTGATACATTTATGGAGGGACCTATTTGTATTTATAAAAAATATTTTGCTTGGATGTCTATTTTTTATCAATCAATGTCATGGGTCTCTGTCTTATTTAATTTTTTCAAAAGTCTTTTTGTCACTTATGTTTAGTGCAACATTTTATTGAAAATAGGAAACTAAAGTGGGCATAGTTGTAAGATTACTTTCGATTGTACCTCTAACCACTATTGATTCATCATCATTTCAAATCACATTATATAATCCATCAATGAACATACGTTTATTTGTTCTAAAGTAGAGAGACGATCCTTATGTAAATAAATCTTTCAAGTTCATTAGATTTTGATTTATTGTAACAAAACTTTAATAGGTTATCTCCAACATTAATCATTTTAACATCTACAATTGACATAAGGACAATTGTTAGCTAAGGTTGTGATAGGACTACTTGCCACATTGATTTAAAAAAGTTGTCATGAATTAATTTAACAACTTGGCAAAGTGAAGGATTTGTACGAGAGGAAAGATTTTTTTTAGGCTTGTTTCTTGAAAAAGATATGAGAAAATAATTTTTGAGTTCTCAAGAAATATTAAATATAAGGTAGTAACACACACATTGACTAAAGGTCAATCTAGCACTTGTAATGTATCCCAAGGAAAAAATTCATAGGATAGAAGGGTACAAAGGAGATTTGATTAGAGGAACATACAAGATAGGCACTCTAAGTTTTAATTCCAAACTACACAAGATATTTATGTGTCAACTAAGCAAAAAGTTTCATGATAGTATTTAAGCAATGCATAATTTTAGGTACAAAGATTGTTTTGCATCATCAAACCTAGACCTTCTAATGTGCATAAAAGGTAGGCTCCATTACTAGATATATGTGACAAGTGAGTAGATAATTTGATCTAAAATTTGTTCCTCTAGATCTTTTGATCATACATATTACCCACATCTAAGGGGTGATCATGGACCTTCTTATTATACTCAAACTTGTCACATGAACCTATGAGTATCCTTAGAGCTAATAGTATCACATATTATGTATTGTTGTGCAATATAAAAAAATGAATAATGTTTTTTTCAAAGAACACACAAAAATGGATTATAAAACACTTTGGAAACTACAATAACTATTACACTTTGGAAACCTTTTATTTGGGAAATGTTAAGAGTTCAAATAATTATGCTTCCCTTTCAACTCCCACAACAATGATTAAAAATCATTGTCTTGTTAGCAAGATCTTTATTTACCTTGGGTTGCTTAGTAATTGTAGGGGTTGTTCATAAACATTGAGAAGATGAATTAAATGTTTAGGTTGTAAAAAAAAAGGAGTAGGAATTGAACAATAGATTAGAAAAGTGCATATCTTTTCACACTTACACGAAGTTGAGAGTATCGTCTTAGTGAGCATTGTGAAGATGGATAGCCAAAAATAGCCAAGAATACTCTCACAACAATATAGAATAAAATTACAGTATAAAACTAAATCTCCAATAGTATAAAACAAAACACATTGCTCTCCAAAAAATGATAACAAATAATAATACACTTTGGAAATAGCTTTGTTGATCTTGAGATGCTCTGTAATCATTGTATGCATTGGTCATAAACATGGGGATGAGGAATTGAATGTTTACATTGTAAAATGAACAATGGGAGTAGGAATTGAATAATAGAGGAGAGAAGAGCATGATATTTTCACACATCACTAATTTAAGAATATCATCTATCATCTTAGTGAGAATTACAAAGATGGGTGTTTTATCTTTTTTATTTTATTTAAAACTTTTTAAAATAATTTATTTATTTATATTTTTTAAATTAAAGATTGATTAATCCTAATTATTTTTATCAACTTAATTTTAGGGCTTCATAGTAAATGTAATTTAATAATGATGATCTTTACAAAGTAGTAGTTGGAAGAGGATTTTGGAATATTGTATTCTTTCAGTAGAAATTTGAGACTTACATCTAATATTCTTGGTTAAAGAATGTTGATAGATCTAGTCATGTTTATTACTGAGCTTTATCTTTAAAGTGTGATCTTTGGTTTAAATTTGGTGACATAAATGTGAGCCCCTTGGTACATTTGTGGAGGGACCTATTTGAATTTATAATTTTTTTTTGGTTAGGTGTCTATTTTTTATCAATCAATGTCATGGGTCTCTGTTTTATTTAATTTTTTCAAAAGTCTTTTTGTCACTTATGTTTAGTGTAACATTTAATTGAAAAAAAAAAACTAAAGTGGGCATAGTTGTAAAATTACATTCGATCGTACCTCTAACCACTATTGATTTATCATCATTTCAAATCACATTATACAATCCATCAATGAACATAAGTTTATTTGTTCTAATGTAGAGAGAAGATCCTTATGTAAATACATCTTTCAAGTTCATTAGATTCGGATTTGTTGTAACAAAAATTTAATAGGTTATCTCCAACATTAATCATTTTAACATCTACAATTGACATAAGGATGATTTCCAACTAAGGTTGTGATAGGACTACTCACCATATTGAATTAAAAAAGTTGCCATGGATTAATTTAACAACTTGGCAAAGTGAAGGATTTGTATGAGATGAAAGTTTTTCCTTGGGCTTGTTTCTTGAAAGATATGAGATAAAATAATTTTGAGTTCTCAAGAAAATATTAAATATAAGGTAGTAACGCACACATTGATTAAAGGCCAATCTAGCAATTGCAGTGTATTCTAACAGTATAAAACTAAATCTCCAACATTATAAAACAAAACATATTGCTCTCCAAAAACACAGTAACAAATAATAATACACTTTGAAAATTATAATAAGATTACATTTTGGAGACCTTTACTATCTGGGCAATCATGTTCAAATCATGTTTCCCTTCTAATTTCTGTAACTGTGATTAAATTTTTTTGACTTGTGTAGCAAAGATCTTTGTTGATCTTGAGATGCTCTATAATCATTGGTCATAAACATGGGGATGAGGAGTTGAATGTTTAGGTTGTAAAATGAATAATGGGAGTAGGAAATGAATAATAGAGGAATAACATGATTTTTCCATGCTTCACTAACTTAAGAATATTATCTTTGTAATTTCATCTTAGTGAGAATTATAAAGATGATTATTTTATCATTTATATTCTATTTAAAAAAAATTATAATAAAAAATTAGACTTTTTTAAAATTTAAGATCGATTAGTCAAAAATATTCTTTATCAATTTAATTTTAAGACATCATAATAAATTTAATCTAGTAATGATGTTCTTTACAAAGTAGTTGGAAGAGGCCTTTTTTAGTAAAAAATTGAGGCTTAGATCTAATATTCTTGGTTAAAGAATGTTGGTAGATCTAGTTATGTTTATTATCGGGATTTATCTTTAAAGTGTGATCTTTGGTTTAAATTTGGTGACATAAATGTGAGCCCCTTGGTACATTTGTGAAGTGATGAGGGTGCAGCCGAGACACATAAAATAACCCACAAACAAGAATAATTTTATTATTTAGAAAATGGAGCTTCTTACATGCGAGGATCTCAAATCCCCAAGTTCTACAACACATGCAAGCTACAACTTGATGAGGGCTGCACGAGACCGAAAATAACCCACAAACAAGAGAATAATTTTATTATTCAGAAAATGGAGCTTCTTACATGTAGAGGATCTCAAATCCCCAAGTTCTACAACACATGCAAGCTACAGAAAGCTACAGAATAACCTTTCGCATATGCGAGCTTGTCCCCAAAAAGTTACCCAAAAATTAGAAACCCACCCATAAATAGAGCTCCTCTTTAGTTTGGAGTCAAAACAACATTAAAATTTGAGTTTAGGCGGTTTGGTGCCAAAAATTACAACTTGAAGTTCAAATTTCAAAAGAACATTTGCAATTGTATCTTCTAGAAAGTGTACCAACTTCGGGGCCATAACTTTTGATCCGGGACTCCGATTCGCGAACGTTTAAACCGTTGGAAAGGTCTCGAAGTCAAGAATGCGTTTGAAATTTTCTACCGATTTTGAAAAGTTTTGGGGCCATTCCGGAGCTCTAAGTGCCTCAAATCCAACTCGAAAGATTTTGGTGCAAATCTGAAACTAAAACTACAATATCTTTCAATCTAGGAATAGAAAATAAAAACCATAAATTGGGAATTTCATTATGATGAAAAGGGTATCCAAAATGTAAAACATCTAAAAACCGAGAAACTTGAAATTTAACTATTTGGGTGATGCAAGATTGCCCTTACACCACTGGATGCTCTGCATCATGAAGAGACCTATTTATATTTATAAAAATATTTTGGTTAGGTGTCTTTTTTATTATCAATCAATGTCATGGGTCTTTGTTTTATTTAATATTTTCAAAAGTCTCTTTGTCACTTATGTTTAGTGCAACGTTTTATTGAAAAAAAAGGAAACTAAAGTGAGCATAGTTGTAAGATTACTTTTAATTGTACTTCTAACCACTATTGATTTATCATCATTCCAAATCACATTATACAATTCATCAAGGAACACAAGTTTATTTGTTCTAATGTATAGAGAGAAGCTCCTTGTGTAAATACATCTTTCAAGTTCATTAGATTTTGATTTATTGTAACAAAACTTTAATACGTTATCTCCAATGTGAATCATTTAAACATCTACAATTGACATAAGGACAATTGCTAGCTAAGGTTGTGATAAGACTACTTATCATATTGAATTAAACAAGTTTCAATGGATTAATTTAACAACTTGGAAAAGTGAAGATTTGTACAAGAGGAAAGGTTTTCCTTAGGCTTGTTTCTAGAAAAAAAATATGAGATAAAATAATTTTGAGTTCTCAAGAAAATATTAAATATAGGGTAGTAACACACACATTGACTAAAGATCAATCTAACACTTGTAATACATTCCAAGGAAAAATTTCATAGGCTAGAAGGGTACAAAGGAGATTTTATTAGAGGAAAATACAAGATAGGCACTCTAAATTTTAATTCCAAACTACACAAGATATTTGTGTGTCAACTAAGAAAAAAGTTTCAAGATAGTATAAGCAATGCATAATTTTAGGTATAAAGATTTGTTTCCATCATCAAACTTTGGACCTTCTAATGTGCATAAAAGGTAGGCTCTATTGTACTAGAGATGTGTGATAAGTGAGTAGATAATTTGATCTAAAATTTCATCCTCTAGATCTTTTGATCATACGTGTTACCACATCTAAGGGGTGAGCATGGACCTTATTATTACACTCAAACTTGTCACATGAACCTTATTATTATACTCAAACTTGTCACATGAACCTATGAGTATCCTTACACCTAATATTATCACATATTGTGTATTGTTGTGCAATATAAAAAATGAACAATGTTTTTGTTCAAAGAACACACAAAAATGGATTATTAAACACTTTGGAAACTATAATAACTATTACACTTTGGAAACCTCTTATTTGGGCAATGTTAGAGTTCAAATAATTATGTTTCCCTTTCAAGTCCCACAACTATGATTAAAAATCATTGTCTCGTTAGCAAGATCTTTATTTACCTTGGGTTGCTTAATAGTTGTATGAGTTGTTCATAAGCATTGAGAAGATGAATTGAATGTTTAGGTTGTAAAAGAAAATAGGAGTAAGAATTGAATAATAGATGAGGAAAGAGCATATCTTTTCACTCTTACACTAAGTTGAGAGTATTGTCTTAGTGAGCATTGTGAAAATGAACTTTCTTTTTTCTATTTTATTTTATTTTGCACTTTTTGGGATAAAATATTTAGATTTTTTTTTATATTGAAGATTGATTAAAAAAGAACCTTCTTCATCAATTTAATTTTTGGGAAGTCATGATAAACGATAACACAATAATTATGGTGTTTAAAAAGAAGTTGGGAGAGGACTTTGTAATATTGTATTATGTTTATTAGAAGTTTGAGACAAGTACATATATGACATTCTTGGTAAAGAATGTTGGTGGACCTAGTCATGCTCATTTTAGAGTTTTCTCTTTAAAGTGAGATCTTTGGTTTAAATTTGAGGACACACAAATGTTAGCCCCTATTTGTATTTATCACAATTTTTTTGGTTAGGTGTCTATTTGTTATCACTCAATGTCATGAGTTTTTATTTTTTTTAAGAAATTGAACAATCCTTTTTTGTCACTAATGTTTGACATAATGTTCTTTTAAAATATAAATTGAAGTGGGCATAATTTAAAATTTCTTTCAGTTATACCTTTAATGAACTTTAATTTATCATCATTTCAAATGACATTGTACAATCCATCATGAACATAATTTTTTTGTTAGAATATACAAAGGAGATCTTTATGTAGATATATATTTCAAGTTCATTAGGTTCCAATTTGTCCTAATAAAATTTTATCATGTATTTTCCAATATTAATCATGTTAGCACTTGCAAATCACACATGGATAATTGCCAACTACATTTGTGATAGGACTAGAAGAGGAAAGGTTTTCCTTAGGCTTGTTTCTAGAAAAAATATGAGATACAATAATTTTGAGTTTTCAAGAAGATATTAAATCTAGGGTAGTAATACACATCGACTAAAGGTCAATCTAGCACTTGAAATGTTTTCCAAGGAGAAATTCTAGAGGATAGAAATAAAGGAGATTTGAGTATAAGAACATAAGGGATAGGGAATTTAAGTTTTGATTCCAAACTAAACAAGATATTTGTGTGTCAAAGCACGAAAGTTATAGGATAATATAAACAATGTATTAAAGTTCATGATAACAAATCATGGAAGGGCAATAGGATGAAAAAATATGCTTAAATATAAATTCATTTAAGATGCAAATATTTTTTTGCATCATCAAACTCTTGAATTTCCAATGTGCATAAAAGGTAGGCTCCATTATTAGATGTGTATGATAAGTGTGTAGATGACAGTCTAAAATTTCATCTAGAATTTTTGATCATACATGTTACTCACATATAAGGGGTGAGCATGGACCTTCTTATTATACTTAGACTTATTATATGAATCTAAGTGTCCTTGAGATAATATTATCAAATATTGTGCATTGTTGTGCCATATAAAAAATAAAACATCATGTTTCCCTTCAAAGAACACACACCAACTTGGAATTTTTTAATCTAGGCAATCTGAGAGTCTAAATCATCATGTTTCCCTTACAAATCTTATAGTTCTATGATGATTTTTTTGGCCTACCTAGCAATATATTTGTTAATCTTAAGTTTCTCTTTAATTATTGTAAACATTGGTCATAAACATGGGGAGGAGGAATTGAATGTTTAAGTTGTAAAAGGATTATTGGGAGTAGGAATTGAATAATAGATGAGAGAAGAACATAATCTCTTCACACTTGAACTAAGTTGAGGGTATCATCGCATTGTGATTTTTTTCTTTTTTTTATGCTTTTTAAAATAAAATATTTAGAAAACTCTTTTACTTGAAGATTGATTAACCAAAAATATTATTCATGAATTTAATTTTAGTGTGAGTCACAATAAAAGTTAATTCAATAATTATGATAATTAAAAAGAAGTTGGGAGAGGGATTTGTAATATTACATTCTTTTATTATAAGTTTATGAATTACATTTAATACTTTTGGGCAAAGAATGTAGGTGGACTTAGTCATATTTATTATAGGGCTTTCTCTTTAAAGAAATAAATTGGTAACATGTAAATGTGACCCCCTTGCTACATTTGTGGAGGGGACTATTTGTATTTATCAAAATATTTTGGTTGGGCATGTTGGGAAAGGTTTCTCAACACCTCACATCCTAATTTTTTAATTTATCAATTAATTCAAAACCATAAAAATATTTATTTTTGGCACACCAACTTGGTGGAGTCATAACTTCTAGCCTACATATGATTCTTTTATATGAGGGAACTCCTTGACTAGTTTTGCTTGACTAAATGGAGTTCAAACCAATAAATTGATTATGAACAAGACATATTTCATTGATCACTCTAGTTTCCCTCTACTCCTTCCACTATCTCACATTCTTTACTTGTTTTATAACCTTTAAGAAGATGCTTAAAACATGCAATGATCATTTGGCATTTCTTACTTCTTGTTCTCCTTCAAAAAGATCTCATGATTGTAAGTTGCATCTTCAACATAACCAACTATATCAAAGATATGATATTTGCATAGTCCATTATAATTAAATAAAGATCTTATGGTAGAAAACTATGTATGATTCAAAAGCTCATATCCAATTTTCTACTAGAAGTTCTTTATTTAAATATAACCTATTAGAGTTTCTTCCTTATTCACTTGACACAAATATCACTAAAAAATCATGCAAAAAATACAAGAAACCATCAATTGGCCTCACCATAAAATAATGGATTCAAAAAAAGCAAGGGCCTACCAACATTCAATCAATTCTTATTAGACTACCACAAACCTCTATGTAGCTTTCCAAACTTTGCATGTTTACAATCAATTTTATTTCAATTGTGTGCAACAACATGCTAGAGCTCTTCAAAACAAGGAGAAATTCCTTTCATAATTTTTTGAGTCAACAATCACGATTATTTTCTATCACCTTCCTATATGAAGTTGGATGACATTGTTTAACAAGATGATCTCTATTATTTTTCATGATTTTTGAATTACTACTTTTTTCCTTAATTGTTGCTCCCTCATTTTTTTTTATCAAATAACCGTTTTTTACTTTTTTTTTAGACTGCAGGAATCAGTCGGGTATTCGTCCCCCTATAAACTGCAGTGCGCTTGGTAAATTTTTTTCACGTGACCGATGACGTTGGCGCGACACGCCCTCTAGTACCACGAGGATGATGGGGAGACTAGACCTTGTAACCCCTTGCCTGCAACAAGATGCTTTCGCCAATCAAGTTAGGCCCACCGCCCTAACCTTTTTCTACTTTCAATAATATGTATAATTATATTTCTATTTATATTTTATTTTATAATTACATATTCTTATTTTCTAAAGAGGACTTTAATAAAACTCTCATTTTATTTTAAATATAATTTAAATAATCTAAACAACCTTAATTTTTTAATTTTTTTTTCCAATTAATATTTTAATATAAACTCTAAGCCTCTTAACATATTTCTAACAGCTACTAATATCTGTCTTAATAAAGTAGCATCCTAAGGAACATCTACTAATTGTCAAGACACTACTAAAACTATATTTGGATTCTTCCTACTTTTTAGTGACAACAATAATGATGATGAAGAATAGAAAGATGCAATAATTCACTTAATAATGCATTGGTGCCATTTTTGGAATACTAAAGATGACCTTGCAAATTGCTAAAAATGGCAAGTATAAGTTATATTTGTCTTTTATATATTCGTTGGGCCAATGAAAAAGTTAAATTTGTTGGGCTTGGGAAAAGATATTTGTTGGGAGAGGGAAAAAGTCATAGATAACTTTCCAACTTATGGCCAAAAGGCAAATAATATTCAAAGAATACAAATTTAACCCTTTTTTTATGTGGGCTATTGTCTTTTTGTAATGACAATGAAAATGTAGTAGTAAATGAGTATAAAGGGAGTCTTGTTATGTAGGATATTCCAAATGTTGAAAAGTAGTAGTTGTATTTAAATATATTCTAGTATATTTATATGTAGAAAACATTAAATATTTTAAATGTTACTTTTTAATATATAATTTTAAATATATTTAATAGTTTAATGTTATATTGTTTTAATAGTTAGTATTTGATTTATAATGTGTTAAAAGAGATTTTTTTTTAGTATTTATTAATTATTAATTTTTTATTTTTTAATCTTATAAGTATATTTAAATATAATTGATTAAAAAATAATAATTTATTTGTTAAATATATTTATTGTAGTTGTAATATAATAAGAAATACATAGTATAAATAAATGTTTGATAAATATATAAAAGGATCAAGTTATATTTTTTATATTTAGATAAATCATTAAAAATAAATAAAATTTTATAAGGGTAAAAGTTTTTGCTCTTAATTTCATTATCTTTTAGTCTTTTACAAGTTCTTACAATGTATTGAGGGTGAATTATAACTTTAACATTGGTTACAAATAGTTCCAAATACTTGCAATATATCCCTACCCCATGGAAACCTTGCTCTTCTACATACAATAGTATTAAAATGAGCACTATGAAGTTTTATAATGAGATCCAACCCTCCAAACACTATTACAATGAATTTATGTCTTTTCCATATACTCTCAAGGTGCCAAAATAGAATATTAAATGTCAAAAAGGTGAGATGAGATATCAAAACCGTTCACATTTCATGTTCTATCCATAAAGTGACAAATTCACAACTTTTATTGAGATGTGATTTTGAAAATACCACAATTGGAATGAACTCTCTACTTCATATATGGATGGATTTGAAACTCATACAATTAAGATAATTTTACCACTTGTGGATATTGGTGATTTTTTCATTCTAGCTTTTCTACTACATTACTTGCATCCCTATTCCAAGGCATCTTTAAAATGATCTAGATCACCCTAGACATTCCTTTGATATAAGTATAATTTTGTTCTACATTGTACCACACTAGACATCTATGAAATTTTGATTCCAAGGCCTAAGACATTCTTTATGACTAGAAATGGAAACTTATGTTCCTAATGATCCAAAGATAAGGATTTTTTTTGGGATCATGTCTCCACACTAAGGAGGATTTTGGGCCCCCAAATCCTACCTGAATCTAAAAAGTGAAGAAGCATCTTTCCCATGTCTTCTTTAGGACACCAATTGGGTTAAATCAATAATAGTCCTTTCAAGCACACTTGCTCTAAATCTAAAATTGACAATATTTGATAGGTCTCAATTCCATAAGTGATCCAAATAAAACATCATAATTTAATCTAGAAGGAAAATAATTCAAACATTCCTCAAAAGTTGATAATTTCTCTTCATGCTCAATCTATTTATGAGAAGGAAAGCCCTTAAAATAAAGAAATAAATTTGAGTACACTTGTTGATCATCTCCTTGTTCTTCTTCCTTTCCATCCAACAATAAGAGATTATTCCTTCTGCTAGTTTTTTTCAATGTCTTTACTTGTGAAGTTCTTTCCATGTATATATTTTATACTTTACAACATAGGCATTCAAGGTGAAAATTTTCCCATTAAAATAGAGATTTTTTTGTTTCCTTCTTCAAAAATAAGTAACATATCTAACACATAGGTATGTAATTCCTAATATAATACCAAAAACATCTAAACATATCACAACAACCAATACTTCATCTCTAAATTCTTGATTGCAACTTATATTATATTTTACAAACCAATTTCACATCTTGATTCAACCACACTCCTAAATATAGATGGGGATGGTTTTGAACCTTCAATCAAGCTCATCAAATAAATTTTGAGAAATTAAATTTTCTTAGGAATGTGAATCATTCAAGGTATGTAAATTATTTCCTTTACTTGAATCTTAATGTAGAGGAGTTTAGTGAGTTCCTCTTCTTTGAGAGATCCATCACCAACCTCATGAACAACCTTATAAATTGTGATACAAGTAAATATCTTTCAACATCTAAGATATAATTATTTTTCCTCCCTTTTCTCACATATGTGATATTCTTTTCTTTATTCTTCATCCATAAATATGGTAACTCTATAGGTAGTTTCCAACATCTCTCCTTTTAATGTTCATTCTTCTCACAATGAAATTTAATGAAACTTCCACTTGTGTTTGAATTTTGGATTTGATGGAGATGTGACATCCTTTTCCTTTGGTCTTATCCTTATTTTTATCTTCACATTTGTGTTTCTCTTGACCCTACTATCTCCTTGTAGGAAAATTTTCCCTTCTTGTCTAACTCTAAGTAATGTGCTTGGACACATGCTTCATCGATGTCAGTTTTTTTTATAATTAATAACATTTTTATGTGTTCAAACAAACTATATATATCAAGATCTCATTGTCCATAATATCATTTCCATATAAAACCACCCTCTTCCCAAAATTAAGATATATTATTGAATGTACTACATCCATACCTTTTCCTAAACTCAATCCATTACATAACCCTTCTCATTTATGGAAAATTGGTTAAAGTTAATTTTTAGTATCCCCTTGAAATCATCCCACTTGGAGATTGATGGAACCCTTTTAATTTCAAAGAATGTCAATAACTATCATACAATGTAAGAGTATGCCCATTATTGATGACGATTCAATTTGTACAGACTAAAATATACCTCCTTTTGAGAAACCCAATAATAAAGATTCTTAGAACTTATATCACCATCAAAAGGTTGTATATTAAAATTTTCTTCAACTTTAAAATTTCACAATAGGATGCCTTTCCCTATACAAGCTCTATTTTCTCAGGTTCCTTTTCTTCTTGGTACTCATTTTTCCTCTAGCAAGACCTACACGATTCTCTCAAGATTTCCATTTTTTAGAGTTCCTATAATTTTTGCAACATCATATTCCAAATTTTTGAACTATTTTTTCCATCATCCCTTTTTATTACCATTGACCTATTTCTCCAATTCCACTCTCTTGTGCCAATATTAGGCTCAAAAGGAAACAACTCTCTACTTGCATTAGATATTGTGTAGTTGAATAAACTATTAAATAATTGTAAGAATGTCTACAAACATGTCTTGTTTTTTATTAACAATAAATAGGTTTTGAAGGGTACCTAAAACCTTGTACAAAAAATAACAGTGCCAGAAAAGATGTAACAATGGACTGCCCACCCAACAAACCAAAATATAAGACAAAATAATTTTTGATAAAAATAAATAAAATAGTTCTAATTTTTAAAGGATGTAATGGTAACAAAACATAAGACAAAATATTTTTTGATAAAAATAAATATAATAGAAACCCATGACATTGATTGATAAAAAATAGGAACCTTGAAAGGATGTAGAGGTGCAAAATATGATTCTTACACTAATATATGAGAAGAGGTATGCATATATTGTAAATTAAATCTTTATAGTTGAAAGGAAAAATACACAATAGAATAATGTTCCATAACATGATGATTTGTGTGGGGAAAGCCCTATTGAAAGAAAAAATTCACACTCCAAAACACAAAAAAACATATACTATCAACAAAAAAAGGTTTCAATACAACATTAAGGACATGCCCTTATAGCATTATCACCAACATACAATGCTAGAGTAATTCTAGTAACATAATAATATCTAACAATCAAGTATATATACTCCAACACATATTTTATGGGTAAATATTGAACCATAAGCCAATAGTGGTTTCTAAAACCATGTACTAAATCCATGGGCCCACAAGCAACATCCAAAATGGCACAAATTATAATATTCAATTTGGTCATAGTCTTCCAAGTTATTTTAGAAACTACTCTTACAACTATCATAACTTTTCATAGAATATGTCATATAGAGCTCCTCAATTTGAGAACTCATTATAGTATATTCAAACCCATTCAAATATGTCTTATGATCCAACAAAGTTCTAAAGCATTTGGATGTGAGTTGCATGGTCAAATCTAGAAAATATCACAAAAATGATCATTTCTATATTTTAGTGATCTATATTTTTGGAGTTCTTTAGAGAATTGTTGGCCTTTGAATAATCCTCTCAACATATCTAGTTATATATTTACAGTTTCCTTCCAACATATGTAAGAACTTTGGTTTAATATAATAAAATTTAATTCAATAATTATGATAATTAAAAACCTTATTCATGAATTTAATTTTAATAATGAAGATTGATTAACCAAAAACCTTATTTGTGAATTTAATTTTAATGTGAGTCACAATAAAAGTTAATTCAATAATTATGATAATTAAAAATAAGTTGGGAGAGCGATTTGTAATATTTCATTCTTTTATTATAAGTTTATGAATTGCATTTAATAGTCTTGGATAAAGAATGTAGGTGGACCTAGTCATATTTATTATAGGGATTTTTCTTTAAAAAAATGGTAACATGTAAATGTGACCCCCTTGCTATATTTGTGGAGGGGACTATTTGCATTTATCAAAATATTTTAGTTGGGCATGTTGGGAAAGGTGTCTCAACACCTTGCATCCTAATGTTTTAAGTAGGCTAGAAGTTATGACTCCACCAAGTTGGGGTACGAAAAATAAATATTTTCCTAGTTTTGAATTAGTTGAATCCACACTCCAAAACACAAAAAAAATATAAATATGAATGAGACACATGTATTACACTTGAAGAAATTCTCAAGAGAGAAGAAAAATAAATAAGAATGAGGTTTTGGTCCTCATTATATTATCTTTTAGTCTTTTAAAAGCATATAAAATTAATGTAGGGTTAATTCAATCTTGAACAATGATTACTACCAACTCCAAACACTTGAAATATGCCTCTATACCTTGAAAAGCCTATGCTTCTACATAAAATAGTACTATAAAGGTTTCTAATGAGAGCCAACCATCGAAATATTCTTTTAATGAATAAATTTCTTTCCCATGTACTCTAAAGGCACCAAAATTAAAGATCATACATCAAAAAGATGAGATGAAACATTCAAATCTCTTCACATCTCATGTTTGTCCACATAGTGAAAAACTCATTGCTTCCTCTAAGAGGCAATTTCAAAAATTTCATGTTCAATATGAATTCAACACTTTCACCAAGTTTTAAATTCAAAATTTATAGTTGAGACAGTTTCCCCACTTATGAAAACTAATGATTTTGTCATTCTAGGTTTTATGCTTTGTTAATTCACATGCAACCTATTATAAGGCATCTATAAGATGTTTAAGTTCCTTAGAAATTCCTTTGACATGAGTTTAATCTCTTCTAAATTATACCACAATGATAATAAAAAATATCCTAATTCTATGGTTTAATACAATCATCATGACTAAAAACAGGAATTCATGACCCCTTGGTCCAACAATAATGATCTATTTTTTAATCATTACACATATCTATTAATTTATCATAAATTCCTATTTATAAATTATCATTTTGAAATTAATGTTAATATAAAAACATCCTTATTCTCCATTTAACCATCTCACTCTTCTTGATCTAATAAATTAGATGTAGTTAAAGTTTTGACATTTCATTCTAGATTGTAAGGTGTTGCTAAAGAGCCCAATAGTGAAGTTCATCATCAAATTAGTGTATAAATATGTTGCTATAGAGTGGAATATGTGTATCATACTCATTTGTTTTGGGATGGCATAAGACATCTAAGGAATTTTTATTAATAAATGAGATTGATGGACTAATTGCCAACATCTCTAGTGTTTGTATTAGGCATTAACATGTCGATCTTTTGGCACAATGACAAGCATGTTCTAACAAATGATCTATCATAGTCAAGTCGTGAGTTTGAATCCCCTCGAGTGAAGTTGAGGGGGGGGTTGTTGGACTAATTTCCAACATCTCCCTTCAAATTCAAGACATTGACTAACTATCTCATTTGGATCCACTTATCTCTAGCGTTTGTATTGGGTGTTAACAGGTTGATCTTTTGACACAACGACAAACATGTTCCAATAGAGACAAATTTTTTGGGCCTTCTAAATGAAATCATGTTGCAATATAAAAATAAAAGGGTGAGTGGAACTAAAAGTTGGATTTGATTATTGATGAAGGGTACCCCCTTACAATTTGAAACTCACCACAACACAAAGAATTGCACAAACCAAAATGCAAGAAGGAAGAAAATATTTTCTATTATCACTAGAATGAAATGAAATTACAACATTACAACTTCCATCACATGAGCTTTCTGATTGCATAGATCTGCAAATCTCCAAATTAGAGCCACAATATACTCTACTCCACCGCCTTATGTAACCCCCATTCACATCCTTTATCTAGAATGCTTAACCGACCTAGAATCTTCTAGAAAGTGTAACCCCCACAAGAAGATATTTCAAAATTTATCCCAATTTGGTGGTACAACTTCGTAGGGTCATAGCTTTCGATCTAACCATTGGATTTTTAATTATAATACCTTTTTAAAAATATCTTGAGAAGGTGCTTTTTCATGAAGTAGTACTTAAAGGTAGATTACTTTGGATTTCCACCAAATTTCGGGCCCATCTGGAGCTTCTAAGGGCCTCAAATTTGACTTCGAATATTTTTAACAGGATTTTTGGAAATTGAAATTGAAATATCTCACAAATGACAAATGATATTAAAGTGATTTCTTCACCATTGGCTTCAATTCACCATTCTAGAGGTCTGTGTAAGATTTTGCATCCAACCGTGCATAAATTCAAACTTACTAAAAATAGTAACCCTACTAAATTTAGCCCTTATTGAAAAGATTTTTTTTTTTTTTTGGGTGATGCAAGATTTCTTTTACACCCTAGATGCTCTTGCATCGATTGTATAACTGAATAGCCTTTGATAAATAGTGTAATTAAAAAATAATAGCCTCTAAGAGATGAAAGAAAAATTGGTTGAATTAGGAGTTTTTCCTTGGTGATTTCCATATGCCTTGGCAACCATATAACTCATAAAGAGGTGAGTGGATTTATATATGGGATAAGAGCTATAAATGAATAGTTTTTGAGTATTTTATTATCATTTTTGGGAATTATTATTCTATCTATTGGAATGAGAATCAAGAAATGGTTATGAACCTTCTAATCAAGGGTGTAAGATGGTGTGAGGAGATATGGTGCTCATTAAAGGTATTTACAAGAGCACTCTATTTTAGCTAGATACATAAATTGTCTACTATAATAGTTATTTTGTACCCATAGTGAAGATATATAATATACACCTTCATAATTAGAAAAACAACAAAGAGGAGTGTAGTGTCTACTTTTGATGGTTGTTCTTATTTGACACCTAAGAAAGATCTCACTTTATAAATCAAGTTACCTATAGAGGAAACATGTTATAGAAATATAGAATAGATCATATAGGTTATAAGGGTCTAAGGAAACTAAAAAATAAAAATCTTGTTGAGGGGATGAATGATTGTACTCCTGAATTTGATTTCTATGAACAATGTATATATGTAAAACAAAATTATGTTTAGTTTTATTCTATTTATCATATTTTTTTTAGGTTTTTGGATTTAATTTATTCAAATGTATTTTCTTGTTAATTTTCCTTAAATTTTTAAGCCTTTATACTATGTATCTTTTATATGTGTTAATTATAGGGCGCAAGTGTATTTTCTAAAAAATCTAAAGTCTTTAGTTAGTTTAAGGAGTTTAAGTTTCTTTTAGAAAACCAAAGTGGTACAAAGGAAATGAGGTTTTGAGGACTAAGAATAGAGGAAAGTTTCTTTCTGTATATTTCGATAGATTTTACAAAGAGCATGATATTGCGAGACATAAGAAAACTCCATATCCCATTATAAGAGTATTGTTGCAAAAGTAATAAATATGATGTTAACAAAAATGGATAGGAATATTCATTGTGAAATCATAATAGAACAAAATTCCTAGTTAAAATTATTTTTTATTGCTTGTTACTTGATTAAAAAGTCTCCTACATTAACTCTTATTGATAAGAATCATATAGAAGAATGAATAGGAAAAATATGCTATTACAACATTTTATAGTTTTTGGTTGTGAGAAAAAAACATAGTGCCTAAGGGAAAATAGTCAAAATTAGAGAAAAGGAAATGAAATGTATCTATAAGCTATGGTGTTGCTATGAAAGGTTACAAGCTTTGGAATCTTATAAATGAGAGATCTTTGTACAATAAAAGTTTTGATTTTAGAGAGATTAAGCCTTCCTCCATAGTGTTGTAGTTAGAAGAGGATAGGAAGAAATATGTGGTTCAAATAACCCTAAAGATTGATAAGGTTAAACTAGAAGTTCATGAAGAATCAAAAGATGAGGAGAGATTAGATAGTTATAATAGTTCAAAAGAGGAGGTAGAACTTCTACCCCAACTCTTGAGGAATTCCACTCAACATAGACTAAACCCAAACATGTATACTCCTAATTGGAGATTCTATTTTTTATTGATCACTAATATCACAAAGCCTAGAATTTTGAAGGTAGTGATGGATACAGGTGATTTTGATTACTATAGAGTTGATATATATGATGATATATTTGTATTAAAAAATAATGATAAATAAGACTTGGTATAGTTACTCGATGGATGGAAATCCATTGGTTGTTAATGGGTGCTAAAGAAAAATATTAGTTTATATAGCAATTTTGAAAAGTATAATGCAAGGTTGGCTATAAAAGGATATCCCTATGAATTAAGGGGATATACTCTGGTGAGATGTTTTCCCTAGTTGGTAAACTAGCATCTATTAGGTTTTTTTATTTATTGATTAAGCAGGGAAAGGGCCCTAACCCTTACACAAGAACAATAGTCTAGAGACCAATAGCTAGACAAAACAACACAACAGAGGAAGCAAAACAAAAAGAGAACCACTTCCCCCAACCCCAATCAACCAAAAAAAATTAGCTTATACCCACCACATCAAACATTATAAACCTATCAGTAATCCCAAAGAGATATAACTAGTTCATCTTAATATCCATCCACAAAAATAGGTTATAAAATCATAAAATTAAAAAAGTATCCAACCGATAACAAGAGTTCTTAACAAAAATAAAACTAGAAATATAATAATCGAGGCACCTACAACCTCTACCAACTAAACACCTTATAGAATAGATAAAAAAATTCATGGAAGCAAGTAACAAAAAGCATGAGGAACAAGAGCCGAGGATTAAGCATCCTCAATCAGGCTCCATGCCTTCATAGGTCTTCAACATAATCTTCAAAATTACCTTTGAGCTCCATCTTTCCAGAAAAATTGGCCTCGTCGTTATTTTCCTTTTTCCTTTGTTGTTTCTTTTATTTTTCTTGTCCCGAGATAGTGGCCATGACATATTTTTTCATAACCATGTCCATGAACTTGCACATACTCTTCACCACACTTTCAAGTGTCTGGAACTTGTTGGAATTATCATCCTTTTGCATCATTTTTTCCAACAAATCCATCCTTTCCTCCACCCTTTGAATTCTAATAGTATCTAAACCTGACATGTTATCTTTTAAATCATCGTTACTAGGGTTAGTAATCTCCATATCCTCCAGGTCATTAGTATCATCTCCTTTTTCAATGGTCATATCAGTGTCCTCTTTAGCATCATGCCCATCTTCTTGCTACAAATCCCCTTCCTCCTCCTCATGGCTAGTGTCTTCCACTTCCTCCAACCCTGAATCCTCCTTAGGAGACCCACTGCTTTCAAGGATGTCTAACACTTCCTCAAATGATGGAGCCTTTTCCTCCCTTACCACCTTCTTCCCCTTACTATCTAGAGACCCTTCAACATTCTTTTCTTTTGAACTTCTTGAATTTTTACTATTATCAGACCCCTTCGATGCAACCAAATCAAGACAAGTCAATCTTTGACTTACCAGAGTGGAACATTTAGGGTTGTTGTCATTATCATTAGGTATTGTTATAATGTTGGGTTTTTTTCTCTTCTTGTTCACAGTAGGAGCAATGGGAGCAACACTACATTTTTTTGGAGTAATTTTAAGTAGGTCCGACCAAGAGGGGTCCACATAATTGGGGGAGGCCTTAGCAGAGTCTTTGGTCAGGGAGTGGGGCCTAATTTCTATAAGCTCAATTTTAATAGAACTCTTGGGAGTAGGGTTTTACAGAAAATTTAGGAAAAAATTTCTTTGCAGGGAAGTAGCAAGGACATATTTACATATCACATGAATCAAACCCTGGTGTAAAGGAGGGCTGGTTCCATTGGTAAAGCTTTGGCTCAGGGAAGAAAAGAGGAAAAATGGTAAATTAATTTTCTCAAGATGTCGGATGTGGTTCAAAATCAAGAAGTGATAACCATGGATAGACTAAAAACGACCTTCCAACATAAAGTATTTCATAACAAAGAAGCAAAGATTATGGTATGGTGGAGGAAGAAAAACCCTAGAGTAACCATTTTGAAATCTCTAAGCTTTTTCTTTAGCCTCAAAAAACTTATCAATATAAGTTTGATATTTACCAGTGCTTACCTTAGCCACCTTCTTCCCTTCATATGCAAGCCTCATCGACTTTGTCTATGAGCTTAGCATCAACAGTAAAATGAAGGCCACCCAACTCAAATTCCCCATCTTTCTAGGCATTCACAAATTTGTAGCTCAACTACTCGTTGTAACCCTCCATGGTTGCAAAGTAAGGGGTAAACCTAGCTCGCTAAAAAAAAACCCGAAGCTCCACATTCTTTCTCAAGTAGTCGTATTTACTCGGCTTCATCCTTTTTCTAGGGCCTCCCATGGTTTTTTCCTTGGTAGAATAATTCTTAGGAAGGATTAAAAACTCATCTCTTCAGCATTCCTCGTTCATGACAGTAGCAATAGGTAATTCACAAGCTTTAGTTTTGATAGAGACTTGGTGGCTTTACATTTGCAAGAATAATGACTCGAACCTTCTAGCAGTTTGTTTAAAATAATCGATTTGAATGCAAAGCCAAATTTCATATTTTTGAATCCTTTCATTATGATAACTGACAACTCCACCACCTTTATGAGCCATGATTACTCTTTTTTTATTACTCTCCTTCACATTGGTGATAACACATGTCAAAATGTCTTTTCCAAAATCAAACACAAGATTTTTAGAGGTGTGAATAATGATCCCTATACCCACATTAACATCTTTCTTTTTAACACACGAGGTTTCCAAAACAATATGTCCTTTCCACCCCTTTATTTTCAAGTCTTTTAGGTCTGGCGTACCACTTCCTTTAATATCGTACCTCCCAATCCATCTTATTAGCTTGCCTAATTGCCACCAAAGAAAGACAACAACCAAGTTGATAGCTAGATGACACTGTGAGCCACTATTTTTAATTATTATCATTCTGTCCATGATAAATCAAATTCCCCAATCTATCCTTAGAAATTATTTCCTTAATTTGGTTTGATAAATTGGAAAAATCCTAATATTTTAACATGTCCTACCTAAATCCAAAATTTTCCAAGGCATCAGCAACCCTGTTGCCTTCCCTAAAGGTATGGCATATCTTGCAACTTTGGAAAGATTGTAACATATTTTTGTAGTCATCCAAAAGATATTTTATCTCCCAAGGGACCTTTTCTTTATTGTTTAAATAATCAATTATTAACTTGGAGTCACCCTCCAAAATTACCTTTGTGTAGCCATTATCTTTGAGATAACATATTCCGCCAAATTATTTGTTATTGTTATTAGGCCCTTGTTGTATCCAACCACATAGATGCCAGGATCATTTCTAACAACTCCACCTGCCCCCACCAGGTCTGGATTCCCTTTTGAACATCCATCAGAATTACATTTAATCCACCCCGGTTCTGGGGAGATCCAAATAGTGCTTTTCCTAATAATTTTTTTAGCCCAATTAACATTTTTAAGATCATGAGAAATTCCCCATTGTTGCTATTCCCATCTCTTGATATGAAGGCCCTTTATTTGTGAACATCCTTACAACTTTCCCTACTTGGGCTATGTTCCCAGGTTGCCACCGAGTTTTGACATCATAAGGTTTTAAGGATTGCTAACTCCTTTGGTTCTTTGGTCACTATTGACAAAGTTACTCTTCTTAAATCTAGATTGGTTTATGCAAGAATATGTGTGAATGTGGAGGTTAACACAGTTTTACCCACTTCTGTTACTCTAAAATCTAAGTTTGGGAAATGGGTTCATCCAATAGAATATGAGAGAGCCATGATGTTTTGTTAAGGGTGTATTAAATTTAGGCATTTATAGGATTCTTGCAACAAAGCTCCTCTTGAACCAAAGATACACCAAATCGAGACACAAATGAATGCTCCTTTGGAGAATATGACCCTGATGAATGTATCAAAGGAATATGAAACCTCAACACTCAACAAAGAATTGTTACTCATAGAAAAAGCCTTGGACCCTAATCAAGGAAATAATGGGGAAGACCCAACCCCAAAAAAGGATGCTCCAAAAGAAAATATGGAAAGGTTGATTTCAAAGGCTACCAAGGAACCATCCACCCCACCTTCCTTAGAGAAAATGTTGGATTTAGACAAAGGTTTGGGAAACAACGGGTTTGCTTCACCTCCAAACTTTGAGGAAGAACAACAAAATGAGCTCCATGAGGAAGGGAAAATTATAAGGAAAAAGGAAAAGTTATTGACTCCAACCCATGAACCCCCTAAACCAAACTTGGAGGAGGAACACACACCAAAAAAAAAAGATGAAAAAGGATGGATAAACACCAAATCAAGAAAAAAGAAAAAAACTAGATGTAGGGGGAAATAACAAAGTAGGAAGACCCCAATCAAAGGAAACAAGAATCAAAGAAATAGCAAGAGATGTGGTAGTAGGGAAACAAAAAACCATTGATTCCTTGGCAGGGAACAAACCAAAAAGGAATTAAGGGAGTAAAACCTCCCACCTAGGGTAGTATCAACCTGGTACTGCTCTCCTTTTCTTTGAACTCATGAATATATTGTCTTGGAATGTTAGTGGTCTAAATGGCCCCTATAAACATAATTTGCTAAAGGATTGCTTAGCTGAGGTGAAACCTGATATCCATTTGATCCAAGAAACACAAATTAAAAAAGGAAAGTTTTGAGAGAACCCTAAAGTGACTTTGGTTGGGAGCTAGTTTTGAAGTAAGTGATGTGGAAGGTACCTCTAGATGGATCACTACTTTCTAGATCTCTTTGAGTTTTGGTGGCAAGTTGAAATTAAAGAATAAGAACAATCTCTTAGTTAGTATGGAGGATGGAGATTCTTCCATCAATTAGAATATGGGAAATATGTATGGCCCCAACTCGAGATTGGATAGGCTGGAGCTTTGGAATATGCTGGAAGGAGTTATGATAAACAACAAAGATGATCTATAGATGCTTGGTGGAGATTTCAACTCCCTATTGTACCTATCTAAAAAAAAGGAGGTTTAACTGATTACTCAGATAGTATGATTGACCTCTCAAACTTTCTTGATTCAGTTGGTTTAATGGACATCCCTCTAATAAGATCTCTCTTTACTTGGTCAAATAGAAGGCAAGGCAATCAACTTATCCAAGTAAAATTGGACAAATTTTTTATCTCCTCCAACTGGAACATAATACAAAATCTCTCCCTTTCAACCTCTCCTAGAATAGGGTTTGACCATAGTGAACTTCTAGAGTGGGATGATAGAGTGATTAAAATACCATATCATTTTAGATATGAAATTATGTGGTCCCTCCACCCGAACTTTAAATCTCTAATTGAGGAATGGTGGAATTTACCTTGTGATGGCACCCCTATGTTTAGACTTATGCATAAATTAAAAAGAATTAAAGAAAAGGACAAGAGGTGGAACACACAGTTTTGGGAACATCTTTACCACTAAGAAAGACTTGAATTTGAAAATTAAGGGGGTCCAAAACCAAATGGAGGTAGGAATTTGTGATGATGAGATCTGCATCAATGAAAGGGAGCTAATAGCCCAATGGCACAAAATAAGTAAGAAAGGAAATTTTCTGGAAATAGAAATCTAGGGTTCAATGGCTACGGGAAGGAGATAGAAACACTAAGTTTTTTCACCAATCCACTTTGAAGCATAGGGGAAGAAACATGATCAGATCTCTTACCACTTCTAATGGAATTCGCCTTGATGGTGAAGAAGAAATAGCAAAGTAGGTTTTTTTCTTCTTTTCAAACTATCTTGAGCTCCCAAGGATCGATAATTTGGAATTAGAAGAGTTTCTGCATGTTATACCCAAAGTTATCACGGAGGAAGACTTGAAAGAAATAACCAAGACTATTTCCATGAAAGAAGTGAAGGAGGCTACTTTCTCTTTTGGAGATTTTAAAGCTCCAAGACCAGATGGATTCCCTCCTAGTTTCTTCCAAGTCTACTAGGATATTGTCTCTTAGGACCTCTTTAATGCAGTTAGGGATTTTTTTAGATTAGGAAGACTCTTGAATAAGATGAATACCACTTTTTATCTCCAATTCCCAAAACTACTGAGGCTGTTTCAATGAATGATTATAGAACAATAAGCTTATGCAACACCACCTATAATATTTCCTCTAAAATCATAGTAAACAGGTTGAAATTGGCTTTGGGAAAACTGATTGTGATTAATCATAAGGGTTTTGTTCAAGGAAGAAAAATATTGGATGCTACAATCTACACCCATGAGATCTTGCACTCTATGGATTATAGTAAGAAACCAATTATGGCGTTGAAATTAGACATCTCCAAAGCCTATTACAGGGTTTCCTAGAATTTTTTGTTTGTTGTTCTACAAAAATTCGGCTTCACTTGCAAATTCCTCAACTTGATGAAAACTTGTGTCACTACCCCGAAGTACTCGGTCTTGGTTAATGGTATTCCTCATGGTTTTTTCTCACCAGGTAGGGGTTTGAGATAGGGGGACCCTTTGTATCCATATTTTTTTGTCATTGTGGCTGAAGCTTTAGGTAGCAATATACATAAACAGTTTAATAATAAAATTCTGAAAGGTTTTTGTGCCACTTTTTCCTTACCCCTTGCCTCACATCAACAATTTATTGATGATACCATTCTTATGGGGGAAGCATCTATAGTTGAAGCTAAACAATGGAAAGCTATTCTTGATAAATATACTAAAATATCAAGCTATTGTATAAACTACCAAAAAAGAAAAATCTATTTTTTTAATACTAGCCCAATTGTGAAAAACAAAGTCATAAGGATCTTGGGGTGTCAGGAGGCGGAGTTCCCTGCTACCTATCTTGGATTAACTCTATTTTCTCAAAAACCGAACAACAACTATTGGACCTATATAGTGGAGAATGTCCAAAAAAAACTGGCTGGTTAGAAAGGAAAATTGTTGAGCTTGGCTAGAAAAATTCAGCTCTTAAAGGCTTCCCTACAGAACATACTAGTCTATTACCTATATCTATGTTTAATATCCCAACGTTTATAGCTAAGAGAATTGAAACTATTCAATGAATATTTTTATGGTCAAGGGTGGAGGAAAAGAAATGGATGGAACTCATCAAGCGGGAAATGGTCTGTGCCTCAAAGAAAGCAGGAGGGTTAGGAATCAGAAGATTAAAATTGTTCAATAAAGCTCTAGTGGAAAAAATGGGCTAGTTTCTCTTGGAAGGTGAAAAAGATTGGGATCAAATCTTAAGGGTGAAGTATCTAAATAATAAGGAAGCTAGCTATTTTATTATAAAGAAGGAGCTTCTGTATGGATCATTGTTTTGGAATAATCTTCTTAAAACGAGAGGAATCTTGTCTAGAGGAGCTAAAATGAGAATTGGGAATGGGATAAGTACTGATTTTTGGGAAGATACTTGGTCCTCATAGACCCCTCTATCGGCTTCTCAAGGCCTCCAATAAATCAGAATTAGACTAAAAAGAGGTATTGGAAAAAAGGTCCCTAACTACTTAGTTTGGGAAGGGTTGAGACCCAGGTGGATAGGCTTCAAAGATTACCTGAATAGTGTTGTTATAAGGGCAAGTAGACAATAGAACTAGGATGTTGATTTAGAATTGCTTATGAATCATTTTGGAAATCTTGACCTCTTCTCAAGAAATAGAAAGGATGAATGGATATGGACAAAAAATGCTACTGGTAGGTTCTCTGTTAAATTTTCCTATGAATCCATGATGCAACAAACTCAAAATTTGGGATCTTCTAACTGGCTAAAGGTATGGAGGAAGAATTTAATCCTAAAAATTAACTATTTTTGGTGGACGGTTATACATGGTAAGATCCTTACTATAGACAACCTAAAGAAAAGAGGCTGGTATCTGGTCAATAGATGTAGCCTTTGTAATGAACAAGAGGAAACTATCATACATCTATTCTTTCAATGTTCTTATGCTCAAGAAATATAGGATTTTTTTCTCAAGATTCTAAAGGTGGATTGGGTTTTCCCAGCTAATATTCAAATGTTTGTGGAAGGATGGAGTTTTTGTCCTTACTCTCATAATATGAAAGAAAGAAACAACAGGGTGTTTAGAGATACAACTAGGAGTAGTAAGGAGCTATGTCTGACTATAAAAAGAAAAATTCAAGAAAACCTGGAAAGTTGTTCGTATAACCAAGTTAAGAAAAGGCCAACACAAGAAGAGTTAAGCATAAAATGGCAATGGGGGATATCCCATGAAAAACAATATAAATTAGGAAAAATAGCTTATTAAAAAGAATATTGTTTAGATTCCCCTGGATCTAGGATGGGTGAAATGTAACATTGATGGTTGCTCAAAAGGGAATCTGGGATGGGCTGCTGCAGGTGGAGTGATCAGGGATGATGAAGGCACCTGTTTGGTGGGATACAACAAGGGCTTAGGAATAGGAACAAACAACTTTGTTGAAGCTTTTGCTATTTGGATTGGAGTCAGGTATCTTAGAGAGAAAGGGTACAACAAGGTGATTATAGGAGACTCAAAGATGATCATTGACTATCTTAACATGGCTAAAATTCCATGAGAAATGAAAGATCTGTTGGAAGATTGTAAAAAGCATGATACAAGATATTCAACATTATAAAATATGCCATTACTATAGGGAAGGTAATTGCAAGGAAATACTCTAGTGTAGAAATCTCTTTCCTAATGTTAATTCATAGGGGAACAATGCAGGAGTACTTTTAATTTCAATTTACAGAACATTAAGACTCACATGTAAAAGGATAGAACAAAACAGATAATAATATCAATAGAGAATGGACACCAAGTTTACGTGGGAAAACTATTTTAGGAGAAAAACCCACCACCAAAGTAAGATCCCTTTATTCACAATAAAAAGAGATTACAATAAAGTTACAAAACCCTTCTTCATAGGTATTTATTCTCTGATATTACACATCAACATTACAGTCGGGCTAACCATAGTTAATCACAACACTATTACAATGTTCTTTCAACATACAGTACACGCTCAACTGAAACAATATTTTTTTCTTCCAACACGAAACCCAACCGGTCTGCCGTTTCACCTATTCACACAAAGACCCTTTAATCTCCAAGAGTATTTTGTCCAAACTAATTTAGTTTGTTCAACTATCAAAGAAGTTCAACTGTCGACATTATTCCACATTGGTGAGGAATATAAATAGCCAATAGTTTAAATCCAAAAACTCGAAGGCTTTACGTGTCCACGAGTTAGCCCTTTTTTTATTCACTCATTCCTACCTCCACAACCTCAATACATCCATCGGCATGGCTCCAATGAAGTGAACACCCATTGACATGTCGCGTAAAAATCTAACTTCATAACCTCCACTGAAAGGTTAGGAATTTCCTGATCCCTGCGACAAGTCGATACCACTATCACCTAGCTGGATAAAACTCAAAAATTTGTAACCTCCACAACAAGTTAGAGAATTTCCAAATTTTGTGACAATGAAGGAGATCTACTAGTCGAGAAGTTAATAAAATTTTGAACTCTGCGACAAGGTTCTAGAGTTACAGAAAACAATGATGTTGCGACCAACACATTGTCGCCAAGTTAGAAAATTTTAGAACCCTGCAACTTAGGTTACAAAGTTAAAAACTCCAGCGATCGACCAACAATGAAGACCAAGCAAAGGAAAAATACGCTAAGTCTTTAACAGAGATTCAAGCCAGCAAGTTGAGGCACAAATTTCTAACAATCTCCCACTTGACAAAGACTTACTGGCTTCCACTAAACTCAAAGTTAATGAAGGTCATGGGCTTCAAGGCCCATAGAACTAACACACCACCTATACTTGTCTTTGCTTATGGGCTTTGTCAACGCATCTGCAACATTTTCTAGAGTATCCACCTTTTCTAAATTTACCTTTCCATCCTCCACCATATCTCGTACAGAATGATACTGCACATCAATATGTTTCGTCCTGGCATGGAATGTTGGATTTTTCAACAAAACAACTAGCACTCTGACTGTCACAGTAAATTGAAAATTTTCACCAAACAAATAGCACTCTGACTGTCACAATAAATTGAAAATTTCCTTGCATTGAACCCAATATCAGAACATAAATGTTTAAGCCATACAGATTCTTTGCAAGCATGTGTTGTTTCCATGTACTCAGCTTCAGTAGTGGATAGAGCGACTACAGCCTGCCGCTTACTCATCCAACTAACTGCACCACCATTCAACATGAAAATATATCCATTAGTGGATCTTCAGCTGTCAATGTCCCCTGCCCAATTAGAATCCACATAACCTTGAATGCTGAGAGAATGTTTTGATCCAATTGAGTTACCATGATAACACAAAGAGTATTGTGATGTACCTCTTAAATATCTAAAAACTCTTTTCACAACATCCCAATGTGGCCTTCCTGGATTCGCCATAAACCAGCTAAGAACTCCCACTGCTTGGGCAATGTTTGGCCTTGTGCAGACCATTACATACATTAAACTACCAACTACACTTGTATAAGGCAATCTGGTCATGTCGTCCATCTCAGTAGGAGATTTTGGACAATCTTCAATAGATAGTTTCATTCCCTACAAAATTGGAACAACTAGCTGCTTGCAATCAGTCATACCAAATCTCTCCAAAATAGTGTTAATATACTTACTCTGGCTGAGCCAAAGTTTTATGCTCTTTCTATCCCTAGTTATTTCCATCCCCAGAATATACCTAGCTGTACCAAGATCATTCATTTCAAACTTTGCAGACAACTAAGATTTTAGATTAGAAATCATAAACTTACTATTCCCTATGAACAACATATCATCAACATAAAGGGAAATAATAATAATACGATCATTTTCAGTCTTGTAGTACACACAATGGTCAGATTTTGATCTTACAAATCTCAATGAAAAAACAAATGTGTCAAATTTCGAGTACCACATTCTAGGTGACTGTTTCAAACCATACAGAGATTTCTTTAACTTGCAAACCATATTTTCTTTACCTTTTACCACAAAGTGCTCAGGCTAGGACATATAGATTTCTTCTTCAAGATTTCCATAAAGAAATGTTGTCTTCACAATCATTTGTTCAATTTCTAAGTCATATGTTGTTGCAAGTGACAAAAGAGATTTGATAGATGTCAACTTAGCTATAGGAGAAAATATTTCTCCATAATCAATTCCCTCTACCTGGGAATATCCCTTCGTAACCAACCTTGCTTTATAATTTTGAACACTGCCATTCAAACCAGTCTTCTTCTTAAACACCCACTTACAACCAACAACTTTTTTGCCTTCAGGAAAGGGAACCAAACTCCAAGTTTCATTCTTTTCTAATGATGCCATTTCTTCATTCATGGCTTCCAACCAAGAGTTTGAATTAGGCATTCTAATTGCCTCTTTAATGGTCCTAGGCTCATCAATTCCAATAATTAAAGCATAGGAACAATTCAAATCTATCATAGAAAACCCATACCTGTCAGGTTGATTCTTTTCACGTGTAGACCTCCTCATAGGCTGAGGCTGAGGTTGTGGTTCTTCTTCTTGTTTAGAACTATCAGAGCTGCTCAAACTCTCCTCAGATTCAGGTACACTATCGATTTGTTGTTCCTCTTTTTCAAGTGTTAGAGGAATTTCAACACAATCATTTTTCTCCTTGACTTCTTTCATCCTTGATTGTAGATCCACTAAAGAAGGTTTCAACTCACAAAATATTACACTTCTGCTGTATACCACCTTTTTAGTCACAAGATTCCAAAGCTTGTATCCTTTCACACCAATGTTGTAGCCAATGAAGATACACTTAACAACTTTTTTCTCCAATTTAGTTCTCTTCTCATTTGGCACATAAACATATGCCTCATAGCCAAAGACACAAACATGTCTCAGAGAGGGCTTCTTACCAGACCAGGCTTCCATAGGCATTTTGTCAACAAGTGTCGAAGAAGGAGATCGATTTACCAACATGTTGTAGCCATAGCCTCAGCCCAGAACTTTTCGTCCAGGCCAACACTGCTCAACATACTTCTTGCTCTCTCCATCAACGTCTTGTTCAACCTTTCAGCAACTCCATTTTGCTGTGAAGTGTAAGGTGTTGTTTTATGCCTTTAAATTCCATGGTCTTTGCAATACCTTTCAAAATTTGCAGAACAAAATTCACCACCGTTATCTGTTCTCAAGCATTTGATTTTCTTACCAATCTGATTTTCAACCAAGTTCTTGAACTCTTTAAACCGACTGAACACTTCTGATTTACTTTTTAGAAAATATACAAATGTCCTTCTCGAATAATCATCAATAAAGGAAACATAATATCTTGATTTCGATAATGAAGGAACATTTACTGGACCAAAAACATTAGAGTTAATATAATCTAGAACACTAGAAGATTTTTGAGGACTAGAGTAAAAATAAACACGCCGATGTTTTTCATATATACAATTTTCACAAAATTCAAATTCTAGGTTACAATCTTCAAGCCCCTCAACCGGGTTTTTATTTTTCAAGAATTTTAAGCCTTTGATGCCAAAGCATAGTCTTCTCTGCAAGAAGTTTAACTTCCAAATAATTTTCCCTTATAGGAACTTTAGTCTCCTTTACACGAACACCAATTTGTGACTTTGCAGAGACCTTGTTGCATTGAACAACAAGTGTATCCAACTTATACATAGTACCAATTCGAGCACCCCTATCCAAAACTATTGTGCCTCTAGTCATTTTACAACCATTGCTTGAGAATGAGACTTGCACTCCAACATCATTCAGCTTGCTTACAAAAAGTAAATTCTGAGCCAGACCTGGTATATGCATTACACCATTAATTCCCTTAATTCTTCCATCGGGAAACTGAATTCTGACTCTTCCACAACCAACAATTTCTAGAGATTAATCACTTGCTAAATACACCTTTCCACCATCGTATTCTTCATACTTTGTGAACCAGTCTCTATGAGATATCATGTGGAAAGATGCTATAGAATCTATCAGCTAGACATCATCGAATGCCTGAGTTTCCAAGGCTATAATGAAAGCATCTGCTTCGCTCTAAGAAGAATCATTATTGGAAGAGTTCTTCTTCTTCTTTTTCTCCTCTTTGTAATCCTTTTGGACATGACCAGGCTAGCCACAATTCCATCACTTCACCTTGGACTTTTTGCTAGGAGACTTTGATCTCCCTTTAGATTTTGATTTAGACTTCTTGTCCTTCTTCTTGCCTTTCTCCTTCGATCTGCCATGAACAACAAGATCCTCCTTCACCATCTCAGAATATTTTCTTCTCATCTCTTTTGACAACAAAGATGCAACCACATCTTCCATCTTGAAAGTGGTTGTCGTGCTCCCAATCGCCATCACTAAATGATCCCAAGAATCATGCAAAGAACACAACAAGAGCATACAACGATCTTCATCATCTATCTTCACACTCACAGATGTTAACTGAGCAATAAGCATGTTGAAAGTATTTAAGTGATTATCCACATATGCCCCTTCCCCCATCTTCAAAGAGTACAACTTCTTCCTTAATAATAGCTTATTCACCAAAGACTTGCCCTAATAAATGTCTCCAAGCTTCTTCCACAAAGAATATGTAGTCTTCTCTTCATGAACGTTCAGGAGAACTGAGTCTCCTAAACAAAGTCTTATCAACCCTTTTGCTTTTCTGTCTGAGAGATCCAAATCTTCTTGCTTCATGCCTGAAGGTTTCATTCTAGACACAACAAGCCAAAGATCATGATCCACCAACAGATCTTCCATTTTGAGTTTCCACAACTCAAAATTGCTACCATTGAATTTCTCAATTTCAATCTTTCCTGACGTGCTTTCCATCTTAATCTGCAATCGAGATTACCAAGTTTCTACAAAAATCCCACTTCAAAATTGACACGAAAAACCAACCCAACCCACAAGGATAACACAACTGACTAGGCTCTGATACCAATTGTAAGGAAAGACTCTAGTGTGGAAATCTCTTTCCTAATGTCAATTCATAGGGGAACAATGTAGTACTTTTAATTTCAATTTACAGAACATTAAGACTCACATGTAAAAGGATAGAACAAAATGGACAATAATATCAACAGAGAATGGACACCAAGTTTATGTGGGAAAACCCTTTCAGTAGAAAAACCCACCACCAAAGAAAGATCACTTTATTCACAGTAAAAAGAGATTACAATAAAGTTATAGAACCCTTATTCATAGGTATTTGTTCTCTGATATTACACAACAACATTACAATCGGGCCAACCATAGTCAATCACAACACTGTTACAATGTTCTTTCAACATACAGTACATGCTCAACCGAAACAATCTTTTTTTCTTCCAATATGAAACCCAACTAGTCCACCATTTCACCTATTCACACAAAGACCCTTCAATCTCTAAGAATATTTTGTCCAAACCAATTTAGTTCATTCAATTGTCAAAAAAATTCAACTGTCAACATTATCCCACATTGGTATGGAATATAAACAACCAATAGTTTAAATTAAAAAACCCAAAGACTTTACATGTCCATGAGTTAGCCCATTTGCTATTCACTCACTCATACCTCCACAGCCTTAATACATCCATTGGTGTGGCTCCAACGAAGTGAACACCCATCGACGTGTCGCATAAAGCTCTAACTTCATAACCTCCACTGAAAGGTTAGGAATTTCCCGATCCCCGCGACAAGTCGATACCACTATCACCTAGTCGGATAAAACTCAAACTTCGTAACCTCCACAGTAGGTTAGAGAATTCCCAAATTTTGTGACAATGAAGGAGATCGACCAGTCGAGAAGTTAAGAAACTTCCAAACTCCGCGACAAGGTTCTAGAGTTAAAGAAAACAGCGATGCCACAACTAACATACTGTCGCCAAGTTAGAAACTTTCAGAACCCCATGACTTAGGTTACAAAGTTACAAACTCCAACGATTGGCCGAAAATGAAGACCAAGCAAAGGAAAAATATGCTAAATCTTTAATAGAGATTGAAGCTAGCAAGTTGAGGCACAATTTTCTAACAGTAATAAGGTCGTGGATGCCATGGCCAACCTAGGTGTTAATCAAGAAATTTTAAATTTCTAGGATTTCTCTAATTTTCCCAACCAAATTAAAGAAATTCTTGCAACGAATAGACTTGATGGGAGAAATATTCAAATAAGAGGTTATGATGATGGGAATGATAAATATTAAAAAGGGTGATGGGTTGTGGTGTCCAACGAGGATGTGGACCCCATGGATGCATGATGGCAAGCTGACTAGATGAAGGATGAAGCATGTTGTTAGAGGATTTCCAAGTCTCGATGAAATGAAAGGCCAAAGATGGAAAGGAAAACTGGGATGCAAAGCATTGTACCTTGACAAGAAAGGTTTAATTAAGGAAATGAATGGCATGAGAAAAAATCTTGCATTCGATCTCCAAAATGATGGACTCATGTTTGCAGCGAAGACAAAAGAAGTAATAAACTAGGTGTAATCATTACTAGAAAAGGAGGCGGTGTTGTCATTCTTAATAATGATGATAGTTGAAAAGGTGATAACCAAGGCATTAGTTCTTTAATGCATTGCAAAAAAAACCCTAAGCTTTTTATGTTTCAAATGAGTAGCCATAGAGTCACCATTAAAACTAAACTTTTAGAATTGCTTGTCACTAGTGTTGAGAATAACGAAGTACATAGAAGCAAATTCCTTCTTGTCCCTAAGAATTTACATAGCCAAGGAAGCACCATGGGAGGCCCTAGGAAGTGAACCGAACTGCACAAATATGAGTGGCTTCGCAACAATGAGGAGATCTAGGGTCTTTTTGAGAGGGCGATTTTCACCCCATACTTTGTAGCAATGGAAGGATATAACAAAAAACGAAGCTACAATTTTTCCAATGCTAGGAGGGATGACAAAGTTAATCTGGGTAGAATTCAATTTAAAGTGGATGCGAAGCTAATTGCACAGGCGACGAGATTGGCTTATCAGGGAACAAAGGTGGCCAAGGTTAGTAATGATAAGTATCAAGATTACATTAAGAAGTTATTTGAAGAAAAATAAAAAGCTAAAAGATTTCAAAATGGCTACTCTAGGATTAAGCTTCTTCCCCCGTATCATAATGTTTGTTTCATTGTTATGAAGTATTTTACCCTTGAGGAGTGCTTCCAGTCCATCCACGAGTATCATTTCCCCATTCTCAATCTTATAAGACATCTTGGAAAAATTAACCTTCCGTTCTTTTTATTTTCTTCTTTGAGCTAGAGTTTAACGGATGGAGCCAACCCACCATTACATCAGGGCCTTATAAGAGCCATTTTCAAATGTGTTAGCTATGACATCATAGAGAAACCCATAAACCAAATTGATTGAAAACCCTAAGCCCAAAAGCGTTGTGAAAATTAAGCTTATAGAAGACCAACCCCATTCCTTGGCCAAAAAACCTATTAAGAAGTTTGCTAACCCTAATGATTCGGTGTGGAAGGATCTGCTAACGGTTACACCTGAAAAAAGAAAGGATGTTTCTATGGACCTGGAGGCTAAAAAGAAGAGGAAATTGATTATTCATGAATTGGGGGAAGAGGAAAACATGATCACTATTCTTAATGAAAATGAGACAGAATGCTCAAATCCAGCTGGTAGAAGGTCCAAGAGACTGGCTATGGTGGCTTTGAAGGGGCAAGAAAGTAGAAAAAATAACAGAGCCCAGTGGAGAAGAGTACCCATAGCCAGCAAGAAAGCAAAGATAAGAAAGATTCACAAAGCCTAGAGGAAAAGAGTACCCACATCTCGTAGGAAAGCAAAGATAAGAATGTGAGGAAGGATAATGATTCTTCCATAAAGGAGATCCCTGAAAGCCTGGGTGGTGATTCAATCAAGGAGGAAGATGTGGAGTTAGAAAGTGATGGTGGCAATGGTAAGGATGACAAGGAAGAGGAGTTGCAGCAGGAGGTGGCCCGAGAGGAGGAAGAAGTCAATGGCATGGATAACCAAGAGAGGATGGAAACAAAAGATTAGGAGGAAGAAAATGTCGAGTATGGTGGTAATGAAATAATTAAAAGATTGGAGGAAAGACTGCAAGAATTGGAAAAAGGGATGCAAGAGAAGTGTTGATGTGTGTTTTGGCACAACAACATGCAAATAGAATATTGCTACTCTGTTTCTCCTGAAAGAGAAAGATGATCACATGGATATCTTAGCTCCTAAGGTCTTTGTAGTTGGTTCTCAACTGTGTTGATGTCCCTCAGTGGTCAATGTAACAATAATATTCAAGGGGCCTGCTAGTATGAGCTTCTGGATTGTTCTAAGATCAAGCATGAATTTAAACCTATTTTAAATGGGGTTTTTAAAGAAACATAAAAAGATAGATCAAGGTTTTGGTACTGAAAAGAATGATAATTCATCTAACTTAACCAGACTTGTTATCTCTCAAGGAATTGCTAACTAAAACTGAAGAACAAAATTAACTTGTGATTAACACCAGTTGCATTCATTCACAGTGCTGATTTCAGCAATTGATTATAAGTTACCATTTCAACAAAACACAAAATAAGATTTAATTCCTTGAAAGATTTCAAAATCAAATGATTAACTTAAGATAAATACCATTCTAGAACACAATATGAAGTAGATTTGAATCTGGTTGCTTCTACTATTGGTGAGACAGATAAGCAACATTTACAAATCTGGCACAATCGCCAGTGTACAGAAAACCCATGTCTTCAGACTGCTTCCATCTACACTAATGAAACTAGAAAGATACGTCCCCTCCTATGCTGAGTCTAATTCCTAACTGAGAAGACAAAAGAAGCTCCTATTACAAAGAATCAGGATGTCGTTCTGTCTCCTCTATCTTTTCTCTATTTCTCTCTGTATTCTAAAACTTCTTCTAACTTTTTTCTAACCCTAGCAGTTCTAACCTTCTAACTTCTAAAAAAAAAAAGATCCGATACAAAGAGGAAAGAATGCCATATATACACCACCTCCCAAAAAGAATGTCGGTGCTTGTTTTTAGGGTTTACAAAATATTTGCGGTGCCAGAGGGTCGGCATCCAGATCTTTTGAAGGGAGTCAGTTTTGCATTAAATGTGCACTCCCACCATTCATGTTGGTGAAGATTGTCTCCTGGAATGATCTGTAGATCTTTTGTAGCTACCGCATTAACTCCCATGCCTCTGTGTCCATTTTTGAACTCCAGCGGGGCTGCTTTGAGTGCCCTAAAATATTACCATTAATGTCGAGCTACCTCTGTCAATAGACACCAACTGGCGTTATGACTCACTGCTTCCTTCTTCTTCCTTCGACCCTCTTCCCGCTCCAGATCTGTCCTTCTGCAAGTTTTCAGAGTAACATACAACAACTAGCGAGACCTCAGGCAATATACCGCAGTGCCTCCTTCCATCGGCGAGACATCCACATTCGACAAGACATTATGGTGGGTGCTAAGAGTTATAGCGATATCTTCCTTCATTGGCAGGTTTGTTGCTATCGACAAGACCAACATCAGTCGGGTAGACGTCACAGTGAGTTCAACAAGCCACATCGAGGGGATAAAACATGTTGGCGAGACCCTATCAGGTCAGCAAGACTTTTCACCGAGATCGCCTCCCTTCGCCGAGATTCTCTGAGTCAGCAAGACATTTGTTCCTTCGGCCAGACATCATGTTGAACTTACATCTTTCGGTGAGAATTTTTGAGAAATATCCTCAGGCACACGATTTGATCTTGAAAAACAAGGTCTTCGTTAGTCCTCTAAATCATAAAAATATCATCCTCGAACTTACCCATAATACCTCTCATTTTATTACACTTTGCAAGAAAAGACTTACTTCCAGTGGAGGCAGAACCAAATCCGAACCAGGAACACACTTCCCTTTAAAACTAGTGGAGGTGGAACCAAATCGGGACCAGGACCACACGAGAGGAAAATTTAGATGAGTCCCGGTGGAACCGGGATCAGGACAAAATACGACCCAAAAATGACACCCCCCATCAAAACTGGCGGGGTTGGGACCAAAAATAAATTAGAACCAGGATTGGAGTCGGGATGGGAAATAACCATGGAAATAATCAACATTTCCAAGTTTAGCTCTCATTCTGGCTCCACACCCGCGAAGGAAACCAAAACGCAAAGGACAAAAACAAAACACCGGCGGGGTCGGAGCAAAAAACAAACGAACACAGCGGAATTAGGATCAAAACCAAACCCGAACTAGAAACTTTTCCAAGTTTCAGGTTCAGATTCCATTTCGATCTCACCTCTGACTACACCCAAAGAAGACATAAGGGAGAAGAAATAAAAAAAGAGGAAGGGGAGGAAAATCCCATGACAAAACAAAAAGAAACAAAAAGCCAAAGAATGAAAAACGCGGAACCGGGACTAGAATGGAACAAGAACTCAAAACTTATGAAAGTTTCAGGGCTCGGTTCCAGTTCCGTTCCAAGTCTGCCGGAACAAACCAAAACGTGAAGGGGAAAACCACAAGAAAGAGGCGGAACAAGGAAAGGCGGGGTCGGGGCCGGGATGGAATCCAAAAATGAGACTTTTAAAGAAAGTTTAACATTCTGATTCGGACTCGGACCCGACTTCGAGAAAGAATAAAAGATGAAGACAAAGAACCATCGGAACTGGAACCGGGGACGGAACAAGACCAGAACCTAGAAGGAATTTTCAAGTCTGGTATTGGTCCTGGTTTCGCTTCAGGCAAAACTTAAAAGAAAAACGCCTAAGGCAGAAAACCAAAGGCCAAAGGGAAAAGACAAAGGGGGACCCATTTTGTTCCAGAATAAAATGGGGTGGTTATGCAAGGCATAACAAGAAGGTCGAGGAAAAATTGGAGGAAAGACTACAAATTTTAGAGAAAGAGATGCAAGAGTAGGGAAAGGACAACATAATCCAAGCTCTAGAAAAGGAAATTAAGAGTTTATGCTTGGTGGTTGACGCTGTCATGAAGATGGCTATAATGGCTATGGTATCAGGTATGGGTAAAATTAAAAATCAGTAGAATAAAAAAGTGACGAGTGAGGGTGTGGATTTGTTTCAAGGACACGGTGGATGACATAGTCGAGGACCTGTTGACTACCTAGAAGCTGATTGAGGAAGCATAACTATGGGGATTCTTTTTGTTGTTCTAATTTTTTTGTTTTGATGGTTTATTCTGGTGCTTTCTCTAAGGATGTTAAAATTGTTAATGGTTGTTGGTGCCTAAACTTTAATATTCGTAATGATGCTAGTACTCTTGGTTTTATTATGGACTGTAAGTTAGATATTAATAGGTATTATAGATTAAATGGGAATGATGCTACTTGTGATAGGTTGAACTATTTTGACACTTTTGATAGAACTGCTATGTTTGAGCATAAGGGTATTGGTTAAGCCTTTTGCTTGTGGGAGGAGGGAAGTTTGGTGGGTTTCCTCTTTTGTTGTTTCTTTCCACCTGTTGTTCTCTTAATGTTGTACAATCTTGTTTGGATTTTGGTTGGTATTAAAAAAATAGATTTTACTCTTCTGCTAATTGATAAATTGGCCAAAAACCTTAGCATATTTATCAAGGATCGCTTTCCATTGTTTCTCTTCCAAAATAGAGGCCTCCCCCAAGAGGATAGTGTCGTCAACAAAACTATTGATGTGAAGCATAGGGAAGGGATGAAGTAGCACAAAAACCTTTCAAAGCTTTATTTGCAATTTGTTTCTGGATATTGTGGCCCAAAGCTTCAACAACAATGACAAACAAATAAGGTGAAAATGGGTCCCCTTGTCTCAGGCCACAAACAAAAGAGAAGAAGCCTTGAGGAAACCCATTAATCAAGATAGAATACTTAGGAGTAGTGACACATGATCTGACTAAGTTGAAAATGTTACCTTTAAAACCATTTTTTTCAAGAACAAATAGGTAATTCCATGAGACCTGATCAAAAGCTTTAGAAATATCTAGTTCAAAGCCATTCCCTATTTTTTGCTGTGATCCATAAAATGTAACACCTCATGAGTGTAAATAGATACATCCAATATTTGTCTTCCTTGGAAAAACCCTTTCTAATTAACAACAATCATTTTATTCAAGCCTAATTTCAGTCTATTAACCATAATCTTAGAGTAGATCTTATAGGTTGTGTTACACAAACTAATAGGTCTATAGTCATTCATATAAGCAACTTCGTTAGTCTCAAGGATAAGCGCAATAAAAATGGTTTTCATCTAATTTAAAAGCCTTCTTGATATGAATAAATCCCTGACCACATTGAACAAGTCAAAAGAGACAATATCCCAATAGACCTAGAAAAAACTTGGAGGGAATCCATCTAGCCATGGCGCTTTAAAAGCACCAAATGAGAAAACAACCTCAACTTCACTCATAGAAACAACTTTAGAAATTTCTTTTAAATCCTAATCTGTGATAACATTAGGAATCACCTACAGGAAATCATCCAACTCAGAATTATCAACCATTGGCAATTCAGGAAAATTTGAAAAAAAGGAACAACTTCCTTAGCAATGTCCTCCTCCCTATCAAGTCTTGAACTAGTAGAAGTAACTAAAAATATAATCCCATTTCTTCCTCTTTTTTTAAAGGTAGATTGGTGGAAAAAATTTGTATTTTTATCCCCTTCCCTCAGCCATTGGATTCTTGATTTCTGTTTCTAGAAGATTTCTTCCTTTTTATTTATTTTATACCTTTGAGATCAAAGATCCCTTTCTTGGTTACAGATCTCTTCATCCATAATTCCCAGCTCCATTAGATCTTGAATCTCCTTTAGTTTTAAGCTTAAATATTTTTTGATGGTAAAAATGTTCCCAAACGAATACTTATTCGACCCCTTAACTTTCTCTTTGACCATTTTCAGCTTCTGAGCTAATCTAAACATGGGAGTACCATAACAAGGAGCTTTCCACCACTCTTCAACCAGGGATTTGAAGTCTGGATGAAGAGACCACATTATTTCGTATCTAAAAGGAAAGGGTCCTTTAACCATTTTATCATCCCACTCCAAAAGGAGAGCACTATGTCAGAACTTGTTCTGGGGAAAGCAGTAAGAGTGAGATTTTGCAAAATGTTCTAATTGGAGGAAACAAGAAACCTATCCAACTTAACCTATATTAGATGACTACCCTATCCCCTATTGGTCCAAGTAAAAAGAGATCCATTTAGAGGAATTTCCATTAACCCCACTGAGTTAAGAAAACCTGATAAGTCCATCATGTTATCTGAGAAATTAGTAAGAACTCCACTCTTTTTTTAGGGATATAAAGGGGAATTAAAATCCCCACCAAGCATCCAAAACTCTTCCTTTCTATTAATAATGATACACTCTAGTAGGTTGCATAGATTAATCCTATCTAGTCTTGAGTTAGGACCATAAATATTGACCATATTCCACTTGATCGAGGTTATATTATCTTCCATAGAGACTATGAGATAGTTCTTATAGTAGAAATTTAACCTTCCAGCAAGCCTAGAAGGGTTCCAACAAGTCACAATCCCCCTAAGGCCCCCTCAGCATGACTAACTTCAAAACTAGCATAAGGACAAAGCCACTTTATCACCTTCTCAAAGTTCTCTCTTTTCATTTTAGTTTCTTGAATTAAGAGGACATCCAGTTTCACATCAGCCAAACAGGCTTTTAATAGATATTGTTTATAGGGGCCATTAAGTCCCCTCACATTCCAAGACAATAGATGCATCAAAGCAAAAAAGAAAAGAAAAGTAGTATCACCTTGATACTACAGGGTGGGAGAAGATCTCCCTTACTTCTTTATGGATTTACTCCCAGCCAGGGAGTCAAGAGTTCTCTGCTTACCAGCAACCACATATCTTGTTGTTTCTTTGATCCTCGACTCTTTTAATTGAGGTCTGACCACTTTGTTATTTCCTCCTACATCCGATTTCTTCTTTTTCTTTTATTTTGTATTTATCCATTCCTCATCTACAACACCCTCTTTATGGGGGGGAACAAGAATTCATCAAGCTTTTCTTGATTATGTATTTACCCGCATGTTTATCTTCCAGCGTATGATCATCCACCAAATCCAAGTGTGTCATAGGGAGCTCAGGAGAGGGATTCAATATCTTTTCCATCTGACTTTCAATCTCACCATCCTCAAGGAGTTCTCTTTTCTATTCCTAAATTTTAGAAACACCTACCTCCATCCATGTGATAATTTTTTTAGGTTATCCACCTTTTCATTACCATTTTGTGGTTTGAGATATTTCTCTAAGGAAGGTAGGGTGTTAAACCCAACAACATCCCCTTCAGAGAGAGCCATTTCAAAATTTTCCGTGGGAAAACCCTCATTCAGGGTCTGACCTTCCACTTCTTTCAATATTGGAGAACGAACCATCACCTTATTAGAAAGCAACAATGATGAGTTAGGAATTGGTGTAACAGGCTCCTTTATTAGGTTCATTGGAGCCACATTTTTCAAGGGAGATCTCTCTAGGACTCTAGGTTGAGGCTTTTTAGGTTCAAGAGGGAATTTTTTACAAACATCTTGTAAATGACCAAACTTATTACACCCTTGGAAAAAGACCATAGCTTTTCATATTCTGATAGTTGAACCCATCTTCCAAAATTTTATTTTAAGGTCATAGAGGTGGGGAGAATTGTGTTGAAAACAACATTCACACACATTCTAGCATAAACCAATCGAGACTTGAGAAGGGTTACTTTATCCACCATAACTAGGGTGCCAAATGAATCAACAATACCTTTAAAGACATTTTGGTGCAAAAATTCCAAAGGCAAACCAGGGAGCCTAACCCAGGTAGGGGCAACTTTACCTAGGTCAGCAAAGGTATCAAACCTTGGTTTCCACTTACATAGGGACAAAATATTCTTAAAGATTCTATTGAAAGCCCAAGGGCCTCTTGTGAGAACCCTAATCATATACTTAGGGATAACAAAGGTAAATAAAAATAAACCTTTAGGCATAGCATTTATGGAGACACTTCCCTTGAGATTCCAAGTGTTAGTGGCTCACTTACGTACCTGGTCAATATTAGGACAACCAGCAAAAAACTTACCAACCAAGGATAACTTCAAACCTTCCATTACATCATTCAAGATTACATCTAGGACATTCACTTCATCCCCCTCTATAGTGCAGAAATCAAACAAAGAATCTTGGGGTGCCTTTGTCGAAACCTTTCCACCAACAAGCTTTTCCACATAGGATACAATGTTCTCACCAACTAACAAAGTGCCCTTACCCCTAGGAAAATGAACATGTGAAGCACTAGGTGTACTTTTAGTCCCCCCATAAGGCAAAGGCAAGGAAGCAACATTCTGGGAAGGAGCAGAGTACATGGGCGAGGGAGCCCTGATGGCCCCCCTGCTAGGCCGATTCATCAAGATACGTAGAAGCTCAGAAATTTGAAAAAAGGAGCACACATAGAGAGCTCAAAAGATATGATTTTTTTTTAGTCTATTAGGTTCTTGTTATCCATAGTAGTAAATTTTAATTTAAAGATAAAATAGATGGATATGAAAATGACATTATTATTGGCAACACAAGGGCATACAACTAAGAGGGTGGGTGAATTAGTTGTCATAGAAATTCAAAACTTATTTAACTTATTAACCTTATTCTTAGATCTGATAATTAACCATGAAAGCATAAATCATCAATACATCAGAAACACACATAACACCAAGATTTTTTATGTGGAAGCCCTGTTAGGGGAAAAACCATGATGGAGGTCAGTCCAAAAAATTATACCCTATTAAAAGTATAATGAAAATGAAATATGGGGAATGCACATGCATTCAGACACACTACCTAGAGCTCACTGCTCAATTGCAAAGGAAGACACACTGTCTTACAAAGAGATTCATATTACAACCATTTGGATTTTGAACTAAGAAAATAACATCTGCTAATGCCTGATTACAGTTCCAGTTAAGCACATAAACAATTCTTCACTCTTCTACACACTTCTTCACACTCTGCTATGCCTTTGAATGATATTCACACATACACACATAGAAGCACACTCTGGAATTCACTCGCACACTCTTGTACACATCAATTCCAATAAAAAATTGCTCTTATATATCCGAAACAAGAAATTTCATCCCTTCATGTCGGCTTCAAAAAAATAATAAAAAGAATATAACTGTCGGACCAAAACATTAAAGATTAATAATGTGAATCAACCAAAGTTGGCCACAACTTAGTGAGGACCCAAAACAACATCTCCAACATGAAGAAAATTTAATTAATTCCTCCTCGAAGATCCACAACATGCTACAAACACTATGTTGTCCAAGAATAAGAAAAACATGGACATGTAAGAGAAAATTGCCAACCACGAGCACAATGATCAATGCAGACGTGCAACAAAGATAGAGAACAATCTAGAAACATCCACAAGCATCATGAATCACAAGAGAAGCATCTGAAACAATTGAACTAATTGAAATAGCATCAACTTCAATCAAGAACACCGACTGAAGCAATACAAAAATTATCATAATGAAAATCTTCATACGGATCTCTGAAACTCAACGTGGATAAACTAGATATACTCAGAAACAAACCCTTTAGTCCATAACATCTGATCATCAATGTACAAAACTTACCAACATACTCAACTTTACTTCACTATTGACAACTTGTATCTCATTTATTACAATTTTCTCAATATCCTCAACATATACAACTTCAAATGAATTAATGCTAATAGTGTTGACATCATCGACAACCACATATCAACAACACAACCATAACATCCAACAATCTCCCCCTTTGGCATTGATGGCAACACATGATGTGAAAAACACCATCAATGCACCTAACTCTTGACACTTACTCCCCCTTAGGATTTGACTTATTTTCTCCTCAACACTTTCACGTAATCTTTCCCCACAAGGCTCTTCTCCCCAGATAATCACCAATTTTTCACATGACTCTTCTCCCCATTTGACATCAGTGACAAAGATCTGTAAGCTCTGAACCACATATCTGAACATTTGAACATCTAACTACTTTGCCCGAGTAGCAGCCACCACAACATCAATCCAAAACAAGATATGACTATGAAATGCATAGACTGATGCAAAGCAATGCATCCTTAATTCTGATTAGGAGGGGTAATCACCCCTAACTTACCTATGAGATACTCAAAAGTATCCTTAGGCAACGACTTGGTAAAAATGTTTACAATCTTCTCCTTAGTAGGCACATACTCTAGTTTGACTTCTTTTTCACTTACCTTCTCCCTCAAAAAGTAAAACTTGATATATATATGCTTTGTTTTTTAATGCAACACCAAATTCTTGGAAATGTTAATAGCACGTGAATTATCATAGAATATAGCAATAGGCTCATCATATACAACTATGATATCCTTCAACATTTGTTTCATCCCTATGAATTGAGTACAATTGTTAGCAGCAACAATGTATTTGGCCTCTGCAGTAGATAAGGAAATGGCATTTTGCTTCTTGCTTAACCATGAAATCAACTTCTTACCCAAGAAAAATGCTCCACCACTAGTAATTTTTCTATCATTCACATCTCCTGCTCAATCAACATCAATAAAGAAACTCAAGTTAAGATCATCTTTAGGATACCATAGGCCAAGGTCAACAGTTCCCTTCAAGTATCTGAAAATTCTCTTCACAACAGTCACATGAGATTCCTTCGGATCAACTTGAAATCTTGCAACAATACATACAACATTCATGATATCAGGCCTAGTTTGAGTTAAATACAACAATCCACCAATCATTGATCTGTATCTTGTTTAATTTTCTTTCAAAGAATCAACTTCTATTGTCAACTTGTGTCCGGTCACCATGGGTGTACCAACTAGCTTTAAATCTTCCATATTGAACTTCTTCAATAATTCCTTCACATACTTGGACTAAGATATAAAAATCCCTTTATCTAACCAAGTAATTTGCAATCTCAAAAATAATTTCATCTCACCAATTGTAGACATCTTAGTTTCATTCTGCATCTCATTAGCAAACTGCATGCACAAATCATCATCTCCTCCAAAAATGATATCATCAACAATCAAATCTTTATTTTGATCAATCTTGAAATACAAATTACTATCAACAGTACCTTTGTTAAATCCAAGCTTCAACAAATACTTGTCCAATCTGGCATACCATGCTCTAGGGGCTTGCTTGAGTCCATATAATGATTTCTTCAATCGACACACCATATCTTCCTTATCAGTCAACTGGAATCTATTAGGTTGCTCAACATACACTTCTTCCAATTCACCATTTAGAAAAGCTGATTTGACATCCATCTGATAAACTTTGTAGTTCTTGTGAGCAGCATAGGAAAGAAATAATCTTACATCTTCAATTCTAGCAAAAGGGGAAAAGGTCTCTTCAAAATAAATTCTTTCCATCTGTGAATATCCTTTACATACCAGTCTTGCTTTGTTTCTAACCACTTTACCTTGCTCATTCATTTTGTTTCTAAAGAACCATTTAGTTCCAATGACATTCTTATTCTTAGGTTTGGGAACAAGAATCCATGTATCATTCTTTTCAATCTGTTTTAACTCTTCTTTCATTGCTTCAACCCAATGCTCATATTTACATGCTTCATTCACACTAGTAGGCTCAGTCTTTGAAAGCAAGCAACACTCTTTTGCAATATTTCTCCTAGTTTGGACACCTTTTTTCTTATCACCTATAATTTGATCTTCTGAATGATTCAATCTTACATACCTTAGAGTCTTCTTAGGATGTTATCCAACTTCAGGCTCTTGTGTTCTCTCTTCTACTCTTTCACCAGTTTCTCCTTCTTCTTCATTTTCTTGATTTACTGGATTGACTTGCACTTGATTTGTAGTTTGAACTTGCTTTCCTTGGTTTGTACTATCATCCTGATCATCAGAGTCATATCCATAGGTTTTGGATGGTGTACTTAAGTCTTCATCAACCTTAACATTTGTACTTTCAACCATTTTCTTCAATATTTTATTGTAACACCAGTAGGCCTTGCTTTTAGTACAATAACCCAGAAAGATACCTTCATCACTCCTAGCATTAAACTTCCCTATGTCTTCATCTCTCTTAATATAACATTTGCTTCCAAATATCTTGAAGTATTTAACATTAGAACTTTGACCAATCCATAGCTCAAAAGGGCTCTTACCAATATCACCTTTGATTTGTACTCGATTGAGTGTGTACACAACAGTACTCATAGCTTCTATCCAATAGATATGAGGGACATTTCCTTCCGGCATCATTGTTCTAGCAGTATCTTCAATTGTTCTATTCTCCCTTTCCACAACTCTATTTTGCTGAGGGGTCCATGGTGCAGCTAATTGTCTCTTTATTCCATGTTCTTCACAAAAAGAATTAAATTCACCGGAAGTGAATTCACCACCTCTATCTTATCTCAGACATTTAATCTTCAAACTTGTCTCTGTCTTAACCATAGATTTAAATATCTTTAACTTTTCCAGTGCCTTAGATTTCTCCCTTATGAAAGTAACACATACCATTCTAGAATAACCATCAATGAGTAACATGAAATACCTGTAACCTTGTAAACTTTTGACCTTAGAGGGACCACATAAATCAATATGCACAAGCCCTAACAATTAATTTGAGCAATGCATTTTATTCCAAAATGAAATCCTAGTTTGCTTTCCCAACTCACATTCCTTGCATATTGCATTAGTAGGTTTCACCAACTTAGGTAGATCTCTCACAGCCTTAGTGGAACTTATCTTGACAATATTATCAAAGTTAACATGATAGATTCTCCTATGACATAACCAACTTTCATCAACTTGAGCAATCAAACAAATTTTACTAGCAGCACTCAAGTGAAAGATATTACCTTTTGTTTTTGTACCTGATGCAATTTCATTTCCAAAACTCAATATTCTACACTTTCCATACTTGAACTAAAGATTGTATCCCTTATCAACCATTTTACCAACACTCAAAATATTATGCTTCAAGCCTTCCACATATAGAACATCATCAGTATTATGCTTGCCATCAAGAGAAATGCATCCTCTTCCACAAATCACACCAGCTGTATTATCACCAAATCTCACAACACCACCATCATACTTTTCCAAGCTTACAAACTTACTTTTGTCTCTTGTCATATGATGTGAACATCCATTTTCAATCACCCATTCATCTTTCTCTTCAACTCGAGTAGCTAGGGCTTTCTCCACATTTGTACAACCAACATATTTAGTAGATACATGATTATTTTCCTTGATAGCAATAAACACCCATTCATCATCACTTCTATTTCCTTTATCAGATTCATCATTTGTTATGCCTTCATCAACAACATAGTAACACTTCTTCTAAAATCTAGGCTTATTATGTTTTGGTTTAGGAGCTCTTTCTGGACACCTTGATGCAAAATGACCTATCTTACTACAAGAAAAGCATTTAAGAGGCAATTTTCCTTCACACTTACCTTTTCCTCTTGGTACTCTTTTGACAATAAGTGCTTCCAGTTCTTCTAGCTCTCTTTCCTTTTCTTCAATCTGTCTGATTTCATCCTCATACTTGAATGTCTTTCTAGATGAACTCTCACCCGGATCATATCTTTGTCTATCTCTTCTAGAAGTAGTAGCCTTAAATGCATATTCAACCTTAGAAAGGGCATCACCAAATTCACTCAACTCAAAAGTAGTTAGCTTACCAACCAACGTATCTCTGGTTATGTTTGTTATGGTCCAGAGCTCTTCAATAGCACTAGCTTTGACTTTGTAAGAATCAGGTAGGGATCTAAGAACTTTAGCAATAATCTCATATTTGTCTATCTTTCCACCAGAACATCTATACTACACACAAGTTCATTCACTCTTTGCATGAAAGTATTAATATTCTCATCATCACCCATTCTCAACCTTTCATATTTCCCTTTCAAACTCTGCAACTTAGCAATCTTCATATTAGCATCACCTTCATACAAGGTTTCCAACTTTTTCTAGATCTCATGAGCAGTCTTCAGATCCATAACATTTGTCATCTCAGAATCAAAGCACTCAACAAAGCTTCCTTAGCCTGGATATTACACTCAGCATCTTTGATCTCAGCAGAAGTAGTAGGACCATTTTGTGGAATAATAGACATATTACTTGTAATGCTCCAGTAGGGCTCACCAATGCATCTCAGATGGCACTCCATTCGAGTCTTCCATATAGAATAATTTGTTGCATCAAATCTCAGACTATCCTTCTTGTAACTTTCCATCCTGAATCACCTTAAGCTATTAAACTTCTTCCAAGGAACCTTCTCTGATACCAATTGTTGCAACACAAGGGAAGACAACTGAGAGGGGGGGTGAATCAATTTTCACAAAAAATCAAAACTTATTTAACTTATTAACCTTATTCTCAGATATGATAATTAACCATGAAAGCATAAATCATCAATACATCAGAAACACACATAACACCAATATTTTTTATGTGGAAACCCTATTAGGGGAAAAACCATAGTGGAGGTCACTCCACAAAATTATACCCTATTGAAAGTATAATGAAAATGAAATATGGGGAATGCACATGCATTCAAGCACATTTCCTAGAGCTCGCTGCTCAATTACAAAGGAAGACACGATGTCTTACAAAGAGATTTGGATTACAACCATCTAGATTTTGAACTAAGAAAATAACATCTGATAATGCCTTATTACAATTCTAGTTAAGCACATAAACAATTCTTCACTTTTCTACACTCTTCTTCACACTTTTCTCTACCTTCGAATGATATTCACACATACACACAAAAGCACACTTTGGCATTCACTCGCACACTCTTGCACACTTCAATTCAAATAAAAAATTGCTCTTATATATCCACAACAAATTTCATCCCTTCATGTCAGCTTCAACAAAATAATAAAAAGAATATAATTGTTGGCCCAAAACATTAAAGATTAACAATGCAAATCAACCAAATTCAGCCACAACTTAGTGAGGACCCAAAACAACATCTACAGAATGAAAACACTTCAATTAATTCCTCCTCAAAGATCCACAACACGCTGCAAACACTATGTTGGCCAAGAACAAGAAAAACATGAACACACAAGAGAAAATTGCCAACCACGAGCACAACGATCAATGCGGGCATGCAACAAAGATAAAGAATGATCTAGAAACATCCACAAGCATCACTAATCACAAGAGAAGCATCCACAAAAACTGAACTAACTGAAATAACATCATCTTCAATCAAGAACACCGACTAAAGCAACATAAAACTGTCATAATGAAAATCTTCATAACTTGATAAAATCTTCACATGGATCTCTGAAACTCGACGTGGATAAACTAGATATACTCAGAAACAAACCCTTTAGTCCACAACCTCTGATCATCAATGTACAAAACTTACCGACATATTGAACTTTACTTCACTACTGACAACCTGCAACTCATTTATTACAATTTTCTCAATATCCTCGACATATACAACTTCAAATGAATTAATGCTAATAGTGTTGACATCAATGTCAACCACATATCAACAACACAACCACAACATCCAACAATTATTGTATGGTGACTTGGAGGAGGGGATAATATGATACAAATATAACATTATATTTAGAAAAAGGTAAATAATAATTAGTTGTACATTGAAAAGTCTTTATAGGTCTCAAATTTAGTCTCCTAAAATGTGCTACCATAGGTTTGATTCTTTTATGTTGTGATTGAGATGTATGAGATCCAAATAAGATCAACATGTTTATTAAAAACATGGTGGTGATCATTTCCTTGTTGTCACAATGTACATAAATGATATATTGTTTTGGTAATAGTATGGATGTGATTTGAGGTCTCAACTTTCAACATAATTTGTGATAAAGGAATTGGAGGATGCTAAGTATCTATTAGGAATTGAGATCATAAAAAATAGAGAATATACATAATTTTTTTAGAAAGAGTAAGAATGTGGACTATAAATTGACGTACGTTATAGTTAGCACTAGACCAAATATTTCCAAAGTGGTGAGAGTCTTGAGCCATTATATGACTAATCCTAAAAATTAACAATGGGTTACAATGAAGAGAGTATTTAGGTATTTGAAAGGTAATTATAAGCATTCTATTTGATATCATGGAGATATTTTAGGGAACTATCACTCAATGGATATATAGGATTATGTGGATTGATAAATTGGGTAGTAAATGTTTTTTTTTTTGGCAAAAGGCATAAAGCCGATATATATTAATATATTATAAGAAGATACAAAAATATTTTTTATGCTTCTTGATAGACAAGTCTAATACCATAGCAGCTTGCTATAGATAAAATTACAGAAGTTCCCTGAGATTTTATATACTTCCACTAACTCAAAACATTTGTTATAGACCCATATATATCATATATTGAAAACAACTATGTGTAATAACATATCCCAAACCTAAACATATTGCATTTATATACATATACTATTTCTAAATCAACCCTTTACAAAATAAAACCTAGTTATTCCTCCATTTCCTCAATTTCATTTTCTACTTGATTTTCTTCATACTCTTGGTTTTCGGCCCCCAAATCATTTTCTTGCAAAGGAATATTAAGATTAGGTACCTCCCATTGAAGCAGGGGAGTGGAAGAGCTTGCACGGTGTAGAACACTCACCAAAAGAACCACTCAAAGTGCTTGTGTATGCAGAACAAACTGAGGAGCAGGCACATTAACTGGTTCGACATGAACATGGTTGAGTAGAGTGAGAATTGCATTGGTCCTTCTTCTGATATCGTCTACCAAATCCCCACCAACCACCACCCTATGTCTTTCTAGCGCCAATTGCAAATATCGGAAGCTCCACATCTCCAACGTATTCTTAATGCCATCAAGAATAGAAACATATACGTTCTTGTTTAGTAGAAATTGGCGAGGAAAGAGACTGCCTACTCTCCCGTAGCCTTTCCAAAAGTCACATGCTTGTACATGTGTTTTCCCCTTTTAGTGAAGCATTGAGTTGGATGAGCAAGCCATGAGTCATGTTCGATTTTCCCACTACATACGCATATTACATGATAGCTACTTGTGCTTGTAAGGAGGCCATTTGACTTATGATATTATGTTAAGATATGGGACTATGTTAGAGATTCATTATAGTTAGTGTGACAGCTAGAGTTCTATATTTTTGGCAAACAACCTAGAACCTTTCATGTGAGAATGTAGTATATTGATGTATAGTACCATTTTATTTGAGATAGGGTAGATTACAAGAGGGTCATGCTCAAAAAAATTGACACATTGAAAATATTGTAGATATATTACTGAAGCCAATGAGTACACATAATTTTAGGTGCTATTGTGAGTCTATGAGCCCCATGGCCTCTAGTAATTAGTTGATAATATTAGTATTCCCTTTCCCCTTGTAAGTTTTTTGATAAGAGGGATCAAAGGCTACCCCATGATGGGGTTTAGGGATAATACCCTCAATTTTTTTTATTGTTGCCATTTTTAGATTTCATGGTTTTTCTTGGCCCATGGTTTTAGTGTCCATGATATTGTAAATCTACCTTTTTAATGTGTCTATTAATATTCAAACATGCATTAGGGATTGATATAGCGAGTTATGTAGATATTGTTATGTTGCTAGAATTTCTTTTGGTCTCTTGTTGGTGATACTCATGTAAAGGAACACATTTTTTAATTGTATTGTAACTCTTGATTATTGAATAATATATTGAGTTGTTTCAAAGTATAAGATTTTTTTTTTTCTAAAACTATTTTTCCCATGTAAACCATTGTGTTATGGTATATTAAATTATTATTTTTATTTCCTTGTAGCTATATGATTATTTTATTTTTTACACATGTATTCTCATAGTTTAGTGTGGGAAATAGATTTTGTACCTTTACTTTCTATTAAAGTTATTTGTGAAAGGATTTTTTCATGTACATCTAGTGTAATGTGTCATATTCTTATGGTTTACTAGTTTCTAATTTTGTGTTATATACTTACAATATGATCTTAATGATTACTCCAATATTACATTAACAAGTTTTATGTATTTACATACTCTTTTTAGAAGTTTATATTTGTAATAGTCTACCCTACTTAACAAATAATTATCTTACTAATAAACTTGTATAAAAATATCCTCTTGATTTATAAATCACTTCTCTAATAAATAAAAATATATAAAAATACTAAAATATAATCTACAAAAAACAATAATGATGAAATTTTATATTGTTGTATTAAAAAAATATATTCACAATTAATTTTGGTTCTTTAAAGCTAATTCTAATATGGAAGGACATGGAAAAAAATAATTAGATTTCTCACTTATGATTTTTATTTATTTTAAATTTCTACTACATTTAATTGAATTGTGATGAATTATTTGTTAAATAAAATTATACATTTTCTTAGGTAAAAGGTGAAAAGCCTGAACTATTCATATTAATATAATGAAGTACATAGATACATGAGAGTGCCATATGAGATAATATAATAGGTATAGAAGAGGGACCAAAACTAGACAAAATGGCCCTAGTACCCATGCAAAAAGGAAGAGAGGACAAAAAAAATCCTAAGCCTCAAGACAAAAAGTAATTAGAAAACACAAAATCAATAGATTTGAATAGAAGTTTGGGTGGAATGCTCACACAAAACCAGGTGGTGCAAGAGCACCTTGCTCTCTAAATGCCTTCAATAGGAAAAATTGCAAAAATTGAATTTTCAAATGTAAACAATGTGAAAAAGTTCATGAAGTGGCCATACTTAATGTATTTAAGTCCTTAAAGAGGTCTTTAGGAGGTCTATTAAGCAAGTTGGCAAAATAATTTCTAAAAATGTAAAAGTTGTAAAACTTGCAAAACTGGAGAAAGTGCAAAAAATCAAAAGATGAAGAGTCACCTAGATTTAGAAGGTTGTTGGTTGTTGGGATATGTAAAGGTAGTTGTCATAACTAATGAAAAAGCTATATAAAGCATGGTAGAGGTGAGGAAAAAGCAGAAATTTGTATTCTTGAATCAAATTTTGGTAATAAAGTTCCCTGTTTGGCAATTTCCTTTGTTTTCTCCCATTTACCAGTCGTGTACGGACTGTACAATAGTCCATAAGTTATAAATTTGCTTGTTTTCATAAGGCAATGAATTAATAATCAACTAGAAGTGTTTTGAAGAGATTTTATCAATTTTAGTGGGTTTGGAAACAAGAATTCAGTAAGCCCTTCAAATCAGCGTTTGAGAGTCATTTAAGGAATAAAGCCTCCATCCCATTGATGTAGGTTTAGTTGGTCGATGGGATGGATTGAATAAAGTTTATTTTTGTGTGTTTTGTATGATGGCAGGTCAATGGAAGGAAAGAATGCAAAGATATGGTTGCCGCCCTACAAATTTTTAGAATTCCCATGCATGTAAGGATGCCTCCAAGTGGTGACATGAAGAATTGGTGATGGAAAGGGGTGAAAGGAAGTGTATTATGTTTGTGCAAACCAATTCCAATATGTTTGAAGCATTTTTAGAGAAGGTTGAGGTTTTTAAAGGGTATTTGCAATAAACCCTCACTCTTTTTGCATTATTAAGCCTATAATCAAGGGTCTTGTGGTTCAGTGGTTATTTGAGCTTTTCAACCCCTAAAAGTTGATGATTCTTAGGTTTTGATACTTGTTCAAAGACTATCTGAAGTCATTTGGGGTTTTGGTGGTGTTTTAAGACTACTTCCTTTGATAAAATGGCCTAATTAGGTCTCTTTGTAAGCGAATAGTGTATTGATTCTCTTATGTTTTCCAAAAAAAGTGCTAATGCCTTTGAAGTATGTTGAAATAGACTGAAATGGGTCCCTAAAGGCATGTTTGGTTTATGGAGATTCAGTTTGGGTAGTTTGATATGCCTGCATTTATCAAGTTGTTGTGCTACTAGGAGATTGGTGTTTGAATGCATGAAATTGAGTTTTCTGAATAAATAGTGATATATGTGATTGGTTTTGTGTTGAAATGGATTGAAAAATGATGTTAGAGATGTATCAATGTTTGGGGGAAAATAGTAGATGGTAAACTTGATGATTTGATGTTTTGAGCTATTTGAACCCAATGTGCTAAAAGGTGTTTTGACTGCTAGAATCAATGGTTATGATAGATCAGGGCCATGAAGGTAAATTATTGATTTTTTTATGACAAATTATGATTGTTCAGAGGTGTTACAAGGTATGGTAATAGGTTTTAAGTAAGATTGAGAAAATGGTTGTCTTTTGCTTTGTGAATCAAGTAGACAAGAATGGTAAGGTGGTGAATAATGAAAAGTTGAATGGTTCAGTATTTCTCAATGATGTTACTGCATTGGTTCAGTCATTGTGATGATGGATAAGTTGTATTTGAATTTTGATAAAGGTTTGGAATGATGATGTGGTGATTTGAATTATTGGTGCCTTGTGATTTTCAAGTGAAAAGATGTGATTTTGAGGTAAAGATAAAGGAATTTTGGGTGATTGTTTAATTTAATCTTCTCCATTTGAGTTTGGGTCAGAAGTACCCCTGAGAGTTGTTGGTTTTTGGTAGATTCTCTTGCATCAATTGGTATTAGAGCTAGTTGATTCTAAGGATTTGTTGAATTGGTAGTTTACTGAAGTTGGTTTGTTGAGTTGGTTGCAGGTGCTTATCCATCTAAGCTGTAGAGAAAGTTTGGTGGTTGTGTGTCGATGTGTTTGTGTAGGTTAAGAGAGAACCTAGTCTGTTAAGGCTCCAACAAAGGCCATCTAGCAGCATGAGCACTTGAGGTAGATAGGAGTGTCCATTCTCAGTGTGTTGCTAGACGGTTATCTAAAAAAAAGATAAACAAATAGTGTAGCCTTGTAGGTTTAAATAGATCAAGCTTCCACGACTTCCCACATATCACATGAGGGGGGAATTATTACCAAAATATTTCTAGCATATGGGGTACTTTACTAGTTTTAAAGGGCTTTATTACCCTTTTTTTTATGCATTCCATCTCACTTGTGGAGTACTGCTTAGCTAATTGGGCATTAATGATATGACCAGAGAATGACTAGCTATTTATGTAATTTTTTTTATTTGCATCAAAAGATCGACCATACTGAGAATTGTCTTTTGGCAATGACGTCAGATTAAATTGATATTAATAGAGATAATAGATAATAAATGCACATCCCATCCACCCAGTGGTATGTGGTACTTCAATTAATGTATATATGTGGGAAGTGCTTATCTCAAAGCCTTCATTGACACATGTCAAAAAATTTGGGATTAAGTTGTCTCAACCTTAATGAGTCCCATGATTATTTAATTAATTATTTCCCCCTAAGTTGCTAAATTTATTTATTAAATGTAATAATATTTGTTTCCATATTGCTAAGTTACTTTGTGGGAGCCAGTGGGGAGTTGGCATCCTACATGCAAGGTACAAAAAGGAAAATTGTGACACATGTCACATGGGCACTTCATTGGGAAGGAAGCAAGAATTAAACCCTCTAAAATGGGTGCCATGTTGACATGTGGCAATGTATTTTGGAAATAAGTATTGGCAGGGTCCACTTGTGTGCTATTTTGTCTCTTCAAAAAAGAAGAAGCATGGATAGGTGACACTTGTCACTTGGGTGCTCAATTTGGCATTAAAAATTGTAAAAACCTCTAGGAGGGGCGCCATGATGTCATGTGGCATCAATTTGACTTGTTTTATGAAGTTTGACTAGGAGTTGTGGGTAATTTATATTTTGGTAGTAAATTTGATTTTATCTATGGGATGCCTTGCATGTGAAGTTGCTTGATTTTTGGAGCTACAAGCTTTGCATGTGCTTGCATATTGTTGTACATTGGTGCATGTACGTGCATGTTTGATAGGTTGCTAATTGGGTCACTTGGGACTCATGCATGTTGTTGATTTTTAGTTTGCATGTAGAGATTGGAAGATTGACACATCCAGAAAAAATAAACACCCATGTATGAGATGTATTTATTGATGCCTTACCACATTATTTTTGAGAGATTGAATGTGATTTTTGAGACTCCGTTATGCTGCCAAATCCACTCTAGATTTGTATCACAGTGAAACTACAACTGCAAGAGCATAGATTTTGTATATTGTATGTAATTTCCATATTAAAGTAATACAATTGATCTGTGCTTTGGTGTGAGGGTTTTTTCTCAAAATGGTTTTCCCAAATAAAATTCTATGTTATGTGTTTTATTGTTTAAATATGAAATTAATTGAATGCATGCACAATCTTAAAGATTAATTTTGAATATTTAAATATTTGAAACAAAGTTTTGCAACCTCTTCCCTGATTGATTTACATTAGGGAAGCATTTCCGCACTCGACTTTCCTTTCAAAAAAATTGCAAGTTAAGAAGACCAGAGCTTAGGAAGGGTGCTCGAGAGAGCGATCAAATGCCACATGTTGAATTGCTAAACTGGTGAGAGCATTGGATGAGTTTGGCAGTAGTTTTATTTATGTTGTAATCCTGCAAACCTTCGTGTTAGCCACCACCACCTTTTATCTTCATGATCCCAGTAGACAATCCGACCAGTCGCACAACATTAGTTGCATTCAAGGATTAAAGGAATTCTTGAAATATTCTAGCATGACATGTGGCTTGCTTTTTCCCTCATGGTGGGCCCATCGGTTAATCCAAAATAAAATTATACATTTATTTATATATTTTTTGAATTTTGAATTTTATTTTATTGCTAAATTATGTTTGCTAAATATGGAGAGATATTAATTTTAAATAATTTATATTATATATAAATTTGATATTTATGATATAGATATCTATAGTTGATATTACATATATATTTCTAATATATGTATTAGTAGTACTTGTAATTTTATGAAGTCAAATCAACTAAATTTTTTAATTTATGGAGATATTTTAGATATATATATATATATATATATAAGTAATTATAATTAAAATATGTCTAGAATAAATTTTTTTTGATACAATTATAGATGTAGGGATTAATGAAAGATTTCAATTATGTAATTTAACACAAGCACTCATCAAACACATATAATGTAATTCAAGAATATCACAAGAGTAATATGATAATAATCAAAACAATAATTTATTAATCTATAATATAATATTTCATCAATAATATATGTCTCTAGGACTTATAAACAAATTTAGATCTTAAGTAAATTACAATATAACATATACACTAAAAAAGTGTGTGATCTCAAATAACAAACTATTTAGATTAATTGATCTTCAATAACTCTTCTCTTAACGACTAGACCTCTACTTGATTATCTCGCAGTCCTACTCACTCTTGCTCTCAATGAATCTACCACCCTTTTATAATAAAACTTGGTAAAATAGATTTGTGTTAACAAAAATATAGTACAATCCCCTATACATTTAAAGACAGATTATAAAATTAATTTTAAATAATTTTTCTTTAAAATTCAACTTAAAATTAGATACATATTTTTAAAACATACAAATAACATTTATTCTACACATAATAAAAATTCTAAGTGTAATTTTAATCATGAACTACCTTAAAACCAAAAATATCACCATCACATTTTCAATTCCATACCAAATTTTACATATAATATTACATAATTTACCATTATTAAAATTACAAAATAATACATATATTGTTCCTTGGGTAATGAGATGATATCAGTAATTTAAATCAAAACGGTATCTAGAAACTAATCAAGATGCATCTCTCTTAACAAGCAAGATATATCTCCCTAAAAATAGGGATTGCATTAAACATTGTGATGACATATGATCACATCAAGCACTTACAAAGATAGAATACACACATTTAGTGATTAAGACTGAAAATGAGGAATGTGATCTTTTCTAAAAGTTGAGTAAATGGCCATTATTATTAGGATGTGACTACTAAATTAGTTTGTCCATACCTTAAAGGATGGGATGGAATAAGCACAAAGGGTTTGTTCATTGCACTTGAACAAAAAGAATTTTAGTAATCAATTTCACATGGAATTATGTTTGTATTTCCCATACATTTGAAAAAAGATGGTCTAGAATAATTGGTAAGTGGAAATACACATAGGATTGTGTTTGTATTCATGAATAGTATAGGGAAACTCTTCCCACTTGTGTTGGGCCTAAATAATCTTTATTGCTAGTATTAGGTGGATGGAATTTCAGTGCTATGTTTTTTTTTAATAGTTATTGTTGAGAATATATGTAGGATAAGGTTTCATTTGGGCATGGAGAGGGATAATTAGTTTGTAAGGAATTTTATATTGTATATTTTTTAGTTAATTTTCATTTATTTATATTTTGTAAGTAGGGATTTATAATAATTTGTTTTTTTTGTATTAAGTAATAATAATTTGTTTTTAATGAATATTAATGATTTATTTATAATTTATTATATTTAAGTGATGTTTATATTAATTTTTTAAAAGTCATTTCTATATTATTTTGATTCAAATAAATTAATTATGTTTTTTTCTCTAAATCAAACTTGTAATTTTATTTAATGTATTACAAAAATATCATCTAAATCTGAATAATAAGCATATTTTAATATTTTAAAGAAATATGATTTTAAAGAAGTGTTACTTAATAAAATACTAAAAAATATAGATAAGTATATGTAAAAAATATAATTGTATTCATTTTTATTTTTCTATGAAATTATGACATTTTAACTACAATTAACTAAATATTACTATCATGAAAAGGATAACAAATAAGTAATAATATGAAAGAGAAAATAAATGACAATAAACCATTGAATCGCACTTCTACATTTGATTAATAATTTTCAAAATTAAAAAAAAGAAATATCACTATTGTATTTTAAGTGATTTACAAGTAAAATAGTGTTAGAAGTAAGATTTTGTATTTGTAACTACATATTTTGACTGATAAACTAGAAGAATGAATAGACAAGTATGGTCATAGGAAGATATATTTGATTATGTATTATAATTTTTTATCATACATTTGATATATCATTTTGATTATAAAATTGAATAAAATTTAATGAACCTTTTAAATTAGATATAAAGGACCTTTAAAATATTTATAACTTTGTTATAAAGAAGTATGAGAATGTATATAAATAGTAAGTGTTTTTTTAAATTTATAAAAATAGTATTTATTAATTCATAATAAAAGTAGATGGAATGGTATTACATTATAAATAGTTTAAACATGTAACGTTTTAAATAAAATAAATTAAAATTAGTTAAATTGTTATGTAGCAAGAGTTATTATAGTGGAAGGAGATGACAACACTTCTTTATTAGAGGGATCCATCCATCTAGTTGAAGTGGCCATGGATATTGAGAATTGGCTCCCACCTCATGATGACACTTTCATATTTTTCTTTGTATTTTTTATTTATAAATAATATGACTAGGGGAAACAAAAAGATTTAGACATGAGAATTCACCACTATTGAGCCACCCATAAACTCCCCTATAATGAAGTTGAGAAGAAATATATTGGTCACATGTTTTATTATACCAACCATGCTTTCTATGCTAAGAAAATCCATGTGAGAACATGTAGTGATGGTTGGATTGATCATTATGATTATGATCATGTATATACCCTTGAGGAGGGGAAGGAACCCTACTAGAGGGGGAAGGTGGATCTTGAGTGATAGTACAAGGAGCGTATGTCTAATGCTAAAAATGAATCTATAATTAAGAAAATTCCATAACTTTGTTAGCTTGCACCTAAATTTGTAGCAACATATTAGAACATAACATAGATTTATAATACACTAAAATGATAAATAAAAAATCCCAAAAATGGGGAATTTTCTATCTTTCTAATTATTAATAGAATATCCACTCTAAAAACATGCCAAATTTTGGTGAATATAGTTGGTAAGTGTGACCAATAACCTAGAAAAATTATGTTCTTGAAAAATGATAAGGTTGTAATGGCTTTAAAAAATCATGAATCCAAATCCAATCATCTCGATCCCATAAGGAAAATTAGAAGATATTATAGAGAGATTCTAAATGACCATAATAAGAATTATAAACATTGAGATAGATCAAATGAGATCCAATGGGGAGAATCTGTTATAGAAGTTATGAAACAAAATGAGTTAGCTTGGATTCCAAACTAATCATCAAAACCATATGAAATTTGTGTTTCCAATGACTGGTTGTAGACTAAAGATTTTATTTGTTATTCATCATTTGAATAATTGGTAGATTTGGAGAGATCTATGAGTAGCCTTACAAGGCTTGTAATATTGGAAAGGGGATTTAGGATTTGTTTTCTAATCCTTCCACCATGGTTTGGGGCATCTAATCCTAATCTTATGAGGCATATTTGTAGATAGATTTCCTAGTGGTGAATTTTCACTAAATTGTGAATAATTAAAATTGGCCCTCCATTTAAAATAGTGAACATGAAAAGCTATAAAGGGAATTAAATTATCATATTTTTATCAACAATTAGTTCAATGCTAGTTAAATCATCTAAACATTATTTTACTACACTTTAAAATTGAATTATTTTTTCTCAATAAATGATGCATTAGATCTTAATTGCCAAAATTTTATAATACCATTAGAAATATTAATCATATTTACCATTTATATTACATTCCCACCTATTTTTGGATCTATATGATCATTATTATTAACCTCATTCTTTCTTCTGGGGGCATATTCACTTTAAACATTTGGTAGAATTTTCTATTTATAAATTTAATATAATTAAGTTTTTAAGCATTATATTTTGGTCCCATATTGTAGGCTAATGTGTAAAAAACTCTCATAGTTCTATGGTGGCATCATCAAACAATGAACATAAATCTTTCTCTCTTTTACTATCATGGCCTCTTGAACTTAGGGCATACAAGACCTCAAATATGATGACTGGAATAAAAGTAGCATAGATTTCATTTACTACTATTATTTTTTAAATTTTAAATGGTTAAGAAATTGAGATCTTATTTGCTATCTATGACATGCATTTTCATTATATAATTATTGCAATAGCTCTTCTAGTGTTGTTTCAAAGTGAGATATGGATAGGATTGCTTGTCTATATGATCAATAGAGGAATTATGATTATCAATGTATGGATTGAAAGAGTTTGGTATACAAATTTTAGTTGATAAAAGGATTATTTTTACTGGTCTTCAATTTTTAGATAAATTTTGTTAAAAATATATACATGTTAAAATAGTTTTTTTTATCAAAAATAAATTACGATGTCAATTTCCATGATTGATTTCCTTTCTAATTTGATGGTTTTGATTTACTTCTGAGAAGTAATAAGAATTTATAATTTAGAATGTTCACTCATTCTCATAATTCCTTTTAAATTATTCAATTATATATTGATCAAAGGTATATATCTAATATGATATTTTTAATTTATTTATAGGAAGTAATAAGCATGTGTGATTGAGAATGTTCACCCATTCTAAAAATTCCCTTTGGAATGATAGATTATATATTGATCGATAGTGAATATTTGTATTGACTCCACTAATACTTGTTAGCCTTGAGACCCACTTCAACATTTAAAAAATAAAATAAATATGGTGAGATACACCAACCAAATATACATATATTGATGGAACCATTATTTAAAAACATTTAATTTTATGGTTTTGATTAGAGGTAAAAAACAGGTTTTGAAGGGGCTTGAAACCCTTTATAAAAGAAAGCAGCTGAACTAAAGATAAAAGCAATACATCAACAAACAACCCCACATAAGCGACCCATTAGCAAAAAATCAGACAAAAAGGAGGGCCAACCAACAACAATACATACTTTTTAGAATGTCTGCCGCCTCCACGTCGCATTCTATAGCTTTTTTTGCATCATCAAAAACATCAGAACTTTCCTTACCAGAAGTCCCTCCCTGAGCTTTGGTTTTGTTCCTAGTACGAGCTCCAGGACCACCCGTATTTAACTCATAAATCAAAACAATACCTTTGTCACCACTCTTCCCAGTAGCAACAACTTCACCCATCTGCTTACCAGCAACAACACCCTCATCATCATGGGCAATATCTTTATGCTTCTTAGCACTAACCAGAGGAGAGGAAATAGCAGTAGACTCATAATTACCAACAATTTTATGACCCTCCCCATATCTTATCACAGAGTCCCAAACTTTCCCCATTTGTTCCTCAAGAATGAGGATTCTTTCTTCCATGTTTTGCTTCATTTTGAAGGTTTCCTCCACCACCGTGTCCACCACAGTATTCAAGGAGTGAAAAAACTCATCAATTTGGTTCTAAACAAAGGACCCCTCAGCGTTAACTATTCCCCTGACTCTAACATTCATTTTATTGAGCTCATGGAAAAACCACTTAAAAAGATTAAAGAGAACAATAGACCCCTCACACGCAGTGCCAAGCACATTAGAAAAATCATCTCTATCAATATTAAAAACCCCTTTCCCCAGGGCATCCTCCCCCTCAGAAGAACTATTCCTATCATTTTCAATAGGGGGTTACTTACCTTTTTCCACAGCGGCTGGAGTCTTAAGCTTGCAGATGGAGCTCACAATTCCCTCAACCACCACTTTTCTCTTCATGACCCTCTCCAAGTCCTCACCCTGGGTCTCTGGAGCACCAGTAGTAACCCCATACTTATCTTTCATTTGCATAGCCAACTGAACGCTCGAGGAGTCATCAACAAAGAGGCTACCCATAATTGTGAGAGGGAGACCTTGCTCCAGAATCTGACTCGCAGACCACAAAACCCTTTCCGTCCCACTAGCATCCCCAATGTCCTTCATCTTGGTGGCCGGAGGCGGCGAGGATGCCTCTCCATATAGGTCATTCCTTATCTTCGGGCCCCTACTCGACACTACAACAACAACTTCATCACTACAGGTTAAGTAATCACCACTATCACAATCTTCCCCTTTTTTCTTCTTTCTCGAGGGATGGCAATGTGGACCCCCTTCCAGAGAAGCAAGAGAATCTGGCACGAACTCCACATCATCATCCAACTCATCCTCTTTACCCAAAATGAACTTCCTTCTCTTGGCCCTTTTACTAACATGTTCATCATCGAAAGTCGTATCATACCCTTCAACAAGTTTATGTTGTTTACCGTTTGGCATAGGCATAGGTTTGGGAACCTCAATAGATTTCACATAATCAAAAATCAGGAGAATTAACTCAACATGTAAAACATGATTTTTTGGGTTCTTCTTGTGATCCTTAATCCCCGCATCAAGAGACATATGAAGATAAAATAGGAAAGAGACCCTCCTCTTGTGAAAAAAGTGATTTAACAGAATGAAATGATAGTTACTCACTGCCGAGAAACAACCTTCCAAGGTAATGTAGCACATTAATTCCTCCGCAACATCCCCCCATAGGGCCTTAAGGGAGCTCCACTGATAACCACCACTCTTAGCAGTCTTTAAGTCCTTCTCATCACCTTTGAAGAAATTTTTCATTGCAGTCTAAGCCTCCTTTTTATCCCTAAAAACCTTCATACTATCCATAAGCAGGCCAGTAATTCCAGCAATGAATTCCTCATTCACCTCAATCTTAGTCCCATAAAGTTTAAGCACTTTGTCATTCCAACCCTTAATAAAGAGGTCCATCACCTGAGGGTTGTTGCCCTGAAGTTTCTCCAGATAGGGAGTTAATCCTCACTTAACCAGTACCTTCCATACCTCCTTCTTTTCCTTCCCAACATCACAAGATTTGGGTTCAACCCAATTTCTATCACCCCCCATTTTTCCACAATTCACACTAGGAACCAGCTTATAGACACTAAGCCCAGCACCAAGAATACTCTGGAAAGCAATGCCAAAACTACCTAGAATCCATGTGAGACCAGAGTTGGGACAAGGGAAAATAACAATCCTTTGTCTAGAACACCCTGCACCCATACAAATCTCTTGATTCAAATCTTGTACCCCATACTTATTCATAACATTCTGCCACGTGATGAGAAGCTTTCACGCCACCCACCATAGTAGGACTTTAATCCAAATGATTTCAGCACTCATTATTTATCATGGTAGTAGCCTCTATAGGATGAGGGTTATTTTGATCCAACTCCCTAAAATCTCTTACACCAATGTTTGTGAAAATATCCGCAAGCCCATTTCCTTCTCTAAGGATATGTGAGATATAAAACTTATCAAAAGACTTTAAAATATCTATTGAATCCTTTATTAAAGACTCAATAGTCCAAGAGGGAGGAGTGTTATTTTTCAAATTGTTTATAATACTCAGAGAATCCCCCTCCAACTAGACTTTTTTATAACCTTTGGTTTGAGCCAATTTGAGACCATGATAGGCCGCAACAAATTTAATTGTATGGTTAATCCAAGTTAATAATTTATTTTTCCATAATATGATATTTAAAATAATAGAAAGACTTTTTTGGCAATTAATGCACTTAGCCAATATTTACCATGATTCACCAATATTTATATAAATTTCTAGTAATATGCATAACTTCACCAAGAAAATTAATATTGAAAGAAAAGAGAAAGGATTTGTAATAAAAAATAATTCACTTATCCAAATATTAGTGGAATTTTCTTAAATTTATCACTACTTTAAAGGGATTTTATCTATAATGGTGTCAAAAGATTCAAAATCTAGGTTGGATTGCTTAAATTTGATCTTTGAATTAGGTCATGGAATCTAATTCTTGGTGGTTCAAATACACCATCTAGTGGACTAAATAAAGTAGTTTTCCAAATAAAACAAAACTTTTCCCTTTTCCTCATACATAAAACTAGATATCTCCTCATTTAGAGTAAACTCAAGTAGATTGTAGGTGGAAACATGGCCTAGGATTAAATACATAAGACATCCAAAATATGTGATATCCAAGATCAAATGTCAAGTGTTTCTAGGAAGGGAATTTGTGCCTAAGAAGGTTAGCAGCTCAGGTGGGCACATCGACAATGTTAGAAAAATGTTTGAGAATCATTGAAGTTCACTTGTAGATATTTTTCAACCTCATTGATCATTTTTCTTCATTTTATTTTAATAAACATTTCAAAATATATGTTTCTATTTTCTTTCTCAAGTAATTGACATTTATAGGCCAAATATCTTATCTTCAACACATTTTTTCTAATATATAACTACTTAGTATAATATAAATCATAAATAATATATTTTAATAATATACATATAGAAGGTTAGTTTTCTCTTATTTCAACAATTAAGATCAAGCCCAATACTATCAACATTCATAGAATAAGTATGTGACATATGATTATTATCGATGGGTGTGGTAACAGTATATAATAGAGAATGAAAAACGACAAGTAAATCCATAAAGGAAGAGAAGGTAAAAATGCAATGTCAATTGTATGTTAAAATTCCATAATAAATTAGGAACATGTGGATCATATGCCACAAATTATACAAACCTATCAAAAAAAATGATGGAAGCATAAATAAACTCCAAGGATGTAGGACCATGAGAATCCATGCCATAAAAATAAGGGCCTATCTAAGGGTAGGTGGTGTAGGGTTCACAAAAAGATGCAATTAAGGATCAAAACACTAAAATAAATAGATGAAAAATGTAATAATGATGTATATAATTATTATTAATATAATATTAGTCAAAAATCATATTTGAGATGAAACCATAAAGGGTAGCTAAGGGTGAATATGGAGGGAAAAAGTGATCACACAATAGAGCAAAAAATTCTCAGAAAGATGATATAGTAATGCATATGAATAAAACCATAAAAAGATATAAAAATGATAATCTAATAAAAATATAGATATGGAATGAACTAAAAGAGTGAAGTTTTAGCCATATGGTTAAACCTTAGGGGATAAAATCATGGATGGGTTTACTAAAAATGCAAAGGATCACAACTTTTATCTAAGATTAATCTAATATAATCAACATAGATTGAATCAATGATAGTTATAGGAAGGGTAATTCAACAATTAAATTCTAATATAGGAGATTAAATAAGATGGATAATGATACTTATCTCTAAGAATATTGAAGATGAATAACTCTAATACAATTTTGAAATTTGATTCTCTCAATATTGAAAATATAATTTCTCAAATTGTGTTTAATCTTAGAATTATAATAATTTGTTAAGTAGTTGTGGGTCAACTATTTAGACCTAAGTCAATTCTATAGGAAAGTGTAATATCTTGAGCCAAAATTCCTAGGAAAATATAATCTTTAAACCCTTCTAACACATTATTTAGATAAGAATACTATCAGATCCTAATATTAAATTAGATCTTAGAAAACTCATATTTATTCATTATTTACATAAAAAATATCATCACATTTCCAAATAGAAAATGACATATATAACTCCCAATATTCTTATTATTGTGAACAATAAATAACATATGCAATTTTTTATGATCTCTTTCTTATTACAACAATGATTGTATTACATTCAAACGATTTTTTAAAATCAATAATCACAACCAAAAAAGCTCTCATATTCATACCAACATTAATAAAAGATAAAACTAATAAAATGCAACTAAAATCCACATCCAATTAAGCTCAAATATAAAATCTATATGAGACCACCCTTAAAAATTAATATATTTTTTCCTATGACCTCCTCAATCGAACACAAATGCTAAAATAATTCCTAAAATTATTTGTGTGAAGTGTATATGATGATGCCAAAAAGGATGTCTTCACTCTTTTATATCCATCAAAATAATAATAGGTTGATCATAAAGTAAACATGTAACTTCAAATATGAATAGAGATTATGGGTGAGATGATTCCATATTTGAAATTTTTGGTGAAAAAAATAGACCACTAATGACGTTATGACATGTGTTTGGAATTTGAGAAGAGAATGGAGATAAAGGTAGGTGTAGCATCAAAAAATGTCACCCTTGACAATTTCACACTACCTTGACACCCTCTTTTTCTTATAACATTAATAATAATAATAATTTGATCATTTTGGGGACTAGATTAATAAAATATATTTAAATCCCCATCATCCTTACAATTTTGGGAAAAAAAAGCATCAGTCATGGACGTAGGGTGCCCTAGACCAAAAATACATTTTTTGAATTTGAAATCTTAATTGGCATGATTTTATGATTTGAAAATGACCTAGGTCAGCCCCTACCAAAAATGATTAATTAAAATGCATATATAAACATGTTTTCCTCTCATTTTGAACATAGGGCAGACAATTTATGAATAGGAGATCAATTAGAAGGAAATTACGGATAAGTATTGAGTTATCATCTACATGCTATGCTACAACAATCCATTATGTATGTGAGCTAACATTTTACAGGTCCATCAAGAAATCAAGACATCCATCAATCAACTTGTGTGTGGCATCTATTCTTCAAAGGTTTTCACATCAAGGTAATACTATCATTTATCATTTATCAATTTCAGTCAATCATTATTGTTTTAGCCTCTGCCTGACCTAGGGTATGCTCTCTTGATTAGAAATCATTGTAAGTGGAGGTAGAAATACCAAAGTTTGGGTTTGACTTAGGTAAGCCTCTATACACCACAACATTTCCCCTATTTTCATGTGTGTAGGTCAAATCCAAGAATTTCAGCAGAAGACAAGCTGGGAAAACACAGATCATACAATGATTGGTATCTCAGAATTTTTTAGATCTGAAGGAGAAAATTAGTCTAGGGCACCACACACCCTAAACCAACCAATTCCAGTTTAAATTTTGGTCACAGGTTCCTCTCTATCATCATTTATCATTTATCAATTTCAGTCAATCGTTATTGTTTTAGCCTCTGCCTGACCTAGGGTATGCTCTCTTGATTAGCAATCATTGTAAGTGGAGGTAGAAATACCAAAGTTTGGGTTTGACTTAGGTAATCCTCTATACACCACAACATTTCCCCTATTTTCATGTGTGTAGGTCAAATCCAAGAATTTCAGTAGAAGACAAGCTGGGAAAACACAGATCATACAGTGATTGGTATCTCAAAATTTTTAGATCTGAAGGAGAAAATTAGTCTAGGGCACCACACACCCTAAACCAACCAATTCCAGTATAAATTTTGGTCATGGGTTCCTCTCTATCATCATTTTTTAGATCTAGTTCTATACTATTACTTTCCATTGTCGTTTATGTGATAAATTACATTTTTAGATCTAGAGTTACACGTCAAATAGGCTTATCAAATCATACATCAAATTTATCATCCTCATAACATAAAAATAAAAATAAATACCAGGGAATTGTCTCTCCATTGTGGTAGCAAGCTAATCATCAAACCCTAGTTCACTTATGTTTTGAATGTTGAGTCAAGTGAAAAGGAGATAATCTTAGTTATCCTAATTGGATCTAGGATCACTTTTCCTACACAATATTTTGGTGAACTTGACATATCTTACACTTGTAATTTTTTTAATTTTTCATTACATAAAATCTAAAAATTGAATTAAAAACCTAGGTGCTTTGAAGATCTAATGTTCATTTCTATTAATTTTCAAAAACCTATCCATTTTCATTAGTTGTTCATCATAAAAATGAAAAATAATTTTATTTAATTTGCATAAATTTTTAGATCTTATTTTCCTTATTTAGGGATTAGATATGAATTATTTTCATTGAGAAAATTAATTACAAAATTATTCTATCATTTATGCATCCATATTTTAGTGAAAAACATTGAAAACATGAAGAAATTGCATAGTATTTTCATTTCAAAAGATAAAAAGCATTGCTTTTCTATATTTTTTTGAAAAATAATTTAATTACAGTGTTCAATTTATGAAAATTATCATTTAAACTATCCAATTTCTCTAAAAATATCAAAAATTTCATGCATGTAGGTGATTCTGTAGTACCCCTCCACTTTGCTTATGTTTTATGTTAGCATGTTTTCACTTTGATAGACCCTGGTACTTGGTTTTGATGTATTGATCGCTGACATTAGAGTAATGGTGGATTTATTTGTGATGTGATGATACATTTTATGGTGATAATTATTTATGACATGCTTTATGTTAGCATAGATGTTTACTTCTGATGTTATTGCTATCTATATGCTTATGGTAGATTAATTGTTATTTGTTTTGTCAGTTTGATGTGATGTGTATTGGAGTGGAGAATGGAGTTGCATCACTTGCTTGTGAGTGCCCTGTGATTTTCGTGATTTTCTCCGCACGGTGTGTTTGAATCATGGATTGTCTATATATGTATGTTATTTGTCTGATTGCAAGATTGCAGGTACATGACACCGACTCCACCTGGTTTCTCAGGTCTGAGCATGTCAAGACTCAACGAAAATGTTGATTGGGAGGTAGTAACAAGGTTTTTCCTAGTCTAGTCTCAAACCTAGTCACAGTATGTTGTCAGTTTAGGTTTGGTGTTTTTGGATGTTTTGTCTGTGTCAGTTTGGATTATTTATTATGAAAGGTAAATTTTGTTAATTTAATGTTAGATTAATGTTTTATTTAATTTAATGCTTATTTAAATTAATTTTAAATAAAGTAATTAAAAGCTTTGTATTTTATTTAGTTAATTAAATTAGTTTATTGGTAAAATAATTTAGTCAATGAGATTAAAATTATTTTATTAAATAAATAAATTAATTGATAAAGTTATCTTTATTGGGAGAATAAATTAAATATAAAATTAAATGCTTTGTGGGAAATCAAATTTTAAATAGGAAATAAAATCAAAAGGAAATTGAATTTTGAATTTTGAATTCTTTAATTCTTTAAAATTAATTAAATTCTTGATAAGTGAGGAAAGAAAGAATCACCCGTGAGTTAGAAGATATTTTCTTCTTGACAAGTGTGTTAGTTAAATTTATTGCATTTTTCTTGTTGAGGATTCTCTCGGAGAAGATATTATGTGATTTGGGGAAAACAAGAAATCACTTCACAGAAAATTAAAAAACAGTGATCTGCTGAAAAATTGAATTGTGTTAATTTGTGATTTCCCTTGGGTTTTGCTTAATATTTCTGGAAGAGATCCTCGGGTAGAATTTTTGTTCAATATTTGGGTTCTTCTGGAAAGTGGTGGTTTGAAAAGAGCTTTGGAAGTTGCACGCAACAGGCAAAACTTCTCTTCAACAGACAAATTCTTCAAGCTATAGGTTTTTTCTCTGTTTATTTATTTTGTTTATTTTCTTTTTAAAAGATTGCCTATAGAAGAAATTTTTATTAAAAGCTTTAGTACTTCTCGGTAAATTATTCTATAGAAATTTGTTGTCTTTCTGTGTGAATTTCAAGAAAACAAGATTTATTAATGAAATCAGAGAAAACAAATGAATAGTTACAAAGTAAATAGAAGAAACCTTTGTGAGAAATTTTTCAAAAAATTTCCTATAGATGAGAATTTGGTATTGAATTAAAAAAAAACTTTTGTTGTTGAAATTGTAGAATTTTGACATAATTTGATTAAATTGAGGAAATGGAAACTGGTTGAAAATGAAACCCTTCATTGTTGAAATTGAAGATCTTTGATAAATATTGTATAAATAGATAAGCTTTCTGTAGAAAACCTCTGTATTATCTGGTTAAAATATTCCTATTTAAAAAAAAAAATCTGAACAATTTTTCCAAATTTGTGGTTTCTTATTTAATTATATATCTATTTATTAAGATTCATAAAATGTATTTACATACATTTGAAATTATGGGAAATTCACAGAGAGTTTTTAATATATATAAGAAAAATGGAGAATCACCCATACGGCGAATTTAATCCTAAAATTAAAAAAAATAGAAATAAAAATTTAGATTTGTAAGGGGGACGGTGAGTGGGCTACCCCTAGTCGCCGCTCCCATGGAGAGGGTGTGGCTGCTGTGAGGCAACACCCTCCACTATTCTGTGGAGGAGGTGCTGCCCCACAGGTAGCGCATCCTCCAGTGGATGCTGCCAAGCACAGTCATTATTAAAAGAAAGAAATTTTTTATTTTTATTTTGTTTACTATTTAATGAATATAATTTAATACATATATATATATAATATATGTATTATGTATTTTATATATTATTTTTAATATATAATTTATATAATATATATATATATATTTATTTTATATTTATTGAATATGTAATTTAGTTTTGTTAAATAATTTGTTAATAATATATATATATATATATATATATATATATATATATATATATATATATATATATATATATATATATTTGTTTATAATAGATGTTTTAATATATAAATGGATATTTTATTAAGCAAAAGATTATTAAAGAAAGTTGATTTATAATTTAATAGATGCTGAGTTATTGGAAAATTTAAATGTTCATGTAGAGGATATTATAATGAAATGATTGTAATAGGGAATCAAATTTTATTATTATGCATAATTATAGAAATTGGAATTAAATAAATAGTTTTATTTTATTTTCCTTATTATTGCAAATTGAATCTTATTTACTATGAATAATTGCTTGAGATGAGATATTGAAATAATTGGATTTAGAAAATCCTAATATTAGAATTTTTATTTTTGCCTGAATTGTTTTATGTTGTTTTAAATTCTTATTGGGCAAAATTGGGATTATATGTGATTTCAAGTCTTCTAGATATTATTTCTTGAAAGGGAAATTGTTTCCATGATGGTTTCTTACTTTGAGTTAACTAGGGTAGTGCACATGGTTTTGTATGGTTTTTAGACACCTGATTCTATGAACAAGATGTGATGTCTGTTGTGAAATGTTTGGTATTATATGTTGATTTATGTGCACCTTTCTTACTGTAGTAAGTGGAGTTAGTTTTCTTGTGTTATTTTTAGGGGAGTGGCTCTTTGTGAGGGCTGACACACAAAGTGGTGCCTGTTTAACTCATGTAGAGTTAGTTAATTAGTGAAAATTAAATCAACACATTGGGTATTCTAAAATATTTAACTGGATTAATTGTGCCTCACTTATGGACTTAAGAGCTAGCTCAGTCTTGAGAATGAGTCGAGAAGGCCTGGAATGGCAAATTAGATATCTTGTTTGTAATACCCCTCCTCTTACTGTTGGATTTATTAATTACTATGCTTTAACTTGATACGTTGATACTATGATGATACTCTATGTGTTGTTGGATTTGACATTTATGTGGTTTTGATTGATGCTTTGTGACAGTGAGTGTCTGTATTGTTGTTTGGTGTGTGTGGATGCGTGGTTTAGTTAATTGTTGCGTGTGACATTCTTAGTATGATTTATGATACTCGATGTTTTGATTTGGATTATTTGTTTATTTAAATGATTTGTCATTAATGTTTATATGTCAATAAGATGATTCTATGGGGATGTTATTTAATTTAGTATTATTTTATGATGCAATTGTTTAATAATGAGTTATGATGCATTAGTTAGATATCATGTCATCTTATGATCAATTTGGTTAGAAATGTTAGCTCGTTATTGATGATATAATTGTTAGAATAGATTAGGTGAGAGGACAGTGTAGCATCACTCGTTCACGAGTGCCCTGCTACACTGCAATTCCTTCTCATGATAGGATGTTGATTATATATATACATGTGCTACTTGATGTTTATTTGGATGCAGGATTGCAGGAATAAGTCTCGATTCCACCTGCTTTGGCAGGACAGGGCGAGCAATAAATTAACCCAATGGGTAAAAGTTGAAAAAGGGAGTAGGTTTGGAAGTGTCCCCGTCCCAAGTCGTCGTCTGTTGTGAGTCGTTGTGTTATGACTGAAGTTTTGTCTTTGCCTTGTATGTAGTTTCTCTGTTGAGTATTTATTTAATTCTTGGTTAGTGTTTAATTAATTAATCGTATTTCATAAAATAATTAATTAATGTTGCATTGTTATTTGATTTAATTGAGAACTAGAAAAATGTTAAAATTAAATATATAATAAATTAAAAGTGATTTAATTAATTTAAAAGTGCAAATAATTATAATTAAATTAATATTGTTGAGAGTAATTAAATATTTTTTTTTTATTAATATTAAATTAGGAAATTATGTGAGGATAATATCTAAATTAAATAAATTATTTTAATTAAAATTTTAGATATGTGTGAGCTTTTAAAAGCTGGAAAAGGACCAATAAGAAAGGGGGCTTTTTGGAAAAGAAAGCGGGAAAAGATTTATTGTTTTAATTAGTGATTTATTATTTTTTTATGGGGGGAATTTGATTCACATAGAAGTTTTGGGGAAGTTTTGCTCTGTTGTTTTTAGATCTAGAAAAGAAAAATAAGAAAGAGAGTTTTGAGTTTTGAGGTTTTTTCTGGGTAAAAAAATTATTGTGAGTTTGAAAAGAAAAGATTATTCAGTAGAACATTGAAGGCAAAAGGTCGAGAAAGGAGTTACAGGAGGAATTCGAGAGGAGGTTACAGGCGGGATTCTCCTTCAGACACAGGATTCCAGGTTTTCCCCTTTTAAATTTTTAATATTTCGTAGGTCTGTAAACAAATCTGATTGCTATGTTTTCGAAAATTGTTGTATGAAGTTTTATGTTTTGAAAACTTGTTGTGTTTAAAACTCTCGAATCTTCTGTAGAAAATTTTGGTAGAACCCTCTTTAAAATTCTTCAACATAGTTTAGTAGGGAAAAATTAGTGTGTTTGAAATATAAAAAAAAAATTCATTTCTGTTTGAAGATCGAAGTTGCCTGTTTAAATATATATCGAGTTATTGAAAATCCATTGTTGAGTTGCTTAGAACCTCGGGTTAAATATATTTATACATATACCAAAGATTAGATATACATATATTATCATTCTGATTGAATCGATTTTCTGGGTTAATTTCTATCTTGTATGAAAACCTGAAGTTTTTATTGGTTTGTCATAAGTTTTGTTTAAATATAAATTCTCTATATATTATTTAATATATATTGATATAAATTAATTGTTATGTATATATTTATAGATCAAGTATCTGTTTAAATATAAATTCTCTATATATTATTTAATATATTGATATAAATTAATTGTTATGTATATATTTATAGATCAAGTATCTGTTTATACAGAATAAATAAATGGATGTATTTATGCCTGTATGCTGGGTCTCGGGTTCTGTGTATTGAATATAGAATTTAGTTATTTATTTATTTTTATTTTTAAAAAATAAAAAAAATATAAGAAACCTCTAGACGAATTCGATTTTCGAAATTTGTGTTGTTTTATTTTAATAAAATCTGCATGTTTTATATAAAATAAAATAAAATAAAATAAAAAAATAAAATTTAATTATTTGGGGGTGGGTGCGGGGCGAAACACCTGACTAATTAAGTATTGGCACCAGTGGTCACGGTACCACAGCATTTATGACCCTGCTTGGGTGATGTGATTACCACTGTGACCCTTTACTATAAAAACTTTTATTTAAAATTTTAAAAATTTATTTATTAATTTTATTTAATGAGTTTTGTTTTTATTAATATTTAGTTTATTTAAATATATAAATATATATATATATATATATTATATAATATTTAATATATATTTAATATATATTATTTATTATATATGTATATATATTTATTTATTTATTTGTGGAGATTTAATTCAAATTTTGTTTTAATTATATATATTTCAAATGCAATTTAATTCGAATTTGATTTGTATAATAATTTTTGCAATATGATTCCATTAGTCTTATTAAATAATTATTTTTATATAGATGGGGTTGGTTATTCGATTTAAAATTATAATTTTCTTTAAAACAGAATAGGATATAAATGTTAATCTTATAGAATGATTTTAAATATAGTTTTTATTTATTTAATTTATTTTGAATATATTATATATATATATATATAAAGGAGATTTATGTATATATATTGTGATTACGTTTTAATATTTTGCAATATTATAGTTAATTAGGAAATTGGAAATAAATTTATTGTGTTGTGTTGAAATGAGTGTTCTCGTGTAATTGATGGAGTTATTAGGTGAAATCTATTATTCATTGTAATTTGTTTCTTTTTATGGGTTGGATTAAACGTAATTGTGATTCTTGAAATTATTCGTTAATTCTACTGTGGCATTTTCTTCATAGTGCTTTTGTGTCATATGGAAAACCCTAGGTTCACCTTACTGTTCGTAAGAGTATAAGTTATTGTTAGGGGCTTCCAGAGATGGAATGCGTGTCTTTCATGTTTCTTTTATTCCCCATGTCGGGCAATTAGGGTTAAGGGTATTGTAAGTCTTCCAGAGAAGTTTTCTTGAGTGGGATGTTATGTGTAGAGGTTCATTTTGGTGAATCGCCTTGATGTATTGTACTATGATGTTGTACCCGGTTTCCACGAACGGGGATTTGTGCCTCCTAGGAAATAGGAGTGGGTAATGAGTTTTGTACCTCCTTTGGAAGGAGTGTGTATTCGAATTGGTTTCCTCCAGTGTTTGGAGTGAGTTTCCTTGCTTGTTTTCTCCTTGGATTGGAGAGTTTATGTTGTCTAGTTACCTATTGTGGTATCGTGCCTTGTGTGTTGTCAATAGGAGAGTGGCTCTTTGTGGGGGTCCGACACACAAAGGGGCGCCAGGGTAACCTACCTAGAGTTTAATTAAGTGATAATCTAAATGAATTAATGGGGGGGCTTTCACACTAATAAAGATAAAGGATGTCTCTCTCGTGAAGCAAGTGAATGATAAGGCTCGAGATGAGATGGGACGCATAGTTTTGCGTGAGGGTCCGGCGGCCGGTAGAGGCAAGCCAGGGTAACCCAGGATGGGGGTCCGGTAGCCTAGGAAGGTTGAGCCAGGGTAACTCATGGAAATTTATGCATGACACTCTTCCTATGTCGACAGTTAATCAGTTATTGTGCGATGTTCATGATCTTGTTCTCTGGAAGCATTGTAACCTCGTGTTAAGTGATGTTGTGTTTATAGTGGTTAAGTGACTTATTGATTTCTCTTTGGTTATTGTTGTAAGTAGTCTTTGATATTGTGTCTTGAGTTTCATTGATGTTGTGATTATGACTTGTTGTTATGTTCTGAAGTGGTTTGTTGTTGTGCTTCAGATTTGTCGTTGTTGAGTTCCTAAGTGGTCTTTGATGTTAAGTTGTCTATTGGGAGTTAGTCTTTGTTATTGTTAGGCATGCTTGGTCGGGGACCCTTCCTTGTCTACTCTCAGCACGGGGGTGGTTGGGTGGAACGTGCTTCGCACCCCATTGGGTTCCCTCTTCTGTTGCAGATGTATCTTTTACTTGCAGGTTTTGGCGGATGTTGATGATCCAGTGTCCTTATGTACCAGATAGATGTATATACTTTATATGTAATGTATTCATTGATGTATTGTCTCCCACGTGTATTGGGATGACCTTGTTGTAAATTGTATATGTGATTATTGAGGTTGTAATTTCAGTCAATTGTATTCTTTTATCATTGGGATGTAATAATTATTCAGGCCATGTATTTATTCAGGATCATTTGTATAGTTGGTTATGTTGAGTTGTATCTATGGAAATATGTAACACTTGATATCTTTATAATTCCATGAATTGTCATATGTGCATATGTTATTAATATGGATATAGTTGATAGATATTTCAAATGATGGAATGGGAATGAATAGATTTATGTAGTAGATTAATTATTGTTATCTTATTATCGTTGTTATGGGTTAGTGTAGTCATGTCACTTCGTGTACCCCATTGGAAACTAGTTGTGCCTCATAATATATTGTTATGTTATAATGCTTAAGTATGTTATTATATTCTTTTAAAAAAAAAAATTGTTCCGTTGTTATTAGTTTCTTTGGGGTTACGCATGAGTTGTTATTATTTTTAAAGATATTCAATTCTGCAACAGTTTGCATGAGGGGTCGGGTTTCGTAAGAGGTTACTAGGGTAACCCAAGTTGGGGGCCGGAACCTAGGAAGAAACACCAGGGTAACCTATGCAACATTGTGATGATACTCCACCTAAAATAACAGTTACCTTGTGAACTTAGTATATTTGATCATTTTATTCTAGAAGCAATGTAACCAATAAGTTAAGTTTGTACTTGTATAGTTTGTCTATGGTTTTACTTGTGTCTAGGGTTTGAAGGTTATGTCTAGGGAACCTTTTTACTATCTTGTAGTCAATGCAACATTCTTTAGGTTACAAGACGGGGCATTACAAATTCATATAGAAAAATTAGGTTTTGGTGCATTTCTAGAATTTTGTTCACTTCCAGACCCGAACTTTTGAGACACAGGACCCTTTGACACTATTATTGATTTTTAGATTGTAATTTTTTAAAACTACCTTTTATTCTAGGGCACCACACACCTTATATCAGCTATTTTAGGGTAAAATTTGTTGTGTGCATCCCTATCTATGGTCTCTATTCAAATCCAATTTTGGTTTGTTGTAGTTTGTCCTAAAAAATTTAAATTTTGTTGTGTATTGCCATTTTTCCTAATTTACCTAATTTAGTGCAATACCCCCTAAAAAATGGGACAATAATAAGACTTTTTTTCAAAATTCTAGTTTTGATATAGCAAAATATGGCTTGCAATAATTTTTTAAGGCCACTACCTCAAACCCTATTCCATGTATTCAAAAGGGATATATGTCAGCTTTTAACTAACCGATAGATTTTATACCTATGAGAACATTGTTATGGAATAAAATAAAATTATTGACACATTTATTAATAACACTTTTTCTAATCTTCATTCTTCTCCCGAAATATCCCCTATTTGTGAGAGTGTTTTGGTGCAAGAGAATGCAATCATTTACAATCATGACAATCATGTTTGTTCTTCTCCTGATATCTCACCTACTTGTGAAGATATCTTGGTGTTAGAGGATCCAATCATTGAGAGTCATGAGAATCATGTTTGTTTCTCTCCTAATACCTCTCCTACTTGGAAAGATATTGTGGTACAAGAAGATGAAATCATTGATACATTTCTTTCAAAAGATAGTAAGATGAGTTACATAGGTGAAGATGCTAAATTGACATTAGATCCCTCACCAATAGAAGATCATCAACAAGTAATTAATTTAGTTGAGGTTATTAATGCACAATTGATAATTGGGTCTCCTTTAATTATTGGACCTCCTATATCTCCTCTAATTATTGCACATCCTAAGTCACCTCTCATAATAGGACCTCCCCAACCTCATGGCCATATCATAAAATTTACAAAATAAATTACTAGTAATCATGCACAACAAAATGTGTTGCAGAAACCAAGTTATCATGTAGTTTCTCACACATATAACACTTAAAAAATAAGTAACCAAACAAAACACCAATATTAATCCCATTACCTCAACCATATCTTCCACCCCCCCTAGTCTTCCTTAGCATAGTGGTAAAGAATATGATCTTGTTGAGAAAATTTGTAATACTCTAGCCAAGATCTCCCTTTTGGTTTTGATTCAAACATCACCTACATACCACAAGATGCTCCAAGAGGCTTTGCGGAAGATTGATGTCTCACCTTCTGTCAAATTAAATGATGTAGCGGACTTGTTTGAGTGTATGCAGGCAAAAAAGTTGGATATTAAATTCCCTCAGCATGGATTACCCTCGCTTGAGATCCAAAATAAACATGAAGCTTTAATGATAATGGTGGTAATTAATAAAGTAGGGGTTAGAATTACTCTTATAGATAATGGATCAAGTCTTAATGTTTGTAGCATTGATCTCTTAGATAAAATTGGTGTGGACAAGAATAGATCATAGAACCTAATGATCTCTCTATTAGTGGCTTTGACAATGTTAGTAGGCAACCATTAGGGACAATCATGCTACCATCAAGGTAGGGCCCATGGTTTTTCCTATCCCCATCCATATCAAGTTGGGACCTCTTTCATATAATATTCTTGTAGGTAGATTGTGGATTCATGCCATGAAGGGAGTCTCATCTAATATTCACCACAAGATGAAGTATGAATATTACAACAAGATATATATAGTAAAAGAAGATGAACAAAGATATAATTCACAAGTTGAATATGAATAGAACACTTCCAAATCTCTTAATACTTTGATAACAACTTCAAAGGTAGAGCCTATACATATTGAAAATTGTATCTCACCTATAAAAAATTGTTGGATGTTGTGGATGTGTTGCTGATATGTGGTTTTCATTGATGTCAACACTTAGCATTTGGTGTATCAGAGACTATATATGTTGAGGATATTGAGAAATTGTAAAAGAAAGTGTTCTAGGTTCCCAATGGAACTGTGTAGGTCACGAAGGCGTCTTGTTCTATACATTGAAGTTCAGATGCTATGGATTAGAGGGTTTTCTATTGAGTGTATCTAGATCATCTACTAGAATTTTTAGAGGTCTGTGTATAGATTTGATCATGTTGTGGTCTAACAGTGTTTCTGTGGTCTATGTCAGTGTTCCTGAGTAAAGTTTGTGTGATCTGGAAATCTCAGTTGCTGCGGGTGTTTCTCTATTGTTTCTTGGTGCTCTTGGATGTTTCTAGATCATGCTCTATCTTTTTGGTATTTCCACATTGATTAGTGTGCTCGTGGTTAGAAATTTTTCTTGCGTATGTTTGGTTTTTCTTGTTCTTGGCCGACATGTTGGTGGTAGCGAGTTTTGGATCTTCAAGGAGGAAGTAATTGAATTATTTTTGTGTTGGAGTTGTTAATTTGGGTCTCCACCATGTTGTGGCCGACCTTGGTGGATTCACATTAAAAATTTTATTTGTAAATTTGGGCTGACATTGCAAATATTTTTTATTTTCCTGGTCAACTAAATTGTTGATGAAATATCATGATGCAGATAAGTGTGATTGTTTCATCGGTGTAGTGTGTGGAAAAGGTTCTTCGTGTGCTATGTAATACCCCTCATGTTGTTGGTTGGACTCATTATTTTTCTATGCTTTTGGTTGACACTTTGAGACTGTGATAGTACTATTTATTGGTTGGTCGATGGTTTGGCTAGTTTAGATTGATTGATGACATGGATAATTGATATGACATTATGGTTTGGTGATGTTAATTTAATTTCGGTAATAAATTGTGATGCAGTGGTTTAGTAATTAGTTTATGATGTGATCAGTTAGTTAGAATTGTTACTTTATATATATAATGTTGTAATTGTTAGAATAGTTTTGGTGAGAGGACAGTGTAGCACCACTCATTCGTGAGTGCCCTGCTACGCTGCAATTCCTTCTCACAATTGTGATGTTTTGATTATATATATATGCATGTACACGACCTTGTTTGTATGCAGGAATTGCAGGTACAGAGTCTCGATTCCACCTGCTTTGGTAGGACAAGGCGAGCATCAAATTACCCAACGGGCATGATGTTGGAAACAGAGATGACAAGGAAGTCACCTCGTCCCATGTTTGTCAAACCGTCTTGATTGAGTTGTATTGTGCATCTTTGTTTTTGTCATTTTTGCAAATTTATTATAGTAATTTGTGTGAGTGTATTGTGGTATTATTTTATGTTGATGTTTTGTATGATGTTGTTTATATAATGAAATGATGTTAATAAAAATTTATAATAGTGTTGGAATAATTTGTATTAATATATAAAAGTTTTATTTCAAAAGTCATGTGATTTATTTAAATGTGTAAATTAAATTATTTAAAATTTAGTATTTTGATAATTTAATTAAATTAGCATGTTGAGGATAATTATGAAATAAATTAATTAATAAATTAAATTGTGTGAATTGCAAGTAAAGCTTGCAAAATCAAAATTAAAACAAAAAGTATTGTTAAATGGGAAAAAAATCAATAAAAGAAAAGAAAAGATAAAAAAGGACCAATGAGTGTTGAGTTTGGCTGAAAAGTTGGAATTAAATTAGAAAATTTCTTTTAAATTGGATTTTTAGAAGCTTTCGAAAAGAAGAGATATATTTTTATTTAATTACAAAATGGTGAGTTTATCATTCATGGGAAATGGACATAAGTTGTAGAAAATATTGAGTTTTGGAAATGGGATTTTCCCTTGTTCTTCTTCTATAGAAAATTATTTTAGCTTTCCTTGTTTTGTAAGAGAGGTTCTTCTAAAGTAATACTTAGATTTGAAGATTGGTCAAGAGAATTAGGCGAAGAAGTTTTGAAGGTGGGAACAAGAGGGCTTTGAAAAGGAAATTGGGATCAAGCAAAGCTTCATCAAATTTACAACAACACAGGACTTCAGGTTCCATTTTCTTGTTTCTTCAATTTTTTGATTCAAAGAAAAATAAAAATAGATAAATATGATTTCTGTGAGAAAAGAAAATATATGAGGTTTTAGATTTTTTTTTAAGGAAATAACTGAGAACAATATTCATCTTATGAAAATCCCCAATTTGTCTATGATTTGATATGAAAGAAATACATTTGGATCTCTGAAAATGTTTAATATTTCTATCATTGTTACTGTGGAAAAATAATTCCTTTTATTCAAATGGATGAGTTTTATATATAAATATATTCGTATATATATATATATATATATCTAAGAAGGGATATAAATATATATATATAGACAGTGCATATATTTCTGAATAAAATGCTGTGTATTTTTGAAATACACACACACATATATATTACATATATATGTAATATATATATATATATAACATATATATTTATGGCTTATTATGAATTTTTTGATTTGGCATTGGTAGAATTACATTTGCCACACAGTGCTGTTCCTTTATATATAATTTTTTATAAAGAAGTTGTGGGTGACTCTGGCCGTACCCATTTCGGCGTGGTTGCCCCAGGCCGCGCCCATGGTAGTCTTAATGCTGTTGTGTAACAGCGGTATTAAACTTGTTGTGTACGACCGTGGCCTTCTCGTGGTCTGACACAGTGGCAGACTGTGGCGGATCCTTTGCTTTTGGCCACTGTTTGGTTTGTGGTTTGCTGACTTAGCATTAATTTATATATATATATATACACTATTTTATCACCTAGGTTAAAAAAAAAATAGAGTTTTATTTGTATTAATATTTATATATATATATATATTTACGTATATATGTAGGTAGCTATGTATATATGTGTATATATATATATGTATATATATATGTATGTATGTATATAGATATATACACATAGAGTTTAAATGTAAGATATAATGTTATTTTGTAATGGTGAAATTATGAAATTTAGCTATATTGATTTATGGAAAAAGACAAAATTGTTACCATTGAATTTTTTATTTCAAAATGTTATTATGGGAATAGCATTTTTATAACATAATTAAAATGTATTGCTTATCATAGTGGAAAGATGATTATGTGATTTGAATTTGAAACCCTTTGAAATTGTTTATTTTACCATTTCATTATTGTTGGCTTTTCTTTTGATGTGGGAACTCTATTGTAATTGTGAACACATTTATGGTTGTTGTAAACCTTAGTTTCCAGAGGCGTGATTTTATCATTGGATGTTTATCCTCGTTGTATGTGCTCTTGAAGTTGCAAATTTATTAGTATTATTATTTGGAAGGGTTATACGTGTTGTGTTGAGACTTTTTTTATGTGTTTAGTGAGATGGGTAATGCTTCGCATGTCTTGGTTGTGATTTATGCTTTGTTCCCTATGGTACAACCCTTGCCTTGTTTTTGGTCTATGTTTCGGGGTCTTCTAGGAGAGTGGCTCTTCATGGGGGCCGACACCTCGAAAGGAGGAAGGGCTCAGGATAACCTATGTAAGAGTAGATTAACAAGTGAAAACCTAATAATAGAACTTAGGGGAATGGGTAGTAAAAAACACATAAGATAATCTTGGATACCTCGTCTATGCATTAGGGCTATCATAGACTAATGGTAGACTGAGAAGGCTGTGGTTGGCAAAGTCGTAACCTTGTCTTCAAGAAAGGTTAATGGCTTCACATGAGCTACCCTATGGGGTCGGTGCCTCAAGTAGGAGGAAGGGATAGAATAACCATAGATGGGGGTCGGTGCCTCATGTTGGAGGAAGGGCCAGGATAACCCATGTAGGCTATGTGATGAAACTCTCCACTAGATGCCCTTATGTCTTGTTTCTTGGTTGCCTCTGGAATTGTGTTCTGATTGTTGTTTCAGTTTCATTTGGAAATGTTTTATGATTGTTTCTTTGGTTATTTGGCTAATGGTTATTGCCTTGGTTTATTTGTGATGATTTTTATGGTTGTACGTTTATTATGTTGACTCATGGATATTGTCGTTTATGATCTATGTTTTCTTGATGTTATTATTGGAGTATTGTTCTATGTTATTCTTTATTGGAGTTGTCTTGTGGCATTCATGGTCATGATTACTTCCTTGTCACCTCTAAGCACGGGGGGTGGGTTATTATAACCCATGTGGTCGGGTGGAACATGATCCACACCCATTGGGTTCCCCATCAACGTTCATCTTCTCAACATTCTTCAGATGGAGCTTGTACCTGATATTCATTTTGTAATTCAGGCATTATTTGTACTATGTATTTATCCCACTTGTATGGGAGGTTTTATTGTATTCATTATTGAGAACATGTAATGTATTAAATGACGATGTATTGTATATGAACATTTGTAACCATTCATTTTATGAGATTTGATATAGTTGTATCATGTGATGTATTATTCTTTTACTTATGGTTACATGGATGTACTTCTGTAAATGGATTTTGTAATGTTGATGTATGTAAATTTAGATAAGTTATTTAGCATTATCTTTTATCTTTTCGTTTTGAGTTTGTTATGCGATATGACCTCGCGTGCCCCAGAGGACTTGACGTTATGATGTTAATGTGAAATGTAAATATGTTTTAATGTTTAATTGTATGTTTGCTATGTTTTTCCTTTGGGGTTTGCACGACAAGCGTTACAACTTGGTATTAGAGCCAGGTTTGCAAACGCTGAGGTCTCTGGGTAGTTAAGTCCATTAGGAAACCTTGTGTTTGACTCTTGAGCTCACTTGTACCTTTATCTTGTTGCACAAAAATATGCCTCGAGGTAGAGGGCATGGCCGAGGAAGAGGTCATGGTGCTAGTCGTAGAGCAAACCGGAAAAGTCCTTCAACTCCTAGTTCCCATGGTTCTGAACATGAGGAACAACATAGTCTTCACAATATTCGATCAGGTGGTCAGAACTCGGGACAACTTGGATTAGACAGTCAGTTGCAACACATTCTTGGAGAGATTCTTGATCAGTTGGGACCCAGGCCAGAGGAGGAGCAGCGGGTCGAGAGAGAAAGGGAAAGGTGGCCAAGGCGAAGGGAAATAACTGCAGATCAGGATGTAGTGATAGTAGGCCATATGAGAGATTTGATGAGAGCTCACCCACCTACATTCGCTGGTTCTGGAGAAGGATTGGAAGTTGAAACATGGTTAATTGATTTGGATTGTTGCTTTGTGATGCACCCCTATGGTAGCAATAGCAAAGCTCGGTGCGTAGTTATGCATCTACGAGGTTTCACATCTACTTGGTGGCGACTGGAAGAACAAAAGTTACATCTGGATATCAACATGGTCACATGGGAATTATGGACAGGTTCAGGTCTCGCTTCCTTTCAGATCATTGGAGGCAACGTAGGGCTGATGAGTTTCATGATCTCAGGTAGATGTCGATGTCTGTGGAATAGTATGAGCAGCGCTTTTATGAATTGAAGCAGTATGCAGGGATCGACCATGATGAAGAGATGTTGGTGCAACATTTTGTTCGAGGCTTAAATGCCCGCATTAGTGGTGGCGTGCGAGACTTCGGACTGAAGACAATGGAAATGGTAGTTGAAAAGGCTTGTTTGGTAGAGGAGAATTTGGCCATGGCCTTGGGTGGTCATATTGGAGTACAGGTTGGCAGTGCACCTACACCTAGTTTTAGCACTCATGGAGGTCAGTCACAGCTGCAGGATCTCCTAGGAACAAGTATAAACCCTGGGGGCAAGACAGCATAGTCGCAGCCAAGCATGAGAACCTTCATTCACAACACCGGGGAGGGAGCAATTCCCTCGGCCTGAAATTTAACAAACCGGTTCGCTCAAGCATTTTGTTACCAACTCAGTTTCAAGGCCAAGCTCAGGAGAAGCTTTCAAAGAACTAATGTTCATCCCAGGGTGGGGAGGTTTTGGCCAAAGCACCCCAGTTGTTACCATGTAAGCAGCAAGGGCATATCCCAGACTTGTGTCCGACAAAAGAGCACCTCCCGCTTAATTAACTGCCCACCCTGAGCCAACTGGGTGATGCGGTGTGGTATCATTGAGTAAGTTTTTGTGGTTTTGACCACTGCACAAGCCCTAGGGTGCCAGTGTAGAGGCTTTCCGGTGAGGACAGAACCAACTTAGAGCTCGGTACCATGGCCCGACGGTTTCCTAACATTGAGACCTTAGCGTCATGGGAGGATGCCTCCCGTATTAGGGAATTTTATTTTCTTTTGTTTATTAGCTTCCAGGAGTAATCCGAATTCATGAGGGGGAGGATGTAATACCCCTCATGTTGCTGGTTGGACTCATTATTTTTGTATGCTTTTGGTTGATACTTTGAGACTGTGATAGTACTATTTATTGGTTGGTTTGGTGGTTTGGTTAGTTTAGATTGATTGATGATTATGCTACTACATTGATGACATGGATAATTGATATGACATTATGGTTTGGTGATGTTAATTTAATTTCGGTAATACATTGTGATACAGTGGTTTAGTAATTAGTTTATGATGTGATCAGTTAGTTAGAATTGTTACTTTATATATATAATGTTGTAGTTGTTAGAATAGTTTTGGTGAGAGGATAGTGTAGCACCACTCATTTTCGAGTGCCCTGCTACGCTGTAATTCCTTCTCACAATTGTGATGTTTTGATTATATATATGCATGTACACGACCTTGTTTGTATGCAGGAATTGCAGGTAGTCTCGATTCCACCTGCTTCGGCAAGACAGGGCGAGCATCAAATTACCCAATGGGCATGATGTTGAAAACAAAGATGACAAGGAAGTCACCCCACCCCATGTTTGTCAAACCATCCTGATTGAGTGGTATTGTGCGTCTTTTTTTTTGTCATTTTTTACAAATTTATTATAGTAATTTGTGAGTGTATTGTGGTATTATTTTATGTTGATGTTTTGTATGATGTTGTTTATATAATGAAATGATGTTAATAAACATTTATAATAGTGTTGGAATAATTTGCATAAATATATAAAAGTTTTATTTCAAAAGTCATGTGATTTATTTAAATGTGTAAATTAAATTATTTAAAATTTAGTATTTTGATAATTTAATTAAATTAGCATGTTAAGGATAATTATGAAATAAAATAATTAAATAAATTAAATTGTGTGAATTGCAAGTAAAGCTTGCAAAATCAAAATTAAAATAGAAAGTATTGTTAAATGGGAAAAAAATCAATAAAATAAAAGATAAGATAAAAAGGACCAATGAGTATTGAGTTTGGCTGAAAAGCTGGAATTAAATTAGAAAATTTATTTTAAATTGGATTTTTAGAAGCTTTCGAAAAAGAAGAGATAAATTTTTATTTAATTGCAAAATGGTGAGTTTATCATTCACAGGAAATGGACAGAAGTTGCAGAAAATATTGAGTTTTGGAAATGGTATTTTCCCTTGTTCTTCTTCTGTAGAAAATTATTTTAGCTTTCCTTGTTCTGTAAGAGAGGTTCTTCTGAAGTAATATTTAGATTTGAAGATTGGTCAAGAGAATCGGGCGGCGAAGAAGTTTTGAAGGCGGGAACAAGAGCGCTTCGAAAAGGCAATTGGGATCAAGCAAAGCTTCATCAAATTTACAACAGCATAGGACTCCAGGTTCCATTTTCTTGTTTCTTCAATTTTCTGATTCAAAGAAAAATAAAAATAGATAAATATGATTTTTGTGAGAAAAGAAACTATATGAGGTTTTAGAAAAAACATTTAGGAAATAACAAAGAACAATATTCATCTTATGAAAATCCCCAATTTGTCTATGATTTGATATGAAAGAAATACATTTGGATCTTTGAAAATGTTTAATATTTCTATCATTGTTACTGTGGAAAAATAATTCCTTTTATTCAAATGGATGAGTTATATATATAAATATATTAGTGTATATATATACATATATATATATATGTATATATATATGTATATATATATGTATATATGTATATATGTATATATATATGTATATATGTATATATATATATATATCTAAGAAGGGATATAAATATATACATATTATATATATATATATATAT